>JAPVLO010000710.1:0-514145 GCA_027257055.1 Cephalopachus bancanus | reverse complement strand
GCTGGTCTTAAACCCTGTGGGCTCAGGCAGTTCTCCCACCTCGACCTCCCAAAGTGCTGGAATTACAGGCTTGAGCCACCACACCTGGCCCAGCAGCTACTTTTTTAAACACACATATATTTCCGTCAGATGTATAATGATACTAGAAAGCATTTTCTTTTTTTGTTGTTGTTGAGTTGGAGTTTCATTCTGTTGCCCAGACTGGAGTGCAGTGTCCGCTCCCGGCCACCACAGCCTCGACCTGCTGGGCTCTGGCGATCCTTCCACCTCAGCCTTCCAAGTAGCTGGAACTACAGGTGCACACTACCAGGCCTGGCTAATTTTTTTTTTTTTTTTTTTTTATTATAGAGATGAGGTCTCACCAAGTTGCCCAGGCGGGTCTCGAACCCGCAGGCTCAGGCAGTCCAATCACCTCGGCCTCCCAAAGTGCGGGATTACAGGCTAGAAAGCATTTTCCATGTTTGGATTTCTAAGTCTAACTTCACTTTTTGAAGTATGATTACCCCAACTCTTCTAAAATCATACCTTTCGGGTCAAGCCGTAATTTTCAGTTCTTTCCTCTCTCTCTCTCTCCAAGCTGCCATCATTTGCACAGCAAAAGTATTAGTCTCCCATTTGTCTTCCTGCTGCCACTCAGGTCTGTTTTTTTTTTTTTTTTTTGAGTTGGAGTCTCACTCTGTCGCCCAGACTGGAGTGCAGTGGCCGCTCCCGGCCACCGCAGCCTCGACCTGCTGGGCTCTGGCGATCTTTCTGCCTCAGCCTTCCAAGTAGCCGGAATTACAGGCATGCACTACCACGCCTGGCTGATTTTTTGATTTATTGTAGAGATGAGGTCTCGCCGCCCAGGCGGGTCTCGAACCCGCGGGCTCAGGCAATCCACTCACCTCAGCCTCCCAAAGGCGCGGGATTACAGGCTGAGCCACAGAGCCCGGCTTAGGTCTGTTTTTATAAAGTAAAAGCTGTGAGCCCTTTAGGACACAAGTTGGAGACTGCGGTTTCCCTGTCCCATACGCTGCCTGGTGCTCTTGGCCTGTTGTCCAGAATTCTACCTACATGCCCTATCTTGAGCACCAAGGCACATAGATCTTATTTCAGATTCTTAGGGTTCGAGGCCATGCCGCGTGACTGGCGTGAGGCTGTACTCGGAAAGTCCATCTTCCCTGCCATAAGAAGGGTGTTGCATTCCATCAGTCAGCGCACTCTACAGGCTGCCTTTGCAGCCCTGTAGTTGATGATTTCAGGATCTGTTGTCAGTGAGTGCCTTATTCTCTGTATCTGCAACTTGGAGCACAGTAGACTCTGAAATGTCAGCATGCCATCCTTTCCCTTGTACAGCCTGGATTAGCATGCTGATGCTAGTAGCCCTTGCACAACTGATTAACCTTTGTAATTACTCCAGCTTTCTTATCTACTAGCCATTCTGTGATCAGACCAAGCTGGCTCTTGAAAGCCTTAAGTCTAATTCCATGGCTTCCACTGAGTAGGTATGGAATAGGGCAAAACTGAATTCTGTTTTCTGATTCTGTTCCTCTGTGGTAGGATTCTAGAAGTGCAGTCTGCAGGGGTTCAAATCCTACCCTACTGTTTATCAGTTGTGCACTGAAGGCAATTAACCTCTTGGTGTTTCATCTGTAAAATAGACATAGGGCTGCCTATTCAGAACACAGAGGCATTATGGAGACTAACTGAGCTTGTCGGTCTAAAAATGCTAGAGCAGCACCTGCCCAGAGCCTCCCTCTCTGGTCATCACGTGACTGTCTGTGTCCAGGCGAGCCTCGGACATAGTGCAGGCTCAGCTTTGACCACAATAAAGTGAGTATCTCACTAAAGCGAGTGACGCCAATATTTTGGCTTCCCATTGCATACAAAAGTGATGTTTGGCTGGGCGCGGGGTGGCTCATGGCAGTAATCCCAGCACTTTGGGAGGCAGAGGCAAGATTGCTTGAGCCCAGGGTTCGAGACCAGCCCGGGCAACTTGGCGAGACCTTTGCTCTACACTAAAAAAAAAAAAAAATCAGCCAGGCGTGGTGGTGCATTCGTGTGATTCCAGCTACTTGGAAGGCTGTGGTGGAAGGACCACCTGAGCCCAGCAAACTGAGGCTGCGGTGGCTGTGAGCATGCCATTGCATTCCAGCCTGGGTGAGAGTGAGACTCTGATAAAAAAAAAAAAAAAAAAAAGAAAAAAGTGACTACTGTGTAGTCCATTAAGTATGCAGTAGCATTATGTATAAAAATGTACATGCCAGCTGGGCTTGGTGGCTCAGCCTGTACTCCCGCACCTTGGGAGGCTGAGGTGAGTGGATTGCCTGAGCCTGCGGGTTCGAGACCCGTCTGGGCAACTTGGTGAGACCTCATCTCTACCATAAATCAAAAAATTAGCTGGGTGTGGTAGCACGCGCCTGTAGTTCCAGCTACTTGGAAGGCTGAGGTGGAAGGATTGCCGGAGCCCAGCAGGTCGAGGCTGTGGTGGCCGGGAGCAGCCACTGCACTCCAGTCTGGGCGACAGAGTGAGACTCCAACTCAAAAAAAAAAATATATATATACATGCCTTAATTAAAAATACTTTATTGCCAAAAGTACTGATGATCTGAGCCTTCATTGAGTTGTAATCTTTTTACTGGTGGAGGTCCTGCCTCAAGTGTTGATGGTTACCGACTAATCAGGGTGGTATTTGCTGAAGGTTGGAGTAGGTGTGGCCTTTTCTTTTCTTTTTCTTTTTTGGAGTTAGAATCTCATTCTGTTGCCCAGGCTGGAGGCTGGAGTGCAGTGGCACACTCATGGGCACCATAACCTTGACCTACAGGACTCAGGTGATCCTTCTGCCTCAGCCTTCCAAGTAGCTGGAACCTCAGGCACGTGTCACCACGCCCGGCTAATTTTTTGATTTATTGTACAGATGAGGTCTTTCCAAGTTGCCTAGGCTGGTCTCGAACCCCTGGGCTCCGGCAGTCCTCTTGCTTCTGCTTCCCAAAGTGCTGGGATGACAGGTGTGAGTCACTGCGCCTGACTGGCCATTTCTTAAAATACGACAGCAGTAAAGTTTGCCACATTGATTGACTCTTTCTTTTTTTTTTGAGTTGGAGTCTCACTCTGTCACCAAGACTGGAGTGCAGTGGCTGCTCTCGGCCACCGCAGCCTCAACCTGCTGGGCTCCGGCGATCCTTCCACCTCAGCCTTCCAAGTAGCTGGAACTACAGGCGTGCGCTATCACGCCTGGCTCATTTTGATTTATTGTAGAGATGAGGTCTCGCCAACTTGCCCAGGTGGGTCTTGAACCCGCGAGCTCAGGCAATCCACTCACCTCAGCCTCCCAAAGGCGTGGGATTACAGGCTGAGCCACCGAGCCCGGCTGACTCTTCCTTTCATGAAAGATTTCTCTGTAGCAGATGGCTGTTTGATAGCATTTTCAACATTGGACCCAGTCTTCTCAAACCTGCAGCTACTTTGTCAACTAAGTTTATCTAATATTCTCAATCCTTTATCATTTCAACAGTGTTCATAACATCATCACCAGGAATAGATTCTATCTAAAGAAACCACTATTCTTTGCTCATCCATAACAAGCAACTCCTCATCCATTCAAATTTTATCATGAGATTGCAGCAATTAAGTTCTAATTCTAGTTCTCTTGCAATTTCCACCCCATCTGCTGTTCCTTCCTCCAATGAAGTCTTGAACCTCTCAAAGTCATTCATAAGGATTAGAATCAACTCTGTTCAAACTCCTGTTAATGTTGATATTTTGACCTCCTTCCATGATTCAAAAATGTCAGGGTTTTTTTTTAAGTCGGAGTCTCACTCTGTCCCCAGGCTGGAATGCAGTGGCACGTTCACAGCCACTGCAGTCTCGACCTGCTGGGCTCAGGAGATCCTTCTGCCTCAGCCTCCCCAGTAGCTAGAACCACAGGCAAGTGCCACCACGCCTGGCTAATTGCTTTGATTTATTGTAGAGACAAGGTCTCGCCAAGTTGCCAGGACTTGTCTCGAACCCATGGGTTCAGGCAATCTTCTTGCCTCCCAAAATGCTGGGATTACAGATGGGAGCCACCAAGCCCAACTCAAAAATGTTTTGTTTTTGTTTTTTTTTGAGTTGGAGTCTCACTCTGTTGCCCAGACGGGAGTGCAGTGGCCGCTCCCGGCCACCGCAGCCTCGACCTGCTGGGCTCTGGTGATCTCCCGCCTCAGCCTTCCAAGTAGCTGGAACTACAGGTGCGTGCTACTTGCACGGCTAATTTTTTGATTTATTGTAGAGATGAGATCTCACCAAGTTGCCCAGGTGGGTCTTGAATCCGCGGGCTTAGGCAATTTACTTACCTCAGCCTCCCAAAGCGCAAGATTATAGGCTGAGCCACCGAACCCGGCTTAAAAAACGTTTTTAATTGCACCTGGAATGTTGAATCTTTTCCAGAAGGTTTTCAATTTACTTTGCCTAGGTCCATCAGAAGAATTAATAACTGTGGTATATAAAATGTATTTCTTACATAATAAGACTTGAAAGTCAAAAATACTCTTTGATCCATTGACTACAGAATGTGTGTTATGTCGGTAGGCATGAAAACAGCATTCATCTCATTGTGTATCTCCATCAGAGCTCTTGGGTGACCAGGTGTGTTGTCAGTGAATAGTAATATTTTGAAAAGTGGCTTTTTTTCTGAGCATTAGGTCTCAACATTGGGCTTAAAATATTCAGTAAACCAGGCTGGACATGGTGGCTCATGCCTGTAATTCCAGCACTTTGAGCTGAGGCAGGAAAATTGCTTGAGCCCAGTTGAGACCAACCTGGCAACATAGCGAGACCTCATTTCTACACAAAGTTAGAAAATTAGTTGGGCAGGGTGGTATGCGCCTGTAGTCCCAGCTACTTGTGAGGCTAAGGTAGAAGGACCACTTGAGCCCAGGACATCGAGGTGTGGTGGGTTGTACCACTGCACTCTTGCCTGGGTGAGTGAGAACCTGTCCCTCAAAAAAAAAAAATATATATATATACATGTTTATACACACACGTATTACATATATATACTATACATTTATACTATATCTCAGTAAACCATGCTGTAAACAGATGTGCTGGCACGCAGGCTTTGTTGCTTTTATAGATTTTTTTTTTTTTTTTTTGAGTTGGAGTCTCACTCTGTCACCCAAACTGGAGTGCAGTGGCCGCTCCTGGCCACCGCAGCCTTGACCCGCTGGGCTCCGGCGATCCTTCCGCCTCAGCTGTCCAAGTAGCTGGAACTACAGGCACGCGCTACCGTGCCCGGCTAATTTTTGATTTATTGTAGAGGTGAGATCTTGCCAAGTTGCCCAGGCGGGTCTTGAACCCGTGGGCTCAGGCACTCCACTCACCTCAGCCTCCCAAAGGCGCGGGATTAGAGGCTGAGCCACTGAGCCCGGTGCCTTTATAGATTTATAGAGTACAAGTAGGGTAGCTTAGCGCATTCTTTTTTTTTTTTTTTTTTTTTAAGAGATGAGGCCTCACCAAGCTGTCCAGGCTGGTCTCGAACCTGTGGGCTCAGGCAATCCTCTCACCTCGGCCTCCCAAAGTGCTAGGATTATAGGCGTGAGCTGCATTGTCTGGCCTGCTTAGCGTATTTTTAAGGGCCCTCTATTATTGGAATGGTAAATAACCACTGGCTTCAACTTAAAGTCACAGCTGCATTAGCCCCTAACAAGAGTCAACCTGTTTTTTGAGACTTTGAAACCAGGTATTGATGTCTTCCCAGCTATGAATGAAAGTCCTGGATGGTTTCATCTACATTGAAGAGCTATGGTTGGTTGCGTGTAACTGTCTTCATCGAAATCTTAGCTAGATCTTCTGGGGAACTCGTTGCAGCGTCTCATCAGCACTTGCTGATTTGCCTTGTGTGTGTTTTTTTTGGTTGTTTTTTTTTTTAGTTGGAGTCTCACTGTCACCCAGACTGGAGTGCAGTGGCTGCTCCTGGCCACTGCAGCCTCGACCTGCTGGGCTCCGGCGATCCTTCTGCCTCAGCCTTCCAAGTAGCTGGAACTACAGGCGTGCGCTACCATGCCTGGCTAATTTTTGATTTATTGTAGAGATGAGGTCTCACCAAGTTGCCCAGGCGGGTCTCGAACCCGCAGGCTCAGGCAATCCACTCACCTCAGCCTCCCAAAGCGTGGGATTACAGGCTGAGCGACCGAGCCCGGCTTGCCTTGTGTTTTTATGTCATGGAGATGACTTACTTCTTTAACCTGGTGAGCTAACCTCTCTGGCTTCACACTTTTCTTCTGCAGCATCCTCATGTCTCTCAGCCTTCACAAAACTGAAGAGAGCAAGGGCTTTGCTCTTAGTTAGGCTTTGGCTTGAGGGAATGTTGTGGCTGGTCTGATCTTCCATTCAGACAACTCAGGACTTTCTCTCTATCAGCAAGAAGGCTGTTCTGCTTTCTTATCATGCATGTGCTCACTTAGTTTCCTTTAAGAACTTTTCTTTTGTATTCTCAAATGCTAGTGGGTTGTTTGGGACAAGGGACCTCTCTTGGCCTATCAGCTTTGACAAGCCTTTCTCCTGCTTCCTCCACCTTCAAAGCTGGCAGCTATAGGTCCGGTCCTTTCTTCTCCCCCTGATGCCCTCTGTAATTGTGGTTGGGTCTCTTCCTCGAAATGCAGCTGGAAGGTTCTGTGCCCTTAAGCACTCAAGTGATTAGACTGGGCGCTCCAGGATAATCCCGGATAATCTTCCCATCACAAGGGCTATAGCTGGAGTCACATCTGCGAAGTCTCTTTAGCCACATAGGGTTCTGGGGATTAGGGTGTGGACATCTTAAGGGGGATCTGTTACTTTACCTACTTCAGTTGCCATCTTGGGGAGCCCTGCCCCATCCACCATGCAGCCAGCCTTAAGAACTGGGTTAACAGAGCCTTGTAACTTCTCTAGCTCGAGCTGTCTATTTCAGGAAAGCATTTCTGGCTTAGTAGGGATATTGGAGTAATTTAATATTTTGTTATCTCTTCCTATCCAATCTATGTTACGTATTTCTGCCAGATTAATTTCTCTCTAGCGTGGCTCTGATGTCATGAGTTCCACCTCCCCTCGACTCCCTTGATGTTTTGTTAACTATGGAGCAAAACTAACTTTAAGCCTGATGTTCCTGACTTCCCCCAGACCTTCACTGGCCTCCCCTCTCTGGACATGCCTTTCCCACCCTGTCGGCTGGTTTCATGGTTCTTCCTTCGGTGTTCCTAGAGCCGTGTCCCCCTGTGCTACTCCTGCTTGGGCAGCTTCCTCTGCTCAGTTTACATGGTGCTCCCCACTCCCCCTTCCCTCCTTCCAGAAACTATGTCCACCCTTTCTCTTGGGAAGTCCTCGGGCTGTCATGATATTGGCCTTACTCCTTTGTGGTTGTTAATATATACCTATCTCCCTTTTATGACTAATCTCTGTGGCAGCCTACTAGGAATGAGTCACATGGTCTTAGGCTAGGGGCTCAGGTTGTGTTCTGAGTTCTCTGGAGGCCCTTATGTTCACTCTGACCCTCCTGGTCTCAGCAAGTATGAGGTTGTGTCATCATAGTTTCCCTGGGGACCTCCTTCCTGCCAATTTCTTGGTGCCTGTCCAGGCTCCCACCTTCCACTGTGGCCAGGGAGGTTAAAGCTGGTCTTCGCTGGGCAAGGTGTTCTAGGTATTCAGAAGGTTTGTCTTTCTCTTTGCTAGGCTAAATACCCCAGTTCCTATGAAGGGTTAAGAGAATTCAGACCCACAGACCTACAGAACAGCTGTAGGGGGTGTCTTCACTCTGCAGAGGGCACCTCGGTGGGCTCCATCAGAGCCTTGTTCTTCATACCTGAGGTAGCCTTGGGATCAAGGGACTGCCCAGCTCGTGGGTGGGTGCTGTGGCTTGCCAGCATCATGAGCGAAATAATAACTCCGGTGACATGCAGCTGCAGGAGCATGAATGCCCCTGGCAGGGTGCCAAGGCCTGCGACTGTCCTCACTTAAGGCTCTCCTACCGTGGTAGGGGCGGGTGGAATGCCTTTTGCCAGGAAGGGGCCCTGTGCTCCTGGAGAACTGGATTCCAAGGCTTCTTGAGTCATGTCATGCAGTACCTGTGATATACAGTCCATATTGCCACTGTGTCTGCTAGGCATCTGTTCTTCAAGGCTTTTCCTGACTACCCAGCACATCAAGGGGGCCCTGGCTGGTGGCGCCCATGTCAGTCACCAAGCTAATTGCCTGGAACAGAGCAGGGTCTGGCATGCAGTAAGCACCACAGACAAGAGAGGCACTTGAAGTAGGAAACAGGGTCCATGTGTACCAGGAGCAGCACACTGCATGACGTTGGTCCTGCAAAGCCTGTCATTCACGTTCCAGGCTCTGCTGCTTATACTTGCCTTGCCCCCTGCAAAGGCAGTTTGGAAGAGCTTCCTTTGGGCTGGTGCTCAGTGTGCCTCTTGTCTGTGTGGGTGCTGGGTGGGAAGGTCCAGAGATAGCAGAGGCAGGGCCCTGCCTGGTGTCCTCCCTCCCTCAACACTTTACAGACACTTACCCGGCTGGTTAGACCTGTTCTCACCCCACTGTCTGCAGTCAGCACCGGACTAGGAGCAGCAGCATCTCCCTTCTCCCTTCCTTGGTGTCTTCTCTCCTTGTTTTTTTGTTTTTTTTTAAAGAAGCAGGGTCTTGCTGTGTTGCCCAGGCTAGACTGAACTCCTAGGCTCAAGCAATCCTCCTGCTTTGGCCTCCCAGGCAGCTGAAACTACAGGTGTACCACCATGTCTGGCTATTGTTCCTTATTCTTTTTTCCTGTTCCTCTTAATCTTCAATAATCTAATCAGACCATGATTTTTCAGGCAAACCCATGACAGTTCTACATTTTTGAACAATTAAGTACAAACATTCTGAAGGATGAGTTCTTTTTTCTTTTTTTTTTCGCCCAGACAGGAGTGCAGTGGTGCTCCCGGCTACCGCAGTCTTGACCTGCTGGGCTCCGGCGATCCTTCCACCTCAGCCTTCCAAGTAGCTGGAGCTACAGGCGTGCGCTACCACGCCCGGCTAATTTTTTGATTTATTGTAGAGATGAGGTCTCGTCTGCCCAGGCAGGTCTCGAACCCATGGGCTCAGGCAATCTACTCACCTCAGCCTCTCAAAGGCACGGGATTACAGGCTGAGCCACCGAACCCGGCTAAGGATGAGTTCTTTAGGGAGGTGCCAGCCAGCTTTCTAACTTTTCTAACTTCATTTCTTTTTCCCCTGTGTGTGGGCACCCCCTGCTGCCCATGATGCCTTGACTCCCCTGTTTTATCCTCACTGGAATGTTGCCACCCCAGCCTGGCCTTTGAGAATCCCAGCAGCCAGTACCTCACAGTGTTCTGTGGTCTTGGACTACTCATTCTGATACCGTCACGCTGTGGCACCCTGTTACAATGGGCTCTTGTCAGACCCAACTGGAGAAAGACCCTGTAGAACATTTAGCTTACAGAAGAACCCCAACTGTGTGACCTGTTTCCCCTTTCCTGGTAACCTTTTGAAATAAAGTATACCTTTTTTTTTCCCCCTTGGGGTCTCACTCTGTCACCCAGGCTGGAATGCTGTGGTGTGATCATGACTCACCACAGCCTGTACTTCCTGGGCTCAACTGATCCTTCCATCTCAGCCTCCAAAATAGCTGGGACTACAGGCATGCCACCATACCTCGCTAATTAAAAAAAATTGTTTTTGGAGAGACAAAGTCTTGCTGTATTGCCCAGGCTGGTCTGGTCCCGAACTCCTGGGCTCAAGTGATTCTTCTGCCTTGGCCTCTTAAAGTGCTGGGATTTCAGTTGTGCGCCTCCGCACCTGGCTGAAATACAATATATTCTATTATAGAGCTCCTTATATCATCAGAAGTAGGAGCCATATATATACATATATGTGTATATATATATGTATATATATGTATATATGTACACACACACACACACACACACACACACACACCTTATCATCATCATCAGAAAAATGGCCCCCAATGAGGCCATCTGTTCAGATCACAGATACCTTGTTTTTGTTTTTGAGTTGGAGTCTCACTCTGTCACCCAGGCTGGAGTGCAGTGGCATGTTCACGGCCACCACTGCCTTGGCCTGCTGGGCTCAGGCTATCCTTCGTTCTCAGCCTTCCAAGTAGCTGGAACTACAAGGATGCACCACCATGCCAGGCTTATTTTTTTATTTTGTTTTATTTTATTTACTGTAGAGATGAGGTCTTACAAAGTTGCCCCGGCTGGTCTTGAACCCTTGAACTCAGGCAATCCTCTCGCCTGTTCCTCCCAAAGTGCTAGGATTACAGGCTTGAGCCACCACACTGGCCTCACAGATGACTTCTTAATGTGTCGGCATTACAATAGGACATTCTAACCACTGGAGGAAGATAAAAGCCACCATATTTTTTCCTAACACTTATAAATATTAAACTTATTTCCAAAACTTTAGAACTGTAATATTAATTCTTACAGATAAACATTACTTAACAAGCATTTCTTTCTTTCTCCCCTATTTTCTTCCCCCAGGCTCAAAGATTTGGAAAGAAACAGCTTAACAGAAAAGGTAATCTCTACCTTAAAAATAATTTAAAAAAAAAAATGACCAAATGTGACTGTCAGATATTTTGTGGCTGATAAAATTGGTGCTTTTTTTCCATGAAGTTTCAAGGATAACTTGAGTAGCCTTCTTGTTTAATGTTTTCTTTTTTTTTTTTATCTCTTGTTGGGCTCCTGGGTCTTGTTTAACGCTTGATGTGCTGCTAATGTTGATTGGTTTTGTAACTCATGGGCAGACTTTCCAACTGAGGGTCCAATCAGGCAATTCTGGATTTGTAACTTCTCTTGGAGTCACTATTTTATTTTATTTTATTTTTTTCTTCTTCATTTTCATTTGTTTCTAGGTATCTTTTAATGACACTATTTTCTTTTTTTTTTAATTTTTTTTATTTTTTTGAGTTGGAGTTTCACTCCGTCGCCCAGACTGGAGTGCAGTGGCCGCTGCCGGCCACCGCAGCCTCTACCCACTGGGCTCTGGCGATCCTTCTGCCTCAGCCTTCCGAGTAGCCGGAATTACAGGTGCGTGCTACCACGCCTGGCTGATTTTTGACTTGTTGTAGAGATGAGGTCTCGCTGCCCAGGCGGGTCTCGAACCCGCGGGCTCAGGCAATCCCCTCAGCCTCCCAAAGGCGCGGGATTACAGGCTGAGCCACCGAGCCCGGCTGACACTGTTTTCAAAAGCACAGTTTTGTTCTACCAACTGAGACATGTCTCCATCCTTCCTCTGACCTCATTTTTTGCCACTTTGGAGGTGAGTGAAGGGATCTTAGTGGGACTCTCATGAGACAGTTTCATGACTATTTTTTGTTTGATTGTTTGTTTGTTTGTTTGAGTTGGAGTCTCACTCTGTCGCCTAGACTGGAGTGCAGTGGCCGCTCCCGGCCACCGCAGCCTCGACCTGCTGGGCTTCCGCGATGCTTCCGCTTCAGCCTTCCAAGTAGCCGGAACTACAGGCGTGCGCTTCCACTCCCGGCTAGTTTTTGATTTATTGTAGAGATGAGGTCTCGCTGCCCAGGCGGGTCTCAAACCTGCGGCCTCAGGCAATCCACTCACCTCAGCCTCCCAAAGGCGCGGGATTACAGGCTGAGTCACCGAGCCCGGCTCTTATTTTGTTTTTTGACCAAGACAACATTGCCTGCTGTTCAGCCATTGTGATGTGACCAGGGAGCTTAATAATTTGTGTCTTAGTCCATTGATAGCTTGGGAATTTGAGGCCTGCTAAACCTGTATCCTTCCCTTAGGAATGTGTGAAGGAGAAATTGAATCTCTTACATGAATTTCTGCAAACAGAAATAAAGACTCAGTTATGTGACTTGGAAAGTAAATTACATAAAGAAGAACTATCCGAGGTAAGTCAGTTCTCAGCATCCCAGTTTCTAGAAAAATGTCTCCTTCCCTCTGACTTGTCTATGACCAAGGAGGCAGGAAAACCCCGAGCTCTCCTTGCTGCCTGATAAAGGAAGCGCGTGCCTTTTCTTGTTCCCTTGTTGCCACTTGTTGGCATCCTTTGCTACTTACATCCTCCCTCCCTGCTACAGGAGCGCTACCTGGCTAAAGTCAAATCCCTGCTAAGTAAAGATCTGTCTCTGGAGAATGGTGCTCTTGCTTTCGGTCGGGAAGTGAATGGACGTCTAGAAAACGGGAGCCGGGCAAGGGGTGAAACCCGAAGAGCCGGAATGGCAGAGGCAGACAGCTCCCCTAAGCCTGCTTCCAAGCCTCGAACACCCAGGAGGAGCAAGTCCAATGGAGAGGCTAAGCGTAAGAGGAGCACTTTTCAGTCCCGAAGGAGGTTCTCGTAGCACAGAAGTGGGCAGGGGAACTCAGACACAGGTGTAGTCCCAGGTGGAGTTTCTGGTCTTGTTTCTTGTGTGTACTTCCCCACTAGTAAGCATCACACGCTTCCTAGCCAGCCTAGACACATATGTCTTTAAATTTTGTCTTTGACCAGTGTAGAGCATTAGATCCCAAAACACGGCTAAATTTGTGAGAAGCATCAGGGGCCAGGCCTGCTAATGCTTATTACTTTTTTTTTGAATCAGAGTCTCACTCTCTCATGCAGGCTGGAGTTCAATGACACAATCATTACTACTATAGCCTCCACCTGCTGGGCTCAGGCAATCCTTCCACCTCAGCCTTCCAAGGAGCTGGATACTAGTGCATGCCATCATGCCCTGCTAATTTTTAAATTTATTGTAGAGACAAGGTCTTGGCATGTTGCCCAGGCTGGTTTCATGCCCTGGGCTCGGTAATCCTCCCATTTCAGCCTCCCAAAGCGCTGGCATTATAGGCGTGAACCATCATGCCAGCCACCTTTTAAAACATTATATTCTGTTCGAGACCCATCTGGGTAACTTGGCAAGACCTCATCTCTACAATAAATCAAAAATTAGCCGGGCGTGGTAGCGCGCACCTGTAGTTCTAGCTACTCGGAAGGCTGAGGCGGAAGGATTACCGGAGCTACTCGGAAGGTCGAGGCTGCAGTGGCCGGGAGTGGCCACTGCACTCCAGTCTGGGTGACAGAGCGAGACTCCAACTCAGAAAAAAAAAAATGATATTCCTTGTTAAGCGAAACATTTATTCTCCCGCTTCTGCCCAGTTTGTGGGCAAACGTGTGCTTCTGGAATTTTATTTTATTTATTTATTTTGAGTTGGAATCTCTCTCTGTTGCCCAGGCTGGGGTGCAGAGTCACAATTACGGCTCACTGCAGGCTTCAGCTCTTGGACTCGAGCAATCCTCCCAGCTCAGTCTCCCAAGTAGCTGAGACTACAGGCGTTCACCACCATACCTGGAATTTTAATTTTTTTGTAGAGACAAGGTCTCACCATGTTGCCCAGGCTGGCCTCGAACTCCTGACCTCAAGGACTCCTCCTTCCTTGGCCTCTCAGGGTGCTGGGATTACATCTTCTAGAAATTTGAGTAACAAAAGAAAATGGGTCTTGATCTCAGGTCTGGTTTTCAGTCACTTCACCTTTTGGCTGAGAGGTTCTGTTTCCTGCCTGGTGTAGGGATTTTCCCATCAATTGGGAGCGCACATGAAGTGGTACTAATTGCTGATATTAGCAGGCTGGTTAGTGACTATAATAAAAACTCCAGCATGCAGAGTCCTGGGAACCTGGGTTTGTGCAGTAGCCTGGGGATATTAACTGTTCTGTTGCTGTGGGCTTTTCCATTCATTGTGGCTTCTGGTTACTTTGTTTTCTTTAACAGCTGAACCTTCACCTAGCCCCAGGATTACAAGGAAAACTACCAGGCAGACCACCATCACGTCTCATTTTGCAAAGGGGTGAGTATGGAATGAATCGACAGCTGCCTTTGCTAGGGGCCAGCTATTTCTGGTAAAACATGAATGGAACTTGTAGAGTGTGATTTGACAGTTCTGTCTTCCACGTTGTGTAGGTTTTCATCTTACGGTTTTGTCCACTAGACATTCATGAATAGAATCTCTGAAGACCTCATCTGTTTTTACTCTCAAAGGAGACATCTCCTACACACAAGCTGAGCAGTATAATGAACCCCCAAACATCTTTTCACCTAGCATCAACAATTATCAACCCACAGTCATCATTTCATCTATACCCCACATACTCTGTCCCCTAACGAGGATTACATTGAAATATTTCCTTTTTTTTGTTGTTGAGTTGGAGTCTCACTGTTGCCCAGGCTGGAGTGCAGTGGCACGCTCACAGCCACTGCAGCCTCCACCTGCTGGGCTCCAGCGATCCTTCCGCCTCAGCCTTCCAAGTAGCTGGAACTACAGGCGTGTGCCACCACGCCTGGCTAGTTTTTTGATTTATTGTAGAGATGTCTCACCAAGTTGCCCAGGCGGGTCTCGAACCCGTGGGCTCAGGCAACTTTGAAATATTTCTAGACGATGAGGTCTCTCTTTGATACCTTTTCTTTTTTGTTATTCATCCTTTGCAATAATTGCTAACACTTAGCACACAGTCTCTTTTTTACATTTTCCCATTTGTGGTGAACAAACCATGTGGCACACAAGCAACATTTGGTCTTTGTTCCCTGAACTTTGCAAGTTCTAGCTTCCTTCCCTCTTTTTTCCTTGCCATTTACATGAAGAAGTTAGTTCCTTTGTTCAGTGAATGTCTGGATTGGACCAGTCGCATCCTTGTGGTGTCTCATGTTTCCTATATGCTGATAGGGCTAGAGGCCTGACCAGATTCCAGCTTATTTTTTGAGGCTGGCTTCCTCATAGATGATGCTGTGTCCCTCCATCAGAGGTGTGTGGTGTCTCTTCTGTGATACTAGCAGCTGTTGATCAGCAGCTAAACCCATGATTTCTAGGGCTTGCAAAATGTCAATGCAATATTTTAGAACTGTCATTTGAAGAAACATTCGATTGTAAGTCTCTTTTGACATCCTGCAATGGGGAAGAAAGGAAGGCATCTATCCTCTGAAATTGTCCTAAAGAGAGTGCTTGTAGGAAGGAGGCATGTGGTCATTTTAGGCCACTGGAGGCCTAAGGTCTTGAGAACTGACGGTAAGCTTTACTGTGTGACAGCCCTGCCAAACGGAAGCCCCAGGAAGAGTCTGAAAGAGCCAAACCCGATGAGTCTGTTGAGGAAGAAGACAAAGACCAGGTAGACTGGCATTTTTGTTTCTTAACTCCACTTTATTTTGGTATATTTACTGATGATTGTGAACAAACATGTGGCCTAGTCAGGGTTCTTCAGAACTGATAGAATGTGTACATTTGTGTGTGTGTGTGTGTGTGTAGAGACAGAGAATAATGGGAGTTTGTTTTAAGGAACTGGGTCACAGGATTGTGGAGGCTGGCAATGCAATATTTTGAAGTCTGCAGAACAAGCTGGCAGGCTGGAGCCTTGGAAAGAACTGATGTTGCAGCTCAAGCCTGAAGGCAGTCTAGAGGCAGAATTGTATGTTATAGAGACACATTATCAGATTTTATAGATGTGTTCCATATAACATAGTATAGATGGGTTTCTGTGTACCCATCTTTCCCCAATGGTGACATCTTACAGACTGTAATACAACATAAACACCAAATTGACATTGATACAGTTTCCAGACTTTATTTAGATGGCAGCAGTTTTTACATGTGTAGTTCTATGCAGTTGTATCACAGGTATGCATATATAGATTTGTGTAACCACCTCAAACAAGATACAGATCTGTTCCATCACCAATATTTTTGTCCTTTTTAAATGAAATAAACATAAGTATCTCGGAGTTTGAAAACCTTATGAACTTAAGGAAACTGTACTAGAGTATTCATCTAAGAAAAGAGCTAGTGTCCCATTAGGTTGTCAGCATCACTTCCTGATGTGCATCTCAAATTACCACTTTGGTTTTTTCTTTTTTTTTTTTTTTTTTGAGTTGGAGTCTCACTGTCGCCTAGACTGGAGTGCAGTGGCTGCTCCCAGCCACCACAGCCTCGACCTGCTGGGCTCCGGTGATCCTTCTGCCTCAGCCTTCCAAGTAACTGGAACTACAGGCGTGCACTACCACACCCCGCTAATTTTTTTGATTTGTTGTAGAGATGAGGTCTCGCCAAGTTGCCCAGGTGGGTCTCGAACCCGTGGGCTCAGGCAATCCACTCACCTCAGCCTCCCAAAGGCGTAGGATTACAGGCTGAGCCACCGAGCCAGGCTGTTTTTTCTAATGTTAAAGAATTCCTGGACCAGGTGCAGTGGCTCATGCCTGTAATCCCAGCATTTTGGGAGGCCAAGGCAGGAGGATCACTTGAGCCCAGGAGTTTGAGACTAGCTGGGCAACATAAATTAAAAAAAAAAAAAAAAGAATTCTTGACATAAGATGGAAAATCTTTGATTCTTTTGCATGACATCACTAGATAATCTCTAGGAGGTAGTGACCCGCTGGCCTGTCTCCTAGGCCTGCCTTTGGTTTGGAGGTGGTGGGACATTAATACCAGACTGAGAGTGTTGATGTCCCAGTACACTCAGTACTTGGGGAGATCTCCCCAAAAGCCTGACCCTGCCCTTCCCCACCGTATTTTTAACCATATCAAATGTATTTACTTCATACTTCGCTTCATGCTTTTGGTGTTGATCTTCCCTTGAAACCAATAGTTTTGTGTTTTCTGTTCTTTCTTCTTTCCTTCCACACAGGATGAGAAGAGACGTAGAGTTACATCCAAAGAACTGTAAGAATAGTTACCAAACCTTTCTTGTTGATCTGTGAGTTGTGTAATCTTGATTATGAAATTGCTTTCCCAGAAAGTTTAAAAATGAGTGTTCTAGTGAGCTTCCATGGCAACCACAGACCTGTTAAGGATGCTGAATTTGAGGTCAGATTAACAACTTGAAAGGTTCAGTTGGCATTTCCCTCCTTCATTGCAAAGAATGAATTGAGGGCAGCTGGCATTTCTTATTAGAACCAGATTTAAAAGTCATATTACATGTGAAATATTAAATGAATTTGTGTCTCAGGGATTGGGGCAGAAAGGGAGGGTCTTATGTAAAAAACTGCTACTGAGGGAGGAGTCTGTGAGTCACACTTGGAATATGTGTTATTTTGCTTGACAGAGTTGCTAGACCTCTTCCTGCGGAAGAACCAGAAAGAGTAAAACCGGGAACATACACTGAAAAGGAAGAAGAGAGAGATGAAAAAGTAAAGGCTTGCTTCCTTGAAGTTGGTTAATTCTTCCTTAATCTTGTCCAGTTCCAGGAAGGGGGTGGGGGTGGGAAGGTGTAGGAACAGAATAGTTTTCACCAGTGATTGAAAGCGCTTGACTTTGGCTAAAACAACTTTTCTTTTCTTTTTTTTTCTATGAGCAGAAGAAAAGGTATTTACTGAATCTGATTCTAGTATCATTAAAAACTCTTTTCTCAAAAAGTCATAAAAAGGTCAGGTGCAGTGGCTCACGCCTATAATCCCAGCACTTTGGGAGACTGAGGTGAGAAGATTTTCTGAGCCTGTGGGTTCAAGACCAGCCTGGGCAACTTGGCGAGACCTCATCTCTATGATAAATTAAAAAAAAAAAAAATTTGCCAGGCATGGTGGCACATTCCTGTAGTTCTAGCTACTTGGAAGGCTGAGGTGGAAGGATTGCCTGAGCCCAGCAGGTCGAGGCTGCGATGGCCGAGAGCGTGCCATTGCCCTCCAGCCTGGGTGACAGTGAGACTCCAACTCAAAAAAAAAGTCATAAAAAGGGAAACGCCCACTTTATTAAAATTGTAAACTAATAAAAACTCCTTAAAAGAAGTGGCCATTTGCCGGGCTCGGTGGCTCAGCCTGTAATCCCGCGCCTTTGGGAGGCTGAGGTGAGTGGATTGCTTGAGCCCGTGGGTTCGTGATCCCCCTGGGCAACTTGGCGAGACCTCATCTTACAATAAATAAAAAAATCAGCCGGGCGTGGTAGCACATGCCTGTAATTCTGGCTACTTGGAAGGCTGAGGCAGAAGGATCGCCGGAGCCCAGCAGGTCGAGGCTGCGGTGGCTGGGAGCGGCCACTGCACTCCAGTCTGGGCTACAGAGTGAGACTCCAACTCAAAAAAAAAACCAAAAAACCAAAAAGAAGTGGCCATCTTTAGAAGACTGGTGTAGCTTAAGCATGTGGTTCTTAGTCCTCAGGCAGCTGCAGTCGTTCCATATATCACATTATGTAACCCATTTCCATTTCCCATTGAAGAGAAAATGAGGCACAGGATGTGCAGTGATCTAATATCAGGCGCTTCCTTCACTTCAATCTTGAGGGACAGAGAAAAAAACATGTTTGAAGCTTCGTAGCATGATTTCAAGAACTTGAGAGTGCTGTGATAGTAGTCTCGGCACACTGGAGAAGCCAATGCCTTAGCCTGACTTGGATAGATAAAAGAAATTGCAGGTTGTGATGAAGGCTTGTTTTGATTAACCACACATGAGATATGTATGAGTCCTCCCTTTGGTAATGTTCTTGAGGTGAATATTAGCATAGTTCTAAAAATAGCCTTCCCTTTTAAAACCTGAGATTTGATGCCACAGTCACTTGCAGGGCATAAAAACATCTAGAAGTTTTGTCACATGCTGATTTACAGGACATCTAGTTTCCAGAAACACACCCCATCAGAAAGCAGATACCAATCTTCATTTGTCAGTGCTTTAATTTTGACATGAAACTATTCAAGAGTACAGTGTATTTAAAAGTCTCTTGGCGTTCCATTCTCAAACAATGTCACAGAAACAAGAAGATAAACGAAAGGTAACTTCAAGAGAGCCAAGTTGCCAGGCTGGTCTCAAACCTGTGGGTTCAGGCAATCCTCTCATATTGGCCTCTGAAAGTGCTGGGATTATAGATGTGAGCCACCGAACTTGGACTTCCTTTTTTTTTAGAAACAAGGTCCTAGCCGGGCTCAGTGGCTCAGCCTGTAATCCTGCACTTAGGGAGGCTGAGGTGAGTGGATTGCCTGAGCCCGCAGGTTTGAGACCCACCTGGGCAACTTGGCGAGACCGCATCTCTACAACAAATCAAAAAGTCAGCTGGGCATGGTAGCATGTGCTTGTAATTCCGGCTACTCGGAAGGCTGAGGCAGAAGGATCACTAGAGCCCAGTGGGTCGAGGCTGCGGTGGCCGGGAGCGGCCACTGCACTTCAGTCTGGGCGACAAAGTGAGACTCCAACTCAAAAAAAAAAAAAAAAAAAAAAAAAAATGAAACAAGGTCTTGCTCTGTTTTTCCCGAGTGATCTTCCTGTCTCAGCCTCCTTTGTAGCTGGGACTGTGGGCACATGCCACCTTGCCAGGATCGTTGTAAATTTTTGTTGATTGTTTTGTAGAGATGGGAATCTTATCTTACCCAGGCTGGTTTCAAACTCCTGGCCTCAAGTGATCCCCCCGCCTTTGCCTCCCAAAGTGCTAGGATTATAAGCATGAGCCACTGCGCCTAGCTTACTGGTTTTGTTGCTTGCTAAGGTGTTGATTAGAGTTTTCTTACAATCTCAAATGGGTGGTGAGTTCCTTTACTGGGGGCCAGTGAAAGGATAGGTGTCCATTATTTTGCTGTGAAGGGGATCAACTAAGACACATGATAATTGAACCATTTCATACTTGAAGTTTTTAATTGATCACCTTTCCTACCCTGATACTAGTTAAAATTAGACAGCAGTTACAGTCAGTGCACAACTAGTTGGGCTAGTTTGAGTACTACCTTCCTGAGAAGGAACCTGGGCCAAGTTCAAAACCCCTTGTCCATGGTCACAGTCTCAGGATCTGTTCTTGCAGCAGGAAGGTCTGCAATGTATTTCTTAACACTAATACATTTTATGGAGTTCCTGAATTCAATGGGCACGGTTTTCTGGCAAGGTGTGTCTGGTTCCTTAAACTCAGGCTGTGTTGTCACGTCTGAGATGGAGCTGCTCTCCAGATTGGGCCATCCTACTTCATTCTTTTTTTTTTTTTTTTCCTTAACAGTGTTTTTTTTTTTTTTTTTTTTTGAGTTGGAGTCTCACTCTGTTGCTCAGACTGGAGTGCAGTGGCTGCTCCCAGCCACTGCAGCCTCACCTGCTGGCTCCGGTGATCCTTCTACCTTAGCCTTCCGAGTAGCTGGAACTACAGGCACGTGCTACCACGGCAGGCTAATTTTTTGATTTATTGTAGAGATGAGGTCTCGCCAAGTTGCCCAGGCGGGTCTCGAACCCATGGGCTCAGGCAATCCACTCACCTCAGCCTCCCAAAGGAGTGGGATTATAGGCTGAGCCACCGAGCCTGGCTTCCTTAACAGTTTATTAGAGAAAAGAAGAAGGAAAAAGGCAGATTCATGGCAGAAACATTGCCTTTTTTTTTTTATAATTAATCAGTATTTTTTATTATCGTTTTGTGGGGTACAGTTAAGGGTTAGGTGTACAATTACATTTCATTCAGGCACCCTGTTGATAAGAGGTGTTTTCCCAGTCCCAGATAGATATTAGCTACTGTTAATCCCATCCCCCCCCCATAATTTCCCATTACCATCAGTCATTTTCTTATAGTATTACATTGGATGTTCAAGGTCCATTATATGAGTGAGAACATGTGATATTCTGATCTTTGTTTCTGTGAGAGGTCACTCAGTATTATAGACTCTAGTTCCATCCAGGTTGCTGCGAAATTCATGATTTTGTTCTTTTTCATGGCTGCGTAGTATTCCATCGTGTATGTGTACCACATTTTTTTAATCCAGTCCTCTTTTGTTGGGCAGCATGGTTGTTTCCAGGTTCTTGCTATTGTGAACAATGCTGCGATAAACATACGTGTGCAGGTATCTTTTTTATAGAGTGATTTGTGTTCTTCAGGGTATATTCCCAGTAGGGGGATTGCAGGGTCATATGGAAGGTCAATTTTTAGAGCTTTTCAGGAATCGCCACACTGCCTTCCACAGAGGTTGCACTAGCTTACACTCCCACCAACAGTGTAGAAGTGTTCCCTTTTCATCACACCCTCTCCAGCAGCTGTTATTTTTTGAGTTGTTGATAATTGCCATTCTGACTGGAGTTAGGTGGTATCTCAGATCAATGGAACAGAATTGAGATTCCAGAAGCAAAACCTCAATTCCTCAACCAACTCATCTTCGACAAAGCCCCCACCACCTACCAATGGGGAGAGGAGAACCTATTCAGTAAATGGTGCTGGGAAAACTGGCTGACCACATGTAGAAGATTGAAACAGGACCCCATCTATCTCCATGCACAAAGGTTAACTCCAAATGGATCAGAGACCTAAATGTAAAACCTCAAACCATAAGAACCTTAGAAAAGGAAGGAAATACTCTCATGGAAATCGGAACTGGCATCCAATTCCTGTACAAAACCCGAAACCCACAGGACTTAAGAGAGTAGACAAGTGGGACCTTATTAAACTGACAAGCTTCTGCCTTTTTTTTTTTAAGAGTTGAGTCTTACTCTGTCACCCAGGCTGGAGTACAGTGATGGAATCACAGCTCACAGTAGCCTCAACTCCTGAACTTAAGTGATTCCCCCACCTCGGCCTCCTGAGTAGCTGAGACTTTAGATGTGTGCCACTCCACCTGACTGATTTCTTTTTTTTGTAGAGATGGTGTCTCTCTATGTTGCCCAGGTTAATCTTGAGCTCCTGGGCTCAAGCAATCCTGCCTTGGCCTCCCAAAGTGCTGAGATTACAGGTGTGAGCCACTGTGCCCAGCTTTGCTTAATTCCTTTATATCAAAATTGACTGTCTATAATGAAGTTATTTTTCTGTGAGGTTGTCAACACTTACTGATGACAGGTGATAGAGGGATTTTGAGGTAAAAACACTTAAGCTGCAGTATTATAGGATCTATTTTATAAGAGTTTAATTTCCTGTCTATTTACCCCATGGAAGAAAAAAAGAAAATTGTTGTCTTGAAAGTAGACAGTCTTTATTCTCACCAGCTGGACTATAGGATCAGGTCAGGTATTTTATTTCTATGGAACAAACTAATAGAAAGATCAGGATCATTTGGGCAAAATTAACTAGTCTTTTCCCCCCTACTTAGGAAGAAAAGAGACTCAGAAGTCAAACCAAAGAACTGTAAGTATAGTTAACATGCCTCTGCTTTATGTTGTGAAACTTAATTGCTAACCTAAGTGTTCTGGTAAAATAATGGGTGAAGATACAGCATTGGGCACAGACTATCCATGCAGTGTGTGGTTAGTTCTGCTTGTGAAAGGTCACTGCAGTGAAGGCTGAAGTCTTCAGTTCCTTCTCCTGACTCCAGGCCCATCCTAAGGGCAGACCACACAGCAGTGTGTTGTGGTAGTGACAAGACATTGAATGAGCAGCTGTGTCCATCACCTATTGCTGTGATAGTGCAGTCTAGCAAAACCACCCCGAGTCCAGCGACTTCAGTGAGTATTTTTTTTTGAGTTGGGAGTCTTACTTTGTCGCCCAGACTGGAGTGCAGTGGCACACTCACAGCCATCCCAGTATCGACCTGTTGGGCTCCGGTGATCCTTCCGCCTCAGCCTTTCAAGTTGCCGAAACTTCAGGTGCATGCCACCTTGCCCCGGCTAGTTTTTGACTTATTATAGAGTTGAGGTCTCGCCAAATTGCCCTGGTTGGTCTCAAACCCGTGGGCTCAGGCAATCCACTCACCTCGGCCTCCCAAAGTGCTGGGATTATAGGCTGAACCACCGAGCCTGGCCTCAGTAAATATTTGTAAAACTCACCAGTCTACAGCTTGGTGGCTGTCAGATACTTTTGGCCTGGCTTGGTGGTGATGGCTGGTACCTTCTGCTGCCCCCAACTTGGCTGGGCTGGGTGCACTTTCATGGCTATGGCAGAGCACAAGGACAGGAATGGAAAGTAGCCCTTTTCAACCTTCGTGAAGCAAATGTCAAGACTGGGCCTGAGTCCAGAGGGGGACAGAGAACCTGGTCCCAGTGCAGGCCCTGCACTTTTCCTAGTCACTGGCACAGATTGCAGGCTAGCCCAGCTCTCACAAACCTGCACGGGCTGGGCTCTCGTCTTCCTCCACCCCAGGCAGGATTCCCATTGGGCCACAAGAAATCGGTGAAATCCCCTTGTCTGTGTTTTGTGCTAAGCCACTGGCATTTCTGATGAACATTCCTGGGCAGTGCTGATGGCCTTTCTGAAGATCGTGGGTCCTGAAGTAATAAGCACCTCCCAGGTTTTCTGCAGTAAAGACAGCCCATGCCCTGAATCTGAGGAGGAGCCTGCACAAGCCCTCGTTGGCCTGCTCGACACGGGGCCAGGCTTCTTGAGCTGATTGGTGTGTATGTGTGTGTTGTTTTATGTGACAGAATACCTAAACAGAAACCCAAGGAGGAGCCGGACAAAGACGCCAGTGCAGGAGCTCATGCTGACATGGACGAAGGAGATGAGAAGGTAAAGGCAGAGTCTTTACATGTCTTAACTCCACTTCATCTACCTTCCCATGTGGTCAGGAGAGATGGTGTGGGGGGGGACTCTCGGTTCACATCTAGCCCCATTTACCCTGGGAATGACTCTGGGCACGTCCCCTCATTGCCCTCTTGGGTGCTGGGGTTTGTTGCTGCCTGTCTGCACCTGATGCTCAGTGAGCATTCGGTTGTTCTGCCCATCTGTCATGTGGGAGAGGGCCTGTGGGCTGTGGGTTGAGATAAGTGTGAACAGCTCTCAAGACCTTGCCACTGACAGGGCTCCATGTGCAGTCAGCTCAGACAGGCGTGTCAGCCACACCTCACTTCTTTGCCAGTCTCCAAGGTCTCCTAAGTCTGACTGTCCCCCACCTCCAGTGTTTAAATCTTTTTTTTTTTTTTTTTTTTTTTTTTTTTGAGTTGGAGTCTCACTCTGTCGCCCAGACTGGAGTGCAGTGGCCGCTCCCGGCCACCGCAGCCTCAACCTACTGGGCTCTGGCGATCCTTCCGCCTCAGCCTTCCAAGTAGCCAGAATTACAGGCGCACACTACCACGTCCGGCTAATTTTTTGACTTTATTGTAGAGATGAGATCTTGCCTGCCCAGGCGGGTCTCGAACCCGCGGGCTTGGGCAATCCACTCACCTCAGCCTTCCAAAGGCGCAGGATTACAGGCTGAGCCACCAAGCCCGGCTAGTGTTTAAATCTTAAAGCATCATTTGTGGAGTTGGGGTTGGGCCTCTAAAAGTCTAGGATGGTAAACTTGCCTGCAGGGCTGGCCTGCTGGCTGACTTCTAGGGATAGGGCCCAGATCACCTGAAGTGAGCTGCACTAGGAGAATCACAGGACGGGCACTGAGGTCTCTGCCTGTTGAGGTCTAGAGAGTGGAGTCTGGGGTCACAGTCTTGCTGGTCCTGGCCATCCTCAAACCTGACCCGATGGTCCTCGTTCTGGTCCTGTGTAGATGAGCCTCTTGGCATTGTCTCCTGCCTGCTGTAGCACCTTACTGTCCCTCCCCTTTTCTGTTTAGATGTGGTTGCCTTACCATCAGTACTTGCCTGGAATCCTTCAGGCTACTGAGAACTTAGTGGGTAGTCATGCTGCCCGTCTTCTGTTGGAAACTGGCATGGGTCTTAGGTCACACAGCACTTTGCCTCATGGTGGAAAGAGATGTGAGCCAAACCTTTGGCTTTTTCTAACATTGTTGACTTTTCTATTTTTATAAATCCATTCATAGATTTGTTGCTTTACAAACAAACTAAACAGATATATCAGTAAGGGATTATTCTTTATATGCAGGCTCAGAAAATAGTAGATTGTCTGTATATAACAAGGAGTTGGTGACCAGGTTGGGGATTTCTACTCTTATGAATTTTCCATACTTGTTTCCTAAGTTTGATTTTTTTTTTTCCCCTGCTATGCAACTGCCTGTCCATAAAGTCTCCATCCTTGATCAGGGGACAGATGAAACTGTAGGATTTTTGGCTGACATAAACTAAATGTTTATAGTATTCCCTTCTACATTGAGTTATCCTATATTAGGGATTGGTGAGCTTTGGCTCATAGGCCAAATCCGGCCCTCTACCGTGTTTATAAAGTTTTATTGGAACACAGCCCTGCCTTTTCATTTACATAACCATCTATGGGTGCTTTTGTGCTATTGTGGCAGACATGAGTAGTTCTGATAGACCATGTGACTTACAAAGTTGAAAATGCTTATTTTCTAGCCCTGTACAGCAACAGTTTGCCCACCCCTGGTCTAGGAGATTCTTTAGTACCTTGTTGTTTGTAGGGGGTCGGGATCTAAGTCCCTTATCTCTACCCTGTAGATCTGCCAGGCCTTCCTGTTTTCTAGTTCCACGGTGCTCAGGTCTTTAACCAATAACTTTGGTGTTTGCGTTTCATCTCACTCTGTCACAAACTAATTTTTTCCCCTCTTTGTCTTCTCACCTCTCCCATCTCTCTTTGTCTTCTCACCTCCCCCATCTCTTCCTCTCAGGATGAGAAGAGGCACAGAAGTCAACCCAAAGATCTGTAAGTGGTGAAAATGCTTGTGCCTTTGTATCATCTTAATTAACAAAATACCTGTTCCTAGAAACCTGTGGTGATGTGGAAGTGTGCAGGGATTTTTTTTTTTGGTGCTGTCTGGATCAGCTGGGCAGGCTGGACACTAAGTCATACCCGGGCCTGTCCTTACTCTCTGCCACTGCACTGTGTGTGTTTCTTCCAGTACCTCTCACCAGGCCCCACATCTGAGGGGGCCACTGGGGCCTCTGAGGCCTTGTCTTGGGAAGACAAGTCAGCAACGTGCTGTAGAGCCCCTATGAATATTTGCTTTTCTATAAGGAAGCATTAGCTTGTCATTTTCAGTGCCAGTTGGCAGTATTGCTTCTCCGGTTAATACTTGCCATGTGTTTGTTTACTCAACAGAGCTGCCAAGCGGAGACCAGAAGAAAAAGAACTTGAAAGAGAGAATCCACACATTTCTGATGAAAAAGATGAGGATGAAAAGGTAAAGGTGGCCAGGCGCAGCGGCTCAAGCGTGTAATCTCAGCAGTTTGGGAGGCCGAGGTGAGGGGATTCCTGAGCCCATGGGTTTGAGAACAGCCTGGGTGACTTAGCAAGACTTCATCTCTACAATAAATCAAAAAACTAGCCAGGCATGGTAGCACACACCTATAGTTCCGGCTACTTGGAAGGCTGAGATGGAAGGATTGCTGGGGTGACCATGAGCGTGCTATTGTACTCCAGCCTAAGTGATGGAGTAAGACTCCAACTCAAAAAAAAAAAAAGAAAAGATAAAGACTTGGATTTTTGATTTCACTTTACTTCATACAGCTCCTTTGCTGGGGTATATTAAAGTGATTAAAAAAGCAAATTAACTTACTGACTCCCAACTATTGAGGAGGCTGAGACAGGAGGATCACTTGAGGCCAGGAGTTAGCCTGAGTGACAGGAGGATCTGTCTTACTCTGAGATCCTAAAAAAAATTTTTTTAACTTATTATGGAAATGTTCAAACACAGAATAAGTTGGTGAACCTCCATGTCCTTATCATGGGTCTTCAACACTTACCAGCTTATGGCCAAGCACGTTTCAACCAAACCTACCTGTTCTCTCTTCCACTGAATGATGTGGAACAGATCCCAGACATATTACGGAAGTGTCGACAGCTGAAATACCCCTAAAAGGAAAGGACTCTCACTTTAGACACAAACACATCACCATGATTGTACATAACACAATACAGTAAGTCCCCTACATAGCAACCTTCAGGTTATGAACTTTAGTGATGCACACCTGCCTTTATTTATTTATTTATTTATTTGAGTTGGAGTCTCACTCTGTTGCCCAGACTGGAGTGCAGTGGCCGCTCCCGGCCACCACGGCCTCCATATGCTGGGCTCCGGCGATCCTTCCTCCTCAGCCTTCTGAGTAGCTGGAGCTACAAGCGCGTGCTACCATGCCTGGCTAATTTTTGATTTATTGTAGAGATGAGGTCTTGCCAAGTTGCCCAGGCGGGTCTCGAACCCGCAGGCTCAGGCAATCCACTCACCTCAGCCTCTCAAAGGCGCGGATTATAGGCTGAGCCACTGAGCCCGGCTTTTTTTATTTATTATTTCTCCCTACCAGGTGCCTGTATAGCCTGTTAAATACATACAGTACCACATAGATGATTGTGTTAGTTGAGTACCTAGGTTAACTCTGTTGGACTTAAAACAAGGCCAGGTGCAGTGGCTCATGCCTATAATCCCAACACTTTGGGAGGCCGAGGTGAGAGGATTGCCTGAGCCCACAGGTTCGAGATCAGTCTGGGAAACTTGGTGAGACCTCATCTCTACAATAAATCCAAAAATTAGCTGGGTGTGGTGGTGTGTGCCTGTGGTTCCAGCTACTTGGAACGCTGAGGCAGGAGGATTGCCTGAGCCCAACAGATTGAGGATACTGTGGCCAGGAGTGTGCCACTGCCCTCCAGCCTGGGTGACAGAGTGAGACTCCAACTCAAAAAAAAAAACAAAAACAAATTGTACTTACAAACATGCTTTTGGAGCCGGGCTCGGTGGCTCAGCCTGTAATCCCATGCCTTTGGGAGGCTGAGGTGAGTGGATTGCCTGAGCCTGTGGGTTCGAGACCCGCCTGGGCAGCGAGACCTCATCTCTACAATAAATCAAAAAAAATCAGCCGGGCGTGGTAGCACATGCCTGTAATTCTGGCTACTTGGAAGACTGAGGCGGAAGGATCGCCAGAGCCCAGCAGGTCAAGGCTGCAGTGGCCGGGAGCGGCCACTGCACTCCAGTCTGGGCGGCAGAGTGAGACTCCAACTCAAAAAAAAAAACCAAAAAAAACATGCTTTTGGAATCAACTTGTTTGGATGTTGGGGACTTCCTGTAATATCAGATATCTAGTCTGCCTCTGGATTTCCTTGGTTGTCTGAGTTTTTTTGTTTTATAGTTTGCTTTAATAAGGACCCAAACAAGGTCTATGTGCATTTGGTTGAGATCTGTCCTAAAAATCTTATCTAGTTATCCTGTTTCTTCTTTAATTTGTAATGTGTGGGAAGTTATCTATGGTTTCCTGGGTCTAGATTTGGGCAGGTGCATCTCCCTCCAGCCCTGTAAACTGCTTGGTTAGAGGCAGGGCTTCTGCTTTCGGAGGATTTCCCAGGCAGTGCCCCTGCTGTGTCCCATTGGGAAGCACAGTCATCTCTTCCAGTGATATTAAGGTTGATGACTGGGCCCAGGAGCTGCCCGCCCCATCTACCCATCATAAAATTCCTCTGCTTTCTACCTCTTGCTTTTCACCGTTATTACCTAGATCCGTTATCTCAGTTTGAGTTGAAAAGTAGTGATGGTCTAGTTCTAGCTTTCCTTCATTTACCCGAAATAATTCTAGAAACACATTTCCTCTGGGCTTAGTCTGCTCAGGCTGCCCTGATAAAATACCACAGACCATGAGGCTTAAGCAACACACATTTGCCTTTCAGTTCTGGAGACTGGAAGTGGGAGATCAGGGTGCCAGCAGGGTTAGTTTCTGGGAAGCCTCTGACTGTGTTGTCACATGGTCTTTCCTCAATACCTGCATGTGGGGGACTGGACTCTGGTGTCTCTTCGCTTTTTATAAGGGAGAGAGTCCCTGTTGCATCAGGGACTCACCCATATGAACTCATTTAACCTTAATTAGCCCTATGTCTGGTCACGTAGGGGTTAGGGTTTTTATTATTTATTTATTTATTTTGAGTTGGAGTCTTACTCTGTTACCTAGGCTGGAGTGTAGTGGCACGCTCAACAGCCACCACAGCCTCGACCTGCTGGGCTCAGGTGATCCTTCCACCTCAGCCTTCCAAGTAGCTGGAACTATAGATGCACGCCACCACGCCCAGCTAGTTTTTGTGATTTAGTGTAGAGATGAGGTCTTACCATGTTGTCCAGGCTGGTCTCGAACTCCTGGACTCAAGCAATCCTCTTGTCTCGGCCTCCCAAAGTGCTAGGATTACAGGCTGAGCCACCATGCCCAGCCAGGGTTTTTATTTTTATTTTTTTGAGTTGGAGTCTCACTCTGTCACCCAGACTAGAGTACAGTGGCACTCATGACCACTGCAGCCTCGACCCGCTGGGCTTAGGTGATTCTTCTGCCTCAACCTTCCAAGTAGCTGTATCCACAGGTGTGCGCCACCACGCCCGGCTAATTTTTTTTTTTTTTTTTTTTTGAGTTGGAGTCTCACTGTGTCACCCAGACTGGAGTGCAGTGGCTGCTCCTGGCCACCACAGCCTTGACCTGCTGGACTCCGGCCATCCTTCCGCCTCAGCCTTCCAAGTAGTTGGAACTACAGGGGTGTGCTACCACGCCCGGGTAATTTTTGATTTATTGTAGAGATGAAGTCTCGCCAAGTTGCCCAGACGGGTCTCAAACCCACGGGCTCAGGCAATCCACTCACCTCAGCCTCCCAAAGTGCTGGGTTTATAGGCTGAGCCACTGAGCCCGGCTTAATTTTTTTTTTTTTTTTGAGTTAAAGTCTCACTCTGTCGCCCAGACTGGAGTGCAGTGACCACTCTCGACCACTGCAACCTTGACCTGCTGGGCTCTGGCGATCCTTCCGCCTCAGCCTTCCAAGTAGTTGGAACTACAGGCACGTGCTACCATGCCCGGCTAATTTTTTGATTTATTGTAGTGATGAGGTCTTACCAAGTTGCCCAGACGGGTCTCAAACCCGTGGGCCCAGGCAATCCACTCACCTCAGACTCCCAAAGCACGGGATTATAGGCTGAGCCACCGAGCCTGGCTATAATTTTTTGATTTATTGTAGACAAGATCTCGCCAAATTGCCCAGGCTGGTCTCAAACCTGTGGGCTCAGGCAATCCTCTTGCATTGGCCTCCCAAAGTGCTCAGATTACAGGTTTGAGCCACCACACTCGGCTAGGGTTTAGCGTTTTAAGATATGCATTGGTGGGGGACAAAACTTAGTCCACACACCCTTTCTTGTATCACTTACACAGGAAAGCTAAGTGTTTTAAAAACTGATCTCTTTTATGGTAAATCTTTTTTTGGGTTGGAATCTGACTCTGTTATCCAGGCTGGAGTGCAAAAACAAGATCATGGCCGCCATATCCTTGACCTGCTACACTCAGGTGATCCTTTTGCTTCAGCCAGAACTGTAGGCATGGACCTCTACATCCTGCTAATTGTTTTGATTTATTGTAAAGATGAGGTCTCACTATGTTGCCCAGGCTGGCCACATATCCCTGGGCTCAGGTAGACCTCTTACCTCCATCTCTCAAGGTGCTGGAATTACAGGTGTGAACCACCACACCTGGCCTCTCTTGTGAATCTTTACAAAGGCTGTGCTTATCAGTCTTGGGTTAACAAGATTTTAGATGATGGGGTGAGTCAGGTCTCATCTGCTGGTTGTCACTGTCCTCCTCCCTGTCTCTAAGTTTTGTGATAACCACTTGCATAAAGTTCTTAGCTCTGAGGCACTATCCAGATGAAAAAGGTTTTTTTACCCTTTTCTCCTCTTTTGTTTTCCCCATTTAGGAGGAGAAGAGGCGCAAAACGACACCCAAAGGACCGTAAGAATTCCTCTTTGTCTATACAAAGCAGATCATAACATTGAAATGATTTATCTGTAATGAGAGATAGAGTTTTTTAGCGAATTGCTAGAGCAGCCTTAGCTTTCGTTGAGGTTGGTAAATGCAGGACCAAGTAGCTCTGATTCTGCCTTGTTGGGCGGAACTTCCTCTCACGGTAAGAGCCATTTTGTCCCGGTGCTTGGCCCTTATGGCAGCAGCTGGTGCTCACCTACATCAGGTGCATTAGGTGGAAATTTGACAGGGCCAATTTGAACATATTCTGAAATGATTAAACAAACGGTCTTGTGCTTTGTTCCCAGAACTGAGAAGAAAACGGCTCGAGCCAAAACAGTTGTGAACTCCAAGGTGAGCACGCATCTGGGAATAAAGCTGGGGCAGCACTCATGGGGCTGTGCGGAGCTGCCTTTCTGAACACCGTCTGCTCCTGCTCCCACAGACCCACCCTCCAAAGTGCATTCAGTGTGGACAGTACCTGGACGATCCTGACCTCAAATACGCTCAGCACCCCCCTGACGCGGTACGTTGGCTCTTTCTGGCTTCTGTTTCTCATCCCTCATGCCTGCACTCAATGGCCTACTGTCCCGCAGGTGGATGAGCCCCAGATGCTGACGAATGAGAAGCTGTCCATCTTTGACGCCAACGAGTCCGGCTTTGAGAGTTACGAGGCTCTTCCCCAGCACAAGCTGACGTGCTTCAGGTAACTGACACTTATGTGAGTCTGTGTATTTGCTTTTGGTAACAGGTGCTTCCCTAAAGATGCCTAAGGTCTTAATACCCTGCGGAAGCTCTTTAGCATCTGATCTACAGCGTTTCTCAAGCTCTTAACTGCTCCATGATGAGGGCCATGGCTGGTGAAGGTGTGGTAGACCCTGCCGGTGGCTTTCTGGTGTGTTGCCAAGTCTTGTCTGCACATCCTGAAGGTCATGCGTCCGGATGAAGGTCAGGTCTGCACTAGGTTGTGGAATGGAGCACCTCAGGTCTATGCCTTTGTGGAGACAGTAGATAAACAAGTGACACATGTCAGGTTGTCATAGCTATGGCAGGTTTTAAAAGCCTGGTGACATGGCAGAGAGAGTGGGCAGGAGAAATTCTGTTTAGAAGCTAAGGGCAGTGACCTGAGCAGAGACTTCGGTGGTATAGGGGAGGGAGGGACGGAGCACCCAGTGGGAGGGGGATGTGAGCACAAGGGCTCGGAGGGGACAGGTCAAGGGAGCAGGCCAGGGTCACGCAGGGCCTTGCGGGTGGGTCTTGGCATCAGTTCTAGCCGTTTCTGTGGGAAGATGGTAGCGTTGGCCTGGGCCCCTGCTGAGACTCACGCCTGCCTGTGTACTTTGCACCACCCCTGTCTCCTTGTTGCGTTTTTTCCCACTTCCCCTTCTTTGTGGGAGGTGACTGCAGGAGCAGGCCTGTCTCCTTCAGGCCTTGGCACTTGACTTCTCTCCCTGGAGAGGAAAATAGGGGAGCCCCTTGGGAACACCTGCTAGAAGTCTCAAGTGGATGTTACCCTGGCGGCCTTACCTGACCCCCACCCCACTTGGGGTGGTTCTCATGCCTGCGAGGACAGCACCCCACATGCTTTCTGTGGTTGGCTGGTGGTTGTGTCCCACTCTCCTGCCCTATCACCTGGATCCTGATCTGGGCTGCGATGCTGTCCATTTACCGGTGACCTAAACTGATGGCACAAGTGCAGCTTACTTTGGTGGACAGAGCTGATGGTCATGCCACGGACCTCTCTGTGACCTTCCTCAGGACAGAGGCTCAGCGAGCTGGGTACTGGGACTGGGGCTGCCAGAGTCATGAGTGTCTTGGCTTCCTCCCTGAGTCCGGGACTTTTGCAGACTCATTCCCAGAGGGGGGCGGTGACACTGAGACCACACTTCCCAAGAGTCATGTGCCTGTTAGCATTGGGCCGCTGCTGGGTTGTTAGGGACTCTCCGTACCTGTGCACTTGGCCTGAGAGTGGCAGGTGGGAGCATGTTTTGGCAGGGTCAGGCCTGTGAACTGGGAGTCCTGCCCACTGGGATCTTCTCTGGAGGGAGCCCCCAGACTCCCCTGAGTCACCCTCCCATAGGTCTTCCCGAGACGAGTGTCCTCTGTGTGCCCATATTTCCACTGGCCTGAGGGCAGGGCTGGCGGCTGTCTCTGGGCCATGTCTGGCTTGTAGTAGGGGAGCTCGCCTGGGGCTGTCCACACTTTCATTTTTTTAAAAAGGACATGAGCTTCAGAGATGAGCATTTCTGGTTTCCAGGCACCAGGCGGTGTGGTGTGGTGGGGGAGGTGCTCTCCAGAGACTGCACAGGCCCACAGGGTCTCCGAGGATGGTCTAGCACCTCTGATGGGGCGGCAGGCCTTGGGTGAGAGGGTATGAGCAGAAGCCCAGTTCAAGACATCTTGCTTCTCCGTGACTTGTCACTTCGTGAGGAAAGTGTTCCCAAATGTCAAGGGGCATCTGGACGGTGGGACTGTGGGTGCCTTCTGCAATCTGGGATTTTACCCCCAAAGGGAGACAAAAGCCTCCTTCGCGTGTCCCTGATGTACTTCTCTTTCTTACTGTTCTGTAACCTGCTTTATGTTGTTAAAGTAATTTTTTAATTGAGGTTATAAGTCAGACAACCTAAAACTAACCATACATGAAATGTCCTGAATAGGTAAATCCATAGGCACAGAAAGCAGATTGGTGGCTGCCAGGGGCTAGGGCTGGGGAGGTGTGGGGAATGACTGCTTAATGGGGATGAGGTTTTATTTTGAGTGATGAAAATGTTTTGGAGCTAAGTATAGATGGTGGTTACACAACATCGTAGTAGAATGTTCTAGAAGCCAGGGTTTCTCCCACTATAAGACTGACTGACCTCCTGCTGTTAGCTTTGTAGGCAAGTACTTCGATGCATAGATGGGAGAGTCAGGTAGAAGCTCTGTTTGGGTGAGAGAACACAGGGCTAATCTAATGTTCTCATACCCCAAAAGATGACTGAATCTAGGACCTGCACTTAGTCCCCTGCCTCGTGCCTGGTCTTACCCTGTGCCACAGCCCACCTTCATGGCTGAGCTAGTAAGCACACTCTTTGCCTCCTTTCTAGCGTGTACTGTAAACATGGCCATCTGTGCCCCATTGACACTGGCCTCATTGAGAAGAACGTTGAACTCTCCTTTTCTGGCTCAGCAAAACCCATCTATGATGATGACCCCTCTCTTGAAGGTAGGTGGAATGTTCTAAGGTTATGTTGGTGACAGATTTTTTTTTTAAGTGAGAAAGCAGGATTCATTGAGAGGACAGAAAAACTCCCAGAGCAGGAGGGGACCTGTGGGGATTACCTGGGGACAGATATTTTTAAAAAACAAACATAACTGACAAAGCAGTAGTCAGCTAGAGCTGTTGCTTGAGGGCTTGAGACTTTGTGCTGGGAACAGCTGTAGGCAAAGCCACTGTGATGGCTCTGAGGACCATCCAGCATGGCTGATATGAGATGTCAGCTGAACTGGAGCCTCGGAGTACCACTTAGCCCTCCTGGCCTTGTGATATGGGTCATAGCTCTCAGTCTATCTCCTTTTGGGAAATGGTTTTTCTTCTTTTTCTGCCCTAGGTGGTGTTAATGGCAAAAATCTTGGCCCTATAAATGAATGGTGGATCACTGGCTTTGATGGAGGTGAAAAGGCTCTCATCGGCTTCAGCACCTGTAAGTGTGTGGCCCACTGTAGGCTGTTCTGGACCCTGGAAAAGGGCCATGGCTCTATCCTTCTGGGCTTAGGTGGACTTTGGTGGGATATCTTAGTAGGCTTGCAGAATGCCATGTGGCCTAGTCCAATCAGGATGGCCTCTCCTGTAGTTATAGATGGCCCTGGAACTGACCCTCCTGTTAGAAGAGCAGGTTTTATTCTTGTAATTCAAACCTGGAGTGATACCAGAGATGAGCTCAGTAGAAGCCCACTCAGCTGGGCTCTATTCTCTGACTGGCTCGGACAGGCCACTCCAGAGTGGGTCAGCTGGGATATATCATGCTCTGTGTTTTTGACATTTGGGTACGGAATGACTTTTAGACTGGTAAGCTTGATAAACTCATCCCTGCCCTGTGGCTACTGTAAGTGCTATCCTGCCTTTTTTTTTTTTTTCAAGTCAGGGTCTCACTCCGTCACCCAGGCTGAGGATCAGTGGCATGATTATGAGGCTTACCACAGCCTTGACCTCCTGGGCTCAGGCAATCTTCCCATCTCAGCCTTATGAGTAGTTGGGACTACAGGTGCACACCACCAGGCCTGGCTGATTTTTTTTATTTTTGTAGAGAAGATGTCATGCTATGTTGCTCAGAATGGTCTTGAACTCCTGGGCTCTAATAATCTCACCTTGGCCTCCCAAAATGCTAGGATTACAGGCATGAGCCACTGTACCTGGCCTTCAAACTGCTTTTTATTTTTTTATTTTTATTTTTATTTTTGAGTTGGAGTCTCACTCTGTCACCCAGACTGGAGTGCAGTGGCCACTCCCAGCCACTGCAGCCTCGACCTGCTGGGCTCTGGCTATCCTTCCGCCTCAGCCTTCCAAGTAGCTGGAACTACAGGCGTGTGCTACCATGCCCGGCTAATTTTTGATTTATTGTAGAGATGAGGTCTCGCCAAGTTGCCCATGAGGGTCTCGAACCCACAGGCCAAACTGCTTTTTAAAATGTCATATGTTAACTCCAGCATTTGCTGAATACATTCTGATGGATCCCAGCCCGGAGTATGCCCCGATATTCGGGCTGATGCAAGAGAAGATCTACATAAGTAAGATAGTGGTTGAGTTTCTGCAGAATAATCCTGATTCGACCTATGAAGACCTGATTAACAAGATTGAGGTAAGACGTTGAGGGTTCCCTGTAATCTGGAATTCACACATGAACTCATCGAGAATCAACAGAAACTGTTCTTCAGCGAGATGAGAACAGCTGTGCCCAAGCATGAGAGAAACCTCGGCTGTTTTCTTTCTTCAAGACCACTGTTCCTCCCTCTGGACTCAACCTGAACCGCTTCACAGAGGATTCTCTCCTTCGTCACGCCCAGTTTGTGGTAGAGCAAGTCGAGAGCTACGATGAGGCGGGAGACAGTGACGAGCAGCCCATCTTTCTGACTCCCTGCATGAGAGACCTGATCAAGCTGGCCGGAGTCACTCTGGGACAGAGGTAAGGGTGCAGCAGGAATGCGACTGAAGACCTGAGAGTGGGGAGGCTGTGTGTCCCGAGTCTCCTACCCTGTCTGCTAAAACACCCAAAACCTCTTCAGGCGAGCTGAAAGGCGGCAGACCATCCGGCATTCTGCCAAGGAGAAGGACAAAGGGCCCACAAAAGCCACCACCACCAAGCTGGTCTACCAGATCTTTGACACGTTCTTTGCAGAACAGATTGAAAAGGATGACAGAGAGGACAAGGAGAACACCTTCAAGCGCCGACGGTGTGGTGTCTGTGAGGTAACCTCGCCTGCCCCGGGCTCCTGCCCCCCTGAGGTGACCCGGCTCCCCGTTGTCTCTGAAGAACATCCTTCTTTTTCATTGTGGTTTGAGACTCTTCCTACTCAAATGTGACCCCTAAGACAGCAAGAAGAGAGAGAAGGCGTTAGTGGTTGGTGAGGGCCTGCATGCCTCATGGAACAAACGTGGATGGAATAGAAGTTGAGGGGCGTGCTCTGGCCTTTGCTGCCAGTGCCACTGCCCTTCACAAAGTGCTTCTGCTTGGGTTTCCTCTGCCCACGGCTCACTATCTAAAGGCAAACGCTCTCCCTAGTGAGTGCTGAGGGACCTTCCCCAGTGAGAGCAGGAAGAGAGTCTCCTTTCTTTTTCTTTTTTTGGAGGGGAGTCTCATTTCTAACTTACTTAGGCTTCTAACGATATTGAATATGCTCATTGTAAAAACTTGAATTCGCCAACATTTACTGGTTCCTGCTGCTGATGGCCATTTGCATGTTTTTCATGTCATCTTTTAGGTTTGTCAGCAACCTGAGTGTGGGAAGTGCAAAGCCTGCAAGGACATGGTGAAGTTTGGTGGCAGTGGACGGAGCAAGCAGGCCTGCCAGGAGAGGAGGTGAGTTGGGCCAGCTCTCTCTGCTGATGGCCCACATGCCATGCGGAGGCCTTGTGTGGGCGGCTGGGTCGATAGGCATAGAGTAGGCAGAGTTCCTTTGTTCAGTGTTATCCTGGGCCTGTTCCGATTATCTGACGGAAACAGCCTCAGTTGGTTTTACTTAGAAAAGGGACCTTAGTTTTTTTTTTTTTTTGAGTCAGAGTTTCACTCCATCGCCAAGGCTAGAGTGCAGTGGCATGCTCGTGGCCACTACAGCCTTGACCTACTGGGCTCAGGTGATCATTCTGGAACTACAAGTTTGCACCACCACACCTGGCTAATTTTTTGATTTTTAGTGTGGAGACAAGGTCTCACCAAATTGCACAGGCTGGTCTCAAACCCCTGGGTTCTGGCAGTCCTCTCGCCTCCACCTCCCAAAGTGCTGGGAATACAGGTTGTGAGCCACTGCGCCTGGCCCTAGTTCTAACAAGTGACTTCACAGGTGTCCCAACATGGCCATGAAGGAGGCAGATGATGATGAGGAAGTTGACGATAACATCCCAGAGATGCCTTCACCCAAAAAAATGCACCAGGGGAAGAAAAAGAAACAGAACAAGAATCGGATCTCTTGGGTTGGAGAAGCCGTCAAGGTAATCCTTAGAGGAGACCCTCGGGCAGGATGCTGCTGTGCTTCCAATAAGCAGGTCTCTTCCTGGTGTCTTGCTAACTGGGCCTCCCGGGCAGCCTGCCCTCTGGTGCCAAGAACCTTGCTCGTTTGCCCTGTGTGAGGAGCAGGACCGGCCTGTGTCCTGTGGCCAAGCACCAGCAAGACATTTGTCTGTGTGCCATATGACTCAATTTTCCTATTTGACAATTCTGGGGTGTCAGGCAAGTAAGCCTACAAAACCTGTTTGGAAGAGAACCGCCACAGTCCCTTTGGCCTGGACTGGATCTTGTTGGGGCTCTAGGGGGTTACCTCCGTTGTTTTGTGGCCATTGGCCTGTCTGAGGCCAGCATCTTAACCAGCATGAGAGTGCAGATGTTGTCTTGGAGTTGCTTCCCTGGTATCTGTAAACCAGATACAGTTTATCCAGCAAGTGTGCGGCCTGCCACCTGCCTGGCACTGCCTGGACCATGGCTGAGCCCCATGGGAGGACAGACAGGTGGTATGAGAGCCTGGCAGGGTGGAGGGTTAGAAGGGGCTGCCAGGCTTCAGGGAGGTGACGCCCAAGCCGAGTATGGGGTCAGGTGAGAGCACCCACGTGAGGAGCTGGGGAGAATGCCCTGAGAGGGCATCAGCTCACCTTGTTAGAGAAAAGAAGGCCATCTCGTAGCTGGAGTGAACTAAGTAAGGGGCAGACAGACTGGAGAGAGGTCGGGGTCAGAGGTCAGACTGTGGCCTTAAAGGCCATGGTGAGGCGCTGGGAGCCATGGTGCTAACACTGAAGGGCAGAGCTGGAAAAGGAGGGACACAAGTGCCCTTGGCATTGGAGTGCCACCAAGGGAAGGTGGGAGGTCCTTAGCTGCCAGGCTGGTAGAGATGACTTCTTAACAAAATGATTATGAGTCTTGTAAAGTAACAGAGGGTCACACAGGTCAAGCTACCAAGGACCCTCATAATGATCACCATCTGAAATCAAGCTCTCTTTTTCAGACTGATGGGAAGAAAAGTTACTATAAGAAGGTGTGCATTGATGCAGAAACCTTGGAAGTGGGGGACTGTGTCTCCGTTATTCCAGATGATTCTTCAAAACCGCTGTATCTGGCAAGGTTTGTATCCTTCCCTTTGCTTGACTTCCGCCCGTACTTTCTTGTGATCAAATAGGAGATGCCTATTCTGTTGCAATAGCAGCAGCAGCTTTTTACCCTAAACTGAAACCAGAAAGGATGCAGGTCCCTTCAAGCAGACTCAGGCATGCACCTGTCGTCAGAACTTCCTTCCCATTCCCGGCTCTGATTCCAGGGTTACAGCGCTGTGGGAGGACAGCAGCAACGGGCAGATGTTCCATGCCCACTGGTTTTGTGCTGGGACAGACACCGTCCTGGGGGCCACGTCGGACCCTCTGGAGCTGTTCCTGGTGGACGAGTGTGAGGACATGCAGCTCTCGTACATCCACAGCAAAGTGAAGGTCGTTTACAAAGCTCCCTCAGAAAACTGGGCCCTGGAGGTGAGTGCCCAGCACAGGGGGCTCCTGCCTCACCGCCATGTGGGGTCCTAGCTGACGTGTTCTCATCCCCTAAGGGAGGCATGGATCCTGAGTCCCTGCTGGTGGGAGATGACGATGGGAAGACCTACTTCTACCAGCTGTGGTACGACCAAGACTACGCGAGGTTTGAGTCCCCTCCGAAAACCCAGCCGACAGAGGACAACAAGTACAAGTGAGTGCTGGGTGACTAGCTAGGTGCCTGTCCTGCAGGGGCTTGAAGGCTGGCATGTGCTTCTGTCCATCAGGCTCAGCCCTGCCTCCATGTGTTCCTCGCTTGCCTAGAGCTGTCCTGAGTGTGTAGACTGGCACCTGGCTTCCCTTTTTAAGGAGCAGGCTTTGTCTTCCCATTTAAGATGTTCTGCGTGTTCCTCAATGGGTGCACAGATCAGGCATGCTCTTCCATTTCTTAGGTGTCTTCACTTGTAAATGAAACCTTTATTTTAACTGGCAGGTGACTGCTTTTCGGGAGGCTTTTTTTTTTTTTTTTGAGTTGGAGTCTCACTGTCGCCCAGACTGGAGCACAGTGTCCACTCCCGGCCACCGCAGCCTCTACCTGCTGGGCTCTGGCGATCCTTCCGCCTCAGCCTTCCAAGTAGCTGGAACTACAGGCGCGCGCTACCACACTCGGCTGATTTTTTGATTTATTGTAGAGATGAGGTCTCGCCTGCCCAGGCGGGTCTCGAACCCGCGGGCTCAGGCAATCCACTCACCTCAGCCTCCCAAAGGCGCGGGATTACAGGCTGAGCCACCGAGCCCGGCTAGGCTTTTTTTTTTTTTTTTTTTTTTGAGTTGGAGTCTGTCTGTTGCCCAGGCTAGAATGCAGTGCCACACTCATGGCCACCTCAGCATCAACCTGATGGGCTCCAGCGATCCTTCTGTCTCAGCCTTCCAAGTAGCTGGAACTATAGGCATGTGCCACCACACCTGGCTAATTTTTTTTTTTTTTTGAGTTGGAGTCTCACTCTGTCACCCAGACTGGAGTGCAGTGGCCGCTCCCGGCCACTGCAGCCTCGACCTGCTGGGCTCCGGGATCCTTCCGCCTCAGCCTTCCAAGTAGCTGGAACTACAGGCGCGCTGTCATGCCTGGCTAATTTTTTATTTATTGTAGAGATGAGGTCTCGTCAAGTTGCCCAGGTGGGTCTCAAACCCGCGGGCTCAGGCAATCCACTCACCTCAGCCTCCCAGAGCACGGGATTACAGGCTGAGCCACTGAGCCCGGCTTAATTTTTTGAATTATTGTAGAGATGAGGTTTTGCCAAGTTATCCGGGCTGGTCTCAAACCCGTGGCCTTCCAGAGTGCAGGGATTATAGACTGAGCCACTAAGCCCAGCCAGGGAGGCCTTTTTATTTTTATTTTTTTTGAGTTGGAGCCTCACTCTGTTGCCCAGACTGGAGTGCGGTGGCACACTCCCGGCCGCCACAGCCTCGTCCTGCTGGGCTCCGGCAATCCTTCCGCCTCAGCCTTCCAAATAGCCGGAACTACAAGTGCGCGCTACCACACCCGGCTAATTTTTTATTTAGTGTAGGGATGAGGTCTTGCCAAATTGCCCGGGCAGGTCTCGAACCCACAGTCTCAGGCAATCCACTCGCCTTGGCCTCCTTAAAGTGCTAGGATTACAGGGTAAGCTACCGAGTCCGGCCAGGGAGGCCTTTAAAAAAAAAAAGCCAGGCTTGGTGGCTCAGCCTGTAATCCTGCGCTTTGGGGAGGCTGAGGTGAGTGGATTGCCTGAGCCTGAGGCTTCGCAACCCACCTGGGCAACTTGGTGAGACCTCATCTCTACAATAAATCAAAAAATTAGCTGGGTGTGGTAGTGTGCGCCCATAGTTCTGGCTACTCGGAAGGCTGAGGCGGAAGGATCGCCGGAGCCCAGCAGGTCGAGGCTGCGGCGGCCAGGAGCGGCCACTGTACTCCAGTCTGGGCGACAGAGTGAGACTCCAACCCCAAAAAAAAAAAAAAAAAAAAAATCTAGTGTCCCATGTCTTAGAAACCTGTTTCTCACTTGTTCCAGTTAAACGTGGCAGCTGGCACCCCCAGAGCAGTAGATGGTGGCAAGGTCGTAGTAGCCAGGGTGCTACTGGGGCTTCTGTGCTTCTCCCATCAGCTGGGGCTGGCTGTGGGTTGGTCTTTTTTTTTTTTTTTTTTTAGTTGGAGTCTCATTCTGTCGCTCAGACTGGAGTGCAGAGGCACACTCACGGCCACCCCAGCATAGATCTGCTGGGCTCCAGCGATCCTTCCGCTTCAGCCTTCCAAGTAGCTGGAACTACAGGTGTGATCTACCATGCCTGGCTAATTTTTTGGTTTTTATTGTAGAGACGAAGTCTCACCATGTTGCCCAGGCTGGTCTCGAACCTGCAGGCTCAGGCAGTCCTCTTGCCTTGGCCTCCCAAAGTGCTGGGATTACAGGCTTTGAGCCACCACACCTGGCCGGTTGGCTTCTTTAAGGCAGACTGCACTCTCCTTGATGGGCCTGTTCATCAAGAGTCATGTTGAGTTTCCTCAAATACCTTTCCAGCCTCTTGAGAGGGGACAGCATGGGCCTCCTCTGTGTTGAGTTCCTCACAAGCTGTTCTTTACATTCCTCCTTGGGGTGTATTCCTAACCATATTCCAGCTTCTGTTCATGAATGTCTTCAGGTTTTTGTATCTGATTCAAAAGTAGGACTAACTCATAATTTTCTCTTTTTTTTTTTTTTTTGAGTTGGGGTCTCACTCTGTTTCCCAGGCTGGAGTACAGTGTCATGCTCATAGCCACAGCAGCCTTGACCTGCTGGGCTCAGTGATCCTTCCGCCTTAGCCTTCCACGTGGTAGAATTATAGGCACATGCCACCATGCCCGGCTAATTTTTTGATTCATTTTAGAGATGAGGTCTTACCAAGTTGCCTAGGCTGGTCTTGAACCCATGGGCTCAGGCAATCCTCTCACCTCAGCATCCCAAAGTGCTGGGGTTTTAGGCATGAACCACCACACCTGGCCTTAGTACTTTTTCTTTCTTTTTTTTTTTTTTTTTTTTAGTTGGAGTTTCACTCTGTCACTGAGGCTGGAGTGCAGTGGCATACTTATAGCCAGCACAGACTCTACCTGCTGGGCTCAGGTGATCCTTCTGCCTCAGCCTTCCAAGTAGCTGGAACTACAGGCCCTCACCGCCATACCCGGCTAGTTTTTTTATTTATTTTGGAGATGAGGTCTCACCAAGCTGCCCAGGCTGGTCTTGAACCCATGAGCTCAGCCAATCCTCCCACTTCAGCCTCCCAAAGTGCTGGGATGACAGGCATGAGCTACCGCACCTGACCTCATAATTTTCTTGTGTTGTGTTCTCTTTCTGGGCTTTGGTCCCAAGCAGATGCCTTTACACCCTAATAAATGTTTTTATGTTGTGTGAGCATGAAGCGTAAGAAAGCCCGTTCCCTCAAGCATCCGCCAATGTCTCCTCCTCTTGGTTGCCAGAGCCTGGATGAAGCAGTGGCTGGGTCACTGCTGGCCCCCTCAAGGCCTCAAGTTTGTGTCCTTCATCCCTTTAGGTTCTGTGCTAGCTGTGCGCGTCTGGCGGAAATGAGGCAAAAAGAAATCCCCAGGGTCCTGGAACAGCTTGAAGACCTGGACAGCCGGGTCCTCTACAGCTCAGCCACCAAGAATGGTGTTCTGTATCGAGTGGGTGATGGTGTGTACCTGCCGCCTGAGGCCTTCACGTTCAAGTGAGTGCCTCCTTTGCCCAAGCTGGAGCCAGGCAGGGCCAGGACCATGGCACTCTGGGCTGATCCAGGGTTGACTTTGCAAAACCCCACCCCCCACAGGGATCCCCCACTTTATACCCCTTAGAACCGGTTGCTGCCCAGGCTGTTGTGTCAGTGTCTGTGGCGTGTGTCCAGCCGTCCATCGTTGAGTAACCACAGTGACATGGCAGGGCGAAGCTGTGAGTCTGAAAGAAGTCAGAGCCCGCTCTCCTGCAGGCTGACAGTGCTAGGCCCACTCACACCCTCCATAGCTCTGACAGCTGTGAGACTTTGGCTCAGAGACTGCCTTCTCTCCATTCCCATCTGTGAGACGGGGAGAGTGGTATCTCGCCTGCCGGGGCTCTAAGGATTGAGTGAGTCAGAAGAAACCGCCACACTGGGCCTGGCTTAATGTCAAGGTTTAGTGAACAGGAGTTACTTCTCGGGGAATGAGAATTAACATCGACGACTTACATGTCAGAGGATTGAGGGTTTTCCAGGAAAAAAAAATCACAGCCACAGATCATTTTCATATCTGCTCTTTCTCAGGATGAGAGCACAATCAACATTTTCCAAACTTTGCCCAGCTGCCCCCGGCTTGCAGTTCCCCTCAAGAGCCTCAGTAGGGACCCCTCCTCGGTCTCAGTTCAGTGACTGCACTGAGACTGGGAAGTGGGCTCCCTCCAGCTCAGCATGGTTGGGGCGTGTCTCCTCCTGGCCCTGGTTGCACTTGGTGGGAAAAGGGCCCCTTCCTGTAGTGCTTCTCAGCAGGTACTCTGGTGCAGCAGGTGAGGCGGCACAGACTGTAGGAGAGCGAGGAAGCTGCCTTCCAGCCTGGCAGCAGTCTTCATGGGATGGCTTTTCCACAGTAGAGCACCACATTCAGGTTGCCCCAGACTCTGCATCTCCTTCCCCTGTTTTCCTTGGGATCGCTTCTAGGTCAGAGCTGCAGTCAGGATAGTATAGGCTGTCACGGTCAACCCTGAAATCACAGTGACTTGGAACCACAGATATTCTCTTGCTCTTATGGTTTGCCCATCATGGTGCCGCAAGTGGCTTGGCCTGTTATGTCACTTGCGTACCTGGGCTGACAGAGTCAGAAGTTGCTGGTCTCTGAGCCTGCGGGAAAGTGCATAGGAGACATTCCCTGGGCAGTTAAACACACTCATGCCACATGCCAAGAAGCACATGATGCCATGCGACCCGGAGGCAGGAGGTTTTGGTGTTTGAGTGGGGTTGGCACTGCTGTAACCAGCAGCAGCCAGGTGGAGAATGCTTGTTTCACCCATGCAGCGTACATAAGTTCCATCAGCATCTTTCCTAAGGATACTCTGCTGCATTAACATTAGCATTAAGTATCTGACTGTCAGTGGTTATTGTCACTGGGTCAGTCATGCCGTGAGGGTTAACGTTCAGCTGAACAATTGTTCTCTGCAGCATCAAGCTGTCCAGTCCCGTGAAACGCCCACGGAAGGAACCCGTGGATGAAGACCTATACCCAGAACACTACCGGAAATATTCCGACTATATCAAGGGCAGTAACCTGGACGCCCCCGAGCCCTACCGAATTGGCCGAATAAAAGAGATCTTCTGTCCCAAGAAGAGCAATGGCAGGCCCAATGAGACTGACATTAAGATCCGTCTCAACAAGTTCTACAGGTCAGCCAAGGCCTCTGTTCATCTGTGAGACTCCAGATTCCTCTAGAAGCTCTGCCCGAAACAGAGCATGACGTAGCACTGTGTTTTAAGAGTTCAGTAGATGTAGCTATTTTTCAGGTGTTTCTGATTTTCCAGTGTGTGTCCACGGTGACTTGAATGATGTCTCCTAGCCCTCACTTCTAGGTTCTTATTTTATTTATTTATCTTTGAGTTGGAGTCTGTCACCCAGCACGGCCACTGCAGCCTCAATCTGTTGGGCTCAAGTAATCCTTCCGCCTTAGCCTTCCAAGTATCTGGAATTACATGCACTCACTACCACGCCCGGCTTATTTTTTTGGTTTATTGTAGAGACAACTTCTTACCAAGTTGCCCAGACTGGTCTCACAAAAGAAACCCTGAAGCAGAAGTCCAGAGGGGGATGACAGCTAGGCTGATATGTCCAGGGCTCTGTCTGTGGCATCCTAGAGACCCTTCAAAGCCCCATTTATGGCTGTCCAGATCCTGCCCTGTTGCCCCTGTCCCCCAGCTCTGGCTTTTCCCAGGCCCTCTTTTCTGTGTTGATTTTTTTTTTTCTCTCTAGATGCTTTTCCAAAGCTCACAGCTTAACTGTACTTTGTTTTTTTTGGGTTTTTTTTTTTTTTTTGCATTGTAGTCTCACTCTGTCGCCCAGACTAGAGTGCAGTGGCACATTCCCGGCCACCACAGCCTCTTAATCTGCTGGGCTCCGGCGATCCTTCCACCTCAGCCTTCCAAGTAGCCGGAACTACAGGCGCACGCTACCACACCCGGCTAATTTTTGATTTATTTTAGAAATGTGGTCTCACCAAGTTGCCCAGGTGGATCTCAAACCCGTAGGTTCAGGCAATCCACTCACCTCAGCCTCCCAAGGTGCGGGATTATAGGCTGAGCCACTGAACCCGGCTGTTTTTGTTTTTTGAGTCGCGAGTCTCATGCTATCACCCAGGCTGGAGTGCAGCAGCATGCTTATGGCCACCGCAGCCTCAACCTGCTGGGCTCAGGCAATCCTTCCACCTCAGCCTCCCAAGTAGTTACAACTACTGGCATGTGCCACCACACCTGGCTAATTTTTTTGATTTATTGTAGAGATGAAGTCTCGCCATGTTGCCCAGGCTGGTCTCGAACTCATGGGCTCAGGTAGTCCTCTCACCTCTGCCTCCCAAAGTGCTGGGATTACCGGTGTAAGCTACCACGCCCTGCTGCTCTGCTTTGTTTTAATGAGATCCTAATAATTGGTAGTGATTAGGCATTAACCTGAAACTAACCTGTGCAGGTGGGGTTTGCTCACCTCCCTCTTAGCTAATATAGATCAATGATTTTTGAAGTCTTTGAAATAATCACTTGTAACCGGGCTCGGTGGCTCAGCCTGTAATCCCGCGCCTTTGGGAGGCTGAGGTGAGTGAATTGCCTGAGTCCGCGGGCTCGAGACCCGCCTGGGTAACTTGGCGAGACCTCATCTCTACAATAAATCAAAAAATTAGCCGAGCGTGGTAGCGCGTGCCTGTAGTTCCAGCTACTTGGAAGGCTGAGGCGGAAGGATCGCCGGAGCCCAGCAGGTGGAGGCTGTGGTGGCGGGGAGTGGCCACTGCACTCCAGTCTGAGTGACAGAGACTCTGACTCAAAAAAAAAAAAAAAGGAAATAACCACTTGTAATGGGAGAGAAACAAGGAGTCCAACTGGTATAGGTGAGAGAAGCTCTGGAGAGCTTCTGCAGGAAGGCAGGGCTGGGTGGTACAACGCAAGCTGTCACACTGCCATAGCTGGGGAGTGGTCCCCAGGGAGACCCTGAGTGGCCCCGGAAATGTGATGCCCTTTGATTCAGTTCCCAACCAGGCCTCTTCCGCTCATAGGCCTGAGAACACCCACAAGTCTACCCCAGCGAGCTACCACGCAGACATCAACCTGCTGTACTGGAGCGACGAGGAGGCTGTGGTAGACTTCAAGGCCGTACAGGGGCGCTGCACCGTGGAGTATGGGGAAGACCTGCCCGAGTGCGTCCAGGACTACTCTGCGGGCGGCCCGGACCGCTTCTACTTCCTTGAGGTGTTGCCCTGGCTCAGTAGAGGGAGGGACACCAGAAAGCGATTCAGTGTCAGGTTATGCGTGAGGAGTCTTGGCAGCAGGGTTTTGGCTTTCAGAGGAAACAGGTAGCTGGCTAGCATTAACTCACTGCACAGGAGCTGCGGCAGGGGCTCAGCAGGGCTTGCAAAACTTCCTCGTTGCAGAGTTCTTCATGGTACAGTTCTGTGACTTTCAAGTTGTTCTGGAGCTTAACACTCCTGGTTTTTTGTGTGTATGTCAGGGTCTCATTCTGTTGCCCAGGCTGGAGTACAGTGGCGCAATCACAGCTCACCGCAGCCTCTACCTCCTGGGCTCAGGTGATCCTTCCACCTCAGTCTCCCAAGTAGCTGGGACTACAGGCATGAGCACCACGCCTGGCTACTCTTTTTATTTTTTTGTAGAGATAAGGTCTTGCCATGTTGCCCAGGCTGGTCTCGAACTCCTGAGCTCAGGCAGTCCTACCTTAGCCTCCCACCTCAGCCTCCCAAAGTGCTGGGATTACAGGTGTGAGCCGCCATGCCCTGCCCTATACTCCTGGTTTTTAGAAATGTGCCAGTAGAGAATGTAACCTTTCGCGAAACTGAACTTTGAGGACTGTGCGGTGGCCTCCGCTAGACTGTCTGGTGTCTTGGTTTGTGAGTGGGGCCGGATTCCCTTGCCCCTGGGTCCCTGGCACGAGGCCTCCACATCCAGGCCCAGCCCACATGAGCGTATGGGAGGCCCTGGTTACGCAGAGCAGCCAGGAGTCTATCGATCGAGCCCATCACTCTCATGCTGCTTGGGCCTGGCCTTCCTGTGTTGGGCTGTCTTAAAATGGTATAGTCGGCATCTCCCAGGCCGTGGTGTGGGTGCCTCATCAGGCAGCAGTCTCTCTGTATAATACTTTTTTCTGTTTTTAGAATGAGTAGTCCAAGTGCTTATAGTAGGACTTTCAGTTCTGGCCAAATAAAATAGTTATTTGCATTATTAGAATGGATCTTTTTTAGTTTCCGACGTAGTGAGGTCAAACTGCCCTGATTGGTGACTAACTCACTGGGGCCCTATTTAGAGAGAAATTAAGTGACTCTTATCAGATTAAGTTCTTAAATAGTCTTTGTTAGGATAAGCACAGTGGCTCATGCCTGTAATCCTAGCTGCTTGGGAGGCTGAGTCAGGATGATCATTTGAGCCCAAGAGTTCCAGGCTGCAGTGAGCTATGATTGTGCCACTGCACTCCATCCTGGGCCACAGTGTGAAAACCCATCTCTACGAGAAAAAAAAAAAGTCTTTGTTAGGCAGGGGACCAATATTTTTTTCTCCCAGACTATTATCTTTTTTTCCTCTTCAGGCCTATAACGCAAAGAGCAAAAGCTTTGAAGATCCCCCAAATCATGCCCGGAGCCCTGGAAATAAAGGGAAGGGGAAGGGAAAAGGTACGTCATTGCCAGATTTCTTTTCAAGGATGCCACCTGAACTACTCAGTGTGAAGGCTGGCCCCTGACCTTGCTGACTCAGGGAGCTCCTCCTGCCTTCCTTCAGGCCTTGCTGCCCTCGCCTCTGAGTGCGGCTGTCTCTGAATTAACCAGGCACTTGAGGAATGTGGGGTAGGACTTAACCATTGGGCTCAGGTGGGCCTGTCTCCCTCAGGGAAAGGCAAGCCCCGGTCCCAAGCATGCGAGCCCAGCGAGCCAGAGGTGGACATCAAGCTGCCCAAGCTGCGTACCCTGGATGTGTTTTCTGGCTGCGGGGGGTTGTCGGAAGGGTTCCACCAAGCAGGTGAGTGCTGGTGGGTTTTGTTTCCAAGTGGCCTGTGACACTGGACCGGGCAGGTTCTGCCAGCAGGACTCTCCAGTCCGGGTCACAGTCCCGGTCGAGTCTCCCTCAGGAGGGTCTGATGCACACTTGTCCTTTTACCTACCAGGCATCTCTGAGACGCTGTGGGCCATTGAGATGTGGGACCCTGCGGCCCAGGCCTTCCGGCTGAATAACCCCGGCTCCACAGTGTTCACGGAGGACTGCAACGTCCTGCTGAAGCTGGTCATGGCTGGGGAGGAGACCAACTCTCGTGGCCAGCGGCTGCCGCAGAAGGGGGATGTAGAGATGCTGTGCGGCGGGCCGCCCTGCCAGGGCTTCAGCGGCATGAACCGCTTCAACTCACGCACCTACTCGAAGTTTAAAAACTCCCTGGTGGTCTCCTTCCTCAGGTAAATGGAGCAGAAATCTCTCCCTGTTGCTTGTGGCCAAGGGTGGCTAGACGGCTGGGCTGGGTGTGCATGTGCTGGTGCGCCGCATGTTGGCAGCGGTCGCTTTCCTGTTCGTGTCTGCCTGCCGAGGGCCCTGGCAAAGGCCTCTGGCTTCAGGGGAGGCATGGCTCAGCTCAGCTCTGGGGTGGCTTCCGGAGAGTGTCTTCCCACGCATGTGTGACTCCCATGCCTTTCCTGTCCCTACGCCTTTCCTGTCCCCACAGCTACTGCGACTACTACCGGCCCCGGTTCTTCCTGCTGGAGAATGTTAGGAACTTCGTGTCCTTCAAGCGCTCCATGGTCCTGAAGCTCACCCTGTGCTGCCTGGTCCGCATGGGCTACCAGTGCACCTTCGGCGTGCTGCAGGTGGGCCCCGCACTGGGCAGGGAGGACGGTAGTTGTGGTGTGGGCAGAGCCAGCCCCCCTAGCTAAAGATGAGGTTCAGAGATGCAGGCCTGCACCCGAGCAACACAGGCCATGTGGCGACCTGCACCTCCAGGTGTTGGGGAGGGGGACCCTCAGCCACACCCCCACCCAAGTCCACTGCTGGTACTTTCTCAAGGGCTGCGTCCTCAGGGCCCTAGGAGGGTGGCCCACCACGAGTATGGGGACAAGGGCAGTCACAGTGGCATCTGCAGGGACAGGTCTGTGTTGCCAGTGCTGGGTGGCCAGTGGGACTGAGGCCTTTTCTGAAAAGTGCCTGTTCTGTATATCTGCTCAGGGATTGAGCACATGACCAAAATGAAGCAGTCATTGAGATGGGGGACAAGACTGGCTGCTGAAGTGCGTGTTGTCTACCTGAGTGGGCTTCTGGCCCCAGTCCAGCCTCTGGGTGTCTCAGCTCACCTGCGAGCCTTGTTGGCCACCATGTCCTCTCTTGTGACAGTCAGGCTTCTGGTCTCCTCCAGCTGTTCTTCTCAGAGTGCCGAGACCTCAGAGTCCCTTGCACTGTTCTCTGAGCTGGTTGGACTCGCCGCAGCTTCCCTCCTACCTTCTCCAGTGTCCTCCTATCTGGTCTCACTTCCTTCAGTGGGAGTATCCCTGCTGGTCTAACTAGGGATTCCACGGCACGTGCCACATTGGCCGGCTGCCCCCTAGAGGCAGGTGCTGTTGACCCTGGGCCTGGGTCTGGTCTATCGCAAATGCCTTGCTAACCGTACATATGTCTGACCCTCCCTTACACAGGCTGGCCAGTACGGTGTGGCCCAGACGCGGAGACGGGCCATCATCCTGGCTGCAGCACCTGGAGAGACGCTCCCCCTGTTCCCGGAACCACTGCATGTGTTTGCTCCCCGGGCCTGCCAGCTGAGCGTCGTGGTGGACGACAAGAAGTTTGTCAGCAACATAACCAGGTAGGAGACCCGTCACTTCGCCCCTCTGTGTGCTGCAGGACTGGCATCCTCTGGTCATAGTGCCTGTGAGTGTTTCCTGGGGGGCTGGCGTTAAGGGAGAGTCCTGGGCTGAGGCATGGGCAATGTGGCAGCCAGCCTGCTATACGAGCCCTCTGCTGCTTCGGGTCCTGAGGTCTGCCTTCAAGTCAGCACCACACCACAGCTTGTCTCCCTTGCAGATGGCATCCAAGTCTAGAGAGCTCTCCATACCTGGGTGGCACTGTGACTGCTGGCAGAAGCAGTGCTAGCAGTCAGGGTGTGGTGACTGACAGGACGGCGGTCATGTGCATCCCCAGAGGGGCTGACAGGCTGCCTTGTCTGTTGCAGGTTGAGCTCAGGGCCCTTCCGAACCATCACGGTGCGGGACACCATGTCCGACCTGCCTGAGGTGCGGAATGGAGCCTCAGCGCTGGAGATCCTGTACAACGGGGAGCCCCAGTCCTGGTTCCAGAGGCAGCTGCGGGGCTCTCAGTACCAGCCCATCCTCAGGGACCACATCTGCAAGGTAATACCCGTTGCAGCTGCTCCCTCCACCTGTTCCTGCTAGACCAGCAGTCTAGTCCCATGGCCTCATGGTACAGACTTGTGGTCAGAGCCTCTGAGGCTCTGGGTGGGTGCCCTGGCCCCAGCCGCCGCCTTAGCCAGCACATGCCTCTGGCTTTGCTCCTTCTCTGCCTGGGCTCTAAATCTTAACATGCCATCTCAGTGGCTCCCGGCCCCACCTCCTCTGTCTCCTGCTTTTTTCCCCTTACTCCCCCAGCCCGTGTCCCCTGGTTCCCCCACTGGCGCAGTCATGTGAGGTGTCCATGGGAGCTGCCATGGTCTGAACGAGGCCAGAATGGTGTCTGGCCACTGCCCACCCCTTCAGCCTCCCTCGCCGCCTTCTTTTTGCTGCTCTCCCCAGTGCCCTAACGCTGGCCCCCCGTCAGCCCTTCACCCTCCCGTGCCACCCCATGCTCTTGCTCTGTGGTCCCCATGCCACATGTATCACCCCTAAACTTGTCTCCTCTTGAGGGTATGAACCCATGGGAGTTCCTGGTAACTGAGGTGTCCCCAGGACCCAGCCCACCACAGACATTCAAATGCTCCCGAGCGAGTTGACAGCCAGGCCCACTGCTCTTTCAGGACATGAGCGCACTAGTGGCCGCCCGCATGCGCCACATCCCCCTGGCCCCTGGCTCTGACTGGCGTGACCTGCCCAACATCGAGGTGCGGCTCTCGGATGGCACCATGGCCCGGAAGCTGCGGTACACCCACCACGACAGGAAGAATGGCCGTAGCAGCTCTGGGGCCCTGCGTGGGGTCTGCTCCTGTGTGGAAGGTAGGCCCTGAGGTCATGGTTCCTTGCAGTGGTCTTGTGGGCTCGGGGGAAGAGGGCTGTTTCCTGTGGCTTCCCCACAGCAGAGGCTTGGGGTTTTGGTGAACCTGCAGGCCTCAGGCATGGCGCAGATATGCCATGTGGGGTGTCCCCAAGCAAATGGCTACTGAGGATATGAAGCAGTAAAAGTGGTGCCCAGTGAACAGGGGCTGGGTGGGCTTCTCGCACAGTAGGAATAGGTGCTGTCCCTGCTTCCCGAGGCCCCACAAGCCAGTGGCCTCTGTCCCATTGCATAATCACAGCCTTACTGTGGTGGTTTTTTCCAGCCGGCAAGGCCTGCGACCCTGCAGCCAGGCAGTTCAACACCCTCATCCCCTGGTGCCTGCCGCACACCGGGAACAGGCACAACCACTGGGCTGGCCTCTATGGGAGACTCGAGTGGGATGGCTTCTTTAGCACAACTGTTACCAACCCTGAGCCCATGGGCAAGCAGGTAGGGGGAGGGGATGAGGCCTGGAAGGGGATGGGGGTGTGGGCTTGGCTGGGGGACAGCATACCAGGATTGGGCACACCTTGCCGCCTCCTCGCCTGCCGCCCTCTCCCTGCCCACAGAGACAGGTTCTGGGCCACAGCCAAGGCTGGATGCTTCCACAGCACCGGCTCCTTCCCTGTCCCGTGGTGAGCAGGCCTCAGCCCATGCCCCTTGCCCCCCTCTCCTCTTCCCAGGGCCGCGTGCTACACCCTGAGCAGCACCGCGTGGTGAGCGTGCGAGAGTGCGCCCGCTCCCAGGGCTTCCCTGACACCTACCGACTGTTTGGCAACATCTTGGACAAGCACCGGCAGGTCAGTGGCAGCGCCATGCTTGGGGCTCCTTCCCCCCACCTGAGGGGGTCATGACAGGAGAGGCCCCTGCGCCTGTCCCCTGGGTGGGGCTCAGGTGAGCACAGTCACTCTCCAGGCAGGAGTCTGCCGTCTGAATCAGGCATCTCCTTCTCCTTCCCACAGGTGGGTAACGCTGTGCCACCGCCCCTGGCCAAAGCCATCGGCTTGGAGATCAAGCTCTGTATGTTGGCCAAAGCGAAAGAGAGTGCCTCAGGTACTGTGGGGCAGGTGGGCGGGCATCCTCAGGGCCTGACTGCCCCCGGGGGTGGGGGGGGGCAGTTGCCCTGCCCTGTGGCCCTGTTTTACTGAGAGGGTCTACCGTGAGGATTGAGTGACTTATATGTGTCAGGTGGTTAGAACAGGTATCTGGCCAGCAGGGGTGCAAGCAGGTGGCTGGTGCGTTGGCCTGCAGCCATTTCCCTCCTGCTTGGCGAGTCTGCATGCCTGACCCTGCCTCGCCTGCTCGCCCATGCGCCCGGGTCCAGAACCCAGTGGGGTGTTTGAGGAGTGCTCTGTCTCCATGAATGGTCACCTGGAGCTGTAGTGGCTTCTTAGCCATGATGTTGGTGCCTGGGCATTGTGTTTCCTGGTCCGTGTGTCTGCTGTGTGTGCCTGTCGCTCAGCATAGCCCTGTGTGTTTCCTTGAGTGACTTTTGTTTCCTTTCAGCTAAAATAAAGGAGGAGAAGGCTGCCGAGGACTAGCCGGGCCCTCCCGTCACCTTGCTTCTGGCACCAGGAGCCCCAACATGCACTGATGTTGTTGTGTTTTAATGTGCCGATCGTCAGTTCACGTGTGTCGTACGCGGTGTTTGTGGCCTTGGCTGACGTGAGGCTGTTCCGTGAGGTTTGCTTATCCACTAATGACTTAGTGATCAAACTGTGCAGTACTTTGTGCATTTTGGGTTTTAAAAGTTTTTTATTATGCATTATATGAAATCTACCACTGTATGAGTGGAAATTAAGACTTTATGTAGTTTTTATATGTTGTAATATTTCTTCAAATAAATCTCCTGTAAACCACCCTGGGTGGTGACTTGTGAAGTATATGGGGCTTTGGGTTGAGGCCAGACAGGAATAGGCTCCTCAGTGCTGAAGGTGACCCCATGGGGGCGTGTGTTTGGGGGTGGGGTCGGCTTATGCGACTCAGTCCAGCCACTGTGATGTGAGTGAAACTTGCCAGTGTAGCAAAGCATTTTAAAGGAACCATCTTGGCTGGCATTCCCCCTGGCCTGGATCCCACGTGGTCCGGAGTGGTTGTGATGTGTGGCATGTAGCCAACTGGTGGCCGTGAGGACAGAGGCCTGCACAGTTGGACGGTGGAGCAAGAGGGGTCAATGCCACTGAGCTGCACTTGGAGCCCGGCCCCAGCCCACCCGACAGAGCCTCTGTCTGGCTCATGGGGCTCCTGTGAGGGGCTTCCTGCGTGTTCAGCCTGATGCGATCCTCCTGGGTTCTGAGATGAGCCTTTCCTCTGGGTTGTCTTGAGAAAGCACTTGCTGTAAGATGCTGACAAGCACACGGAGTGTCCGTCACCAGCACACATGACAGAGACCACCAGGGTGCTGCGTGCCACTGGCTCACCACCTCCACCATTTCCAAGTGGCCCCTTGGTGGCACTTGAGCTATAGCTTTACTTGGTGACTCACAAGCATCGGAGTCACAAGCTGACAGGCCCCAAGGAATTGGGAGGCCAGGTTTACTGCACACCTTGCAGTACATAATGAGGTGTTTCCCTGTTTGCTGTTAGAAGCTGCACCGTCCTGAACGTCCTTGTACACTCTTCCCTTGTCTCCATCAGGGAAGGGAAGTCTGGGTCCTGGGGCACTGAGCATCAGTGTTTCTGATTTTTAGTTGAGCACATGTGACTGAACTACACCTCTGGGGAGGTTTTTTCCTTGTTTATTATTTGTTTTCTAGACAGGGTTTCGCTATGTTGCCCAGGCTGGACTCAAAACTTTTTGGTTCAAGTGATTCTCCTACCTCAGCCTCCCAAAGTACTGGGACTACAGGGGACACACATTTATTTATTTTTTTTAGAGATGGGGGGGGTCTCACTATGTTGCTAGGCTGGTTTTGAACTCATGGGCTCAGGCAGTCCTCTTACCTCAGCCTCCCAAAACACTGGGATTATAAAGCACGAATCACCGTGCCTGGCCAATTTTTTTTTTTTTTTTTTTAATTAAGTGAAACAAACCAAGGCAGTGCCAAAGCCCCTTTGCAGGCCTCCCAGGTCCCTGCCTCCTTCCCCAAACACAACCACGATCAGGATGTTGCTGTGTCTCCTTCCTGTCCATATTTTTCAACTGTTTCCACATCTGTGTGTCCATCACCTTAGTATTTCCTACTTCTTTAAAACTCTAGATAGTCATGCACAGTGGTATGTACTTGTAATCCCAGCTACTTGGGAAGCTGAGGCAGGGAGAATCGCTTGAGCTCAGGAGGTCAATGCTGCAGTGAGCCATGACTGAACCACTGCACTTCAGCCTGGACAACAGAGTGAGATCCTGTCACTACAACAAATGAAAAATAATTAGCTGGGTGAGGAGGCATGTGCCTGTAGTCCCAGCTGCTTGAGAGCCGGGAGGGTGGCTTGAGCCCAGGAATTTGAGCTGCAGTGAGCTATGATCACACCACTGCACTCTGGCCTGGGCAACACAGTGAGACACTCCCCTCAATTAAAAAAAAAAAAAAAAAAAAGACAGACCTCATAGCATTTCGTAGATTAGGGCATAGTGTGACAATCTATTTAACCAGTCCTTGTGGATGGGCAGGTAGGTGCCTCCAGCTCTTGCTGTCATGAACGGTACTGCACACACGTCTTCCTCTCTCACCATTGCATATATTTCCAAGTTTCCTTATGGTTGAATTATTAGCTGGCTCAAGGGAAAATTCATCTGTGCATTCTAAGTTTTTTTTGTTTGTTTGTTTTTTGAGTTGGAGTCTCACTCTGTCACCCAGATTGGAGTGCAGTGGCTGCTCCCGGCCACCGCAGCCTCGACCTGCTGGGCTTCAGCCATCCTTCCGCTTCAGCCTTCCGAGTAGGTGGAATTACAGGCATGCGCTACCATGCCCGGATGATTTTTTAATTTATTGTAGAGAAGAGGGCTCGCCAAGTTGCCCAGGCGGGTCTCGAACCCGCGGGCTCAGGCAATCCACTCACCTCAGCCTCCCAAAGCATGGGATTATAGGCTGAGCCACTGAGCCCGGCCATTTTAAGTTTTAGTAAATGCCAAGTTGCCATCCAAAAAGCTTGCAAATTGTGCTGGGCGTGGTGGCTCAACACTTGTTATGCCAGCACTGTGGGAGGCCATGGTGGGAGGATTGCTTGAGACCAGCCTGTGCAACATAGACCTCGTCTCTACAAAAAAAATTAAAAAAAACAAAAACAAAAAGCTTGCATAGTTCCAAGCACTAACAACGGGTCTGAGCAATCCGTGTCTCTACATCTTTACTATTGCCAGGTAGTATCAAATATTCAAAGTTTTGCTCATCCACTAGGTTGTCTGGATTTTGTAATTCTCTGAATAAATCTGAATAAGCTTGTACAAATGTTTATTGGCTCTTTGTAAACCTTTTGTTTTTATCCATTTTGCCAGACTACCCTCCTGAAAGCTGCGCCGACATACCCCTCTTTCTTTGACTTACTTTCCCAGCTTCTTTCTGGCCTCCTAATTTATCCTCTTGCATTCTGCCTTTCAGAATAATCTTTCTCACAAGAAAATCTGGTGACACTGGGTCACCACTCAAAACACTTCAATGACTTCACACGTACCTCACAGCCTATAAACTCTTTAGTCTGGTTTAGAAAGCCCTTTATAATCTGGTTTCCATCGCTCCCTGAGTGCCCGTTAATTGAGCACCTACTATCTGCAGAGTACTACTATCTACTATTGAGCACCCCATCTGGGTGCTGGGGACCTGGAGGTGAATATTCAGGGACATGTCTGATTTCTGCAGCTGACATTCTAAAGCAGCGTTTCTTGACATTTTTCTTTCTCTCTTCTTTTTGAGTTGGAGTCTCACTCTTGTCACCCAGGCTGGAGTGCAGTGGCACACTCACGGCCACCACAGCCTTGACCTGCTGGACTCAGGCAATCCTTCCGCCTCAGACTTCCAAGTAACTGAAACTACAGATGCATGCCATCATTCCCGGCTAATTTTTTTGATTTATTGTAGAGATGAGGTCTCACCAAGTTGCCCAGGCTGGTCTTGAACCCCTGGGCTCAGGCAACCCTCTTGCCTTGGCTTCCCAAAGTGTTGGGATTATAGGCTGAGTCACTGTGCCCGGCCTCTCAATTTTTTTCAATTATCACCCTCCTAAGGAGGAACATAGCTACTCTGAAATTGAATTTAAATCAGTTAAGTTGATCTCAACTTAGTTATATTCCATTTCTCCCTAAAGATAAAAATTAAATACTTAGAAATAAGAGTTTGATAGGGTTGGCTTTGGAGGGCCGCAGATATCTAGTCTGTTCCTCCTTTCAAAACCAGTTTCTACCTGGTGAGTCCTATCGTTCCCATTGAGAATGCATGTTCTTTTTTTTGAGTTGGAGTCTCACTCCATTGCCCAGGCTGGAGTGCAGTTCCCGTTCACGGCCACTGCAGCCTCGACCTGCTGGGCTCAGATGATTCTTCCACCTTCCAAGTGGTTGGAACTACAGGCGCATGACACCACATCTGGCTTATTTTTTGATTATTGTAGAGATGAAGTCTCACCAAGTTGCCCAGGCTGCGTGAACCCCTGGGCTTAGGCCATCCTCTTGCCTCTGCCTCCCAAAGTGCTGGGATGACAGGCATGAGCCATCACATCCAGCCTGCTTGTTCTTTTTGAGCGTTGGTTTCTTCAGGAGCAAAATGGAAGTCATTTCCTCCTCATAGCCTGGCATGCCATAAGTGCTCAATAGGTGAGCTTTGTGTTTTACTTTATTTTTTATCTATTTTTGAGTTGGAGTCTCACTGTTGCCCAGGCTGGAGTGAAGTGGCACACTCACAGCCACCTCAGCCTTGACCTGCTGGGCCTGGGCGATCCTTCCGCCTCAGCCTTCTAAGCAGCTGGAGCTACAGGTGTGCACCACCACACCCAGCTAATTTTTTATTTATTGTAGAGATGAGGTCTTGCTAAGTTGTCCAGGCTGCTTTTGAATCCCTGGGCTCAGGCAATCCTCTCACCTCAGCTTCCCAAAGTGCTGGGATTACAGGCTTGAGCCACTGCACCTGGCCTGTTTTTATTTATTTTTGAATTGGAGTCTCACTGTCACCCAGGCTGGAACACAGTGGCACAATCACGGCCACCACTGCCTCCACCTGCAGGATTAGGCGATCTTTCCACTTCAGCCTTCCAAGTAGTTGGTACCACAGGTGCGGGCCACCGCATCTGGCTAATATTATTTGATTTACAGTAACGGTCTTGCCAAATTCCCCAGGCTGGTTTCAAACCTCTGTGCTCAATCCTCTTGTCTCCAACTCCCAAAGTGCTGGGATGATAGGCGTGAGCCACCGTGCTCAGCAGAGCTTTGTGTTTATTAGTAGCTTTTTTTTTTTTAAGGTTAACAGCCTGGGCGGGTGGTCATGCTTGTTATCCTAGCACTTTGGGAGACTGAGCACTTAGAGGATGACTTGAGGCCAGGAGGTTAGAGACGTTTGGGAAACAGCGAGACCTCACTTCTACAAAAAATAAAAATAAATAAATAAATTAAGAGGTTAGTCAGGCGAATATTATATATATATATTAAAAGAATAATAGAACAGACACTTTAGCAAGAGGGCGGCGAGTGGCCTCTGCCGAACTGGAGCCGCTGCCAGCAACCTCGTGAAGCCCATTTTCAGTCGGGACATGAACGAGGCCAAGCGGAGGGTGCGCGAGCTGTACCGCGCCTGGTATCGGGAGGTGCCGAACACTGTGCACTTATTCCAGCTAGTCATCACTGTGAAACAGGGACGGGATAAAGTCCGAGAAATGTTTATGAAGAATGTCCACGTTACAGACCCCAGGGTGGTTGATCTTCTGGTCATTAAGGGAAAGATGGAACTGGAAGAAACAATTAAAGTATGGAAGCAGCGGACACATATGCGGTTCTTCCATGAAACTGAAGCACCAAGGCCAAAGGATTTCCTGTCCAAGTTCTATGTTGGCCACGACCCATGAAGTCACTTAGTGGAAAGGTGCATGTTGCTATTTCATTATTTTAGAGCACAAATAAATTCATACGATGGTCACTTAAAAAAAAAAAAGAAGAAAAATAGAATAAGTCCTGAGACCCGCCTCCGCTCCACTCCCTACCGGCTCAGGTACCAGCGCCCTGCGGCACACACAGCCGTCTGCACCTTCACCGTCGTCGGCAGGTGGCGCTGTGGGCATCGTGAGCTGGCCGCTCTAGGCGGCGCCGCCAGCACCGGAAATCTCGTTCTCCCCCCACTTCCGCTCTCTGGCCCGGGCTTGGGCTGCGTGGAGAAGACTTTGCGATGCCTACCGGGGACTTCGAGTGAGTGCGGGCCGCGGAGGGGGACTGGGATGCCGTCTGGGGGTTCTGGGGCTCATCACGGGGTCTGGGTACGCCGTGGTCGCGCGGTCTGGACCTGGCTGACCCCGTCTCCGACCCCCGCAAACTTTTCCCCGCAGCTCCAAGCCCAGTTGGGCCGACCAGGTGGAGGAGGAGGGAGAGGACGGTGAGCGGACGCGGCCGCCTGGGTCTCCTGCCAGCCCCCCCACCCCGACACCGCTGCCTGCTGCGACTTGCCCCGACACCGCGATCTGACCCCGCGTGCCCGTCACGCCACCCTGTGTACCCTCACCCATGCCACCTCCCAGACCCTTCCTGTCGCCCCCCTCTCCGGGGCGAAGTCGCCACCGTCCGTCTTCTGCCGCTGTCCCGGCTCCTGGATGGCTTCAGGGCCTGCCCCCACTTTGCTTCCGGGATCCCCTCTTTTTGCCGCCCCGAGTCCCCGCAGGGCCATTCCGGCGCGCTGCTCGCCAGCCCTGTGCTCCTGGCTCTTGGTGTGGGCGTCGTTCTGAAGGCCCGCGCCGACCCCCCCATGCTTCCTCTCGCAGACAAATGTGTCACCAGCGAGCTCCTTAAGGGGATCCCTCTGGCCACTGGCGACACCAGCCCAGAGCCCGAGCTGCTGCCAGGAGGTGAGTGGTGACTTCCACCCTGTCCCGGCCCCCAGCCCCATTCCCGCCTGGTCCCCATCACCGTTTTCCTTCTCTTCCAGCTCCACTGCCATCTCCTAAGGAGGTCATCAACGGAAACATAAAGACAGTGACCGAGTACAAGATCGATGAGGATGGCAAGAAGTTCAAGGTGGGCACTTGGATCGGAGGGGGCTGGGTGTGTTGGGAGGGCTGGTTCATGAAAAAGGTCCCGTGGTCCCAGGAGCCTGACCCTTTCCCCTCCTGTCCACAGATTGTGCGAACTTTCAGGATCGAGACCCGGAAGGCTTCAAAGGCAGTGGCAAGGAGGAAGGTGAGACTCTTCTTCCCCTGGGCTGCCCCAGAGAAACTGGAAGTCCTCATTCCTAGGGGCTTAGCTTTCAGAAGTGGAGTGTAGCTGTTTGTACTCATTTTATTGCAGCAGAACAAAGACCTGGGGTGTCTGCACCCTCTGGGGGCCTGTGACGTCCAGTCAGAGGAGTGGGTGGGTTAGGCTTCCTCCTCCTGGCCTGTCGCACCTGAAGGAACAGCCAGGCACTCCCCTGAGGTGGTCGTAGTGGCTTTTGATTACCCAGAGCTGAACCCCTCTGTACCCAGGGCTGAACGTTTCTGGAAGAAGCGATATTGGTAATATACTTAGCCCACATTTCTGTGCGCTTAGCCAAAGCCGTGCCAAGCCCCTGCAGGCGGTGTTTGCTCATTCCCTATCCACAGAAGCCCAGGAGGGGGACACTTGTGATCCCCATTTTGTTGGGGGGAGGAAGCTGAGACTCAGGTTGTTTAGCTCCAGGCCCTGCGGGTCTGGGTGGTCCTGCCAATCCCTGATCAGCTTGATGGGGGCTGGTCCTCCAACCTGCTCAGGCCCCCCTAACCCAACCTCGGTTCTCTTGTCTGGAACTCCGGGTTCCTGCCTTCCAGACGGGGGCCCACAACACACACAAGAGATGGGAATTGTCACCGTTATTCTGCTGGGAGCTTTTGGGGAGGATGGAAGTAGGGTTCAAGGCCCAGACCCTTTGGGGTAGCTGTTGTAGGTTCCCTAGTGTGGGACCCTCCTGCCCTTGCCCTTGCCATTGCCATGACCTGTCTCCCATCCCTCGCTGAGCCCAGAACTGGAAGAAGTTTGGGAACTCAGAATTTGACCCCCCGGGGCCCAACGTGGCCACCACCACGGTCAGTGACGATGTGTCCATGACATTTATCACCAGCAAAGAGGTGAGTGGGTGGCAGCAGGGTGGGGTTGATGCCGTGGTGGCGGTAGGGTGCAGCAGGGTCAAGGTATGGCACTGCCCCTGAGTGTCCCTGCCTGCCCCTCCAGGACCTGAACTGTCAGGAGGAGGAGGACCCCATGAACAAGCTCAAGGGCCAGAAGATCGTGTCCTGCCGCATCTGCAAGGGCGACCACTGGACCACCCGCTGCCCCTATAAGGACACGCTGGGGCCCATGCAAAAGGAGCTGGCTGAGCAGCTGGGCCTGTCCACTGGCGAGAAGGAGAAGCTGCCGGGAGGTGCGGCCGCCCGGCGGTGCGCTATGGAAAGGCTTTGGTCGGCACTTGCTGTCTGTGTGCAGGGACTGTCCCCACTATCCCTTTTGTGGCTGTCCTTTCCCCCACAACAGCGTCGACACCACTAAGCTGTGCAAGTCCGAGTTTTGTGTGCTGCGCTTCCTGGGGCAGCACCTTGTGTGCACGTCTGCATGTGGCCATGCCGTCTGTGCGTGGCCATGCCTTGTACAGTTGGAAAACGGTCATCCCCTGCCTGTGTGCAGCTTGGTGGTTGTGATTTGGCTGGCGACTCTGTGACTGTCCTGATTTGTGCTTGCGCTTCCTGTCTGTCCTGGGGTGTCTGTACATCTCTGCAGCCCACATCTGTGACATCTGTAGCCTGTGTCCTTTCACATGGTTTGCTGATGGCAAGTGTGAATCCGTGCAGCTCTGCTGCTGTGACTTGCATTGGAGGTGTACATGCCACCTGCCTGCGTGGGAGCCTGGGCACTGTCCCTCGCACGCGTCCTGTGCCTGCCGCCCTGTGAGCATGAGGCTGGTGCTCCTCCAGCTCTCAGCTTCCGGGCATGAGGCTGTGACCCTGGGCCCACGTCCACCCCACGCTTTCTCTCTTTGCCAGTGTTGCCAGCAGGGTGGCCGAGTGGTGTCAGCTTCGTGGATGTGGCCTCGGTGTCATCGTGGTCACTGACACTTCGGCCCTGTGGCTTGGCAGGCGGTGCCTGTGCTTGGTCCTCCTGGGGCAGCTCTGTCCGTCTGCACCAGGGTGAGGCTGAGTGTGACCTGCTTTGTCCCCAGAGCTGGAGCCCGTTCAGGCCGCCCAGAGCAAGACAGGGAAGTACGTGCCGCCAAGCCTGCGAGACGGGGCCAGCCGCCGTGGGGAGTCCATGCAGCCCAATCGCAGAGGTGAGGGGCACCCTGTCATTGTCCCTGGGTCATGAGCATGGGGCCAGGGAGGACCTCTTCTCACAGCCACCTCGCCTTGCCTGCACAGCCGACGACAATGCTACCATCCGTGTCACCAATCTGTCCGAGGACACGCGTGAGACTGACCTGCAGGAGCTCTTCCGGCCCTTTGGCTCCATCTCCCGTATCTACCTGGCGAAGGACAAGACCACTGGCCAGTCCAAGGTCGGCGGGCGCCTCCTCCGGTGGGGTGTGGGGAGGTCACTGGTTACCAGTTCCGGGTCGGGCCTCTGATCCCTCCCTTTCTCTCCCCTTTCCCCAGGGCTTTGCCTTCATCAGCTTCCACCGCCGTGAGGATGCTGCTCGCGCCATCGCAGGGGTGTCCGGCTTCGGCTACGACCACCTCATCCTCAACGTCGAGTGGGCCAAGTGAGACGCCGTCCTGTCCTCCCTCTCCCCGTCGCTGAGCCCCCTCCCAGCCTCCTTCCTCTCCCCAGCCTTGTCCTGGCATTGCAGCTGACCCTTAGGCTGACTGTAGGGCCTGCACCAGTTAGCAGTCGCCAAGCCCGTTTTGAGGTGACAGCCCTTTATTGTCTTTTTCTGAAACTACGCAGAGGGGCAGGCAGGCACTGTGTGGCAGCTGCCATGCCCAGGTCCCTACACCGGCCCACGGCGGGATCAGAACCTGCCGTCTGGCTCCATCTATCCCCCGTCTCCACTTGAGTGTTGGGTGTCTGGGTACCCGTGGGGTCTGAAGCCCTCCCTGCTAGCCTTACCACCCTCTCTCCCTAGGCCGTCCACCAACTGAGCCAGCTGCCGCCGCCCGGCCCCAGGACCCTCGGCGACGAGAGGTGGCCCCCCCAGGAGCGGGGACTCCGAGGGCAATAAATGTGCGAATTGCCCACGTGTCCTGTTTATGCTGGCATAGCGCCACCTCCTGGCGGGCGGAGAATGGCGACTGCCTGGGCCTGGCTGGCCCGGGCAGCTCAGCCTGTCGGGGCTCTGGGTCTGATTCTGTAGCGCCGTGAGCGGAGGCGCAGAAACACGGAGGTCACCGGCTCAGGTCTGGGGGCTGGCAGTGACATCGAGGCGCAGGACTTGGCGGGTGCACTTGGCGTCCTCCGGGTCTTGGTCGCCCCTGCAGCCGGGGCAGCGTCGGCGGCGGCAGCCCAGGCTGGGCGCCACCGCCATGTACAGCAGCGGGTGGATGCAGAAGGCCGGGGGTACGAGACCCCGTGTCACCTGGTAGCCCAGGTAGGGCCCCAGCTCCAGGGCCTTCTCCGCCTGGGCTACGGAGGCGAAGCCCGGGCAGCGCGCGGCCCAGCGCCGCCGGGCTTCCACGTGGAGCACCTGCGTGACGTGGTGGGGCACGGAGGAGCTGGCGTAGACGGCCACGCCGCTGGCCACCAGCGCCGCCACGCGCGGCTTCTCGGCCGCGGTCATGCCGGGGCTGCGCAGCACGGCCCGCACGAGGGCGCCGTAGGCCGCCGGCGTGAGCAGCAGCGGCAGGCCGCCGCCCAGCGCCGCCAGCGCCCGGCTGTAGGCCCTGAAGGCCGCGAGCCGCCCTCCGCCGTCTGCAGGCACTTGGCGCAGGCTTCGGGCGCCGCCTGGCTGCAGCTGCCCGCCCCCCGCGGCTCCTTCAGGCGCGCGAAGCTGAGCGTGGGCGCGGCCAGCAGGGCGGCGAGGGCGCAGCCGGCAGCGCTCAGGGCCCAGGCGTGCTTGGGCCGCAGGCGGCTGCGGGTGAAGAAGGGGTGCACGACGCCCAGGTAGCGGTTGAGGCTGATGCAGGTGATGAAGAAGACGCTGCCCAGCTGGTTGCAGCCGAAGAGGAAGCGCTCCAGGCGGCACGCGGCCGCCCCGTAGCGCCAGCGCCTGGGGGGGTACAGGTAGGCGGCCAGCGGGGGCAGCGTCAGGGCGCAGAGCAGGTCGCTGACTGCCAGCTGGGCCGAGACCACGGCGGGGTGCCACGGGCGCTGCTCCCGCGTGCAGAAGCGGTACAGGGCCAGGCTGTTGCCGGCTCCGGCCACCAGCACGGGCCACAGGAAGGCGCCCTGGTACCTGCTGAGGATGCGGTCAGCAGCCGCCGAGAAGTTGGTGGGACACGGCTGTGCATCTGTGGGCAGAGGGTGTGGCCGGCTGAGCCCGTGTTGCTGTGGCCTTGACACGGGTCCTCCCTACTTCCCACGGGGGTCCCCTCTCCTTCCCACGGGTGGAGCCAGCCTGCAAGTCCAGTCCCTTATCAAGAGCTGCCAGCCCCAGCCGGGTCACCTCTGTTCCCAGCCCGCTGGCCGCCGTCTTCCGTTTTCCTCGCAGCCACCAGAGGGCGCCAGCGAGCACCACAGTCCGCCGCCCCCGCTCCCATGTGCTCCCGGAGTTGCCGCCGGGGTCGCGCGGTCTGCGCGGCTCCCGCCTCGGACAGCCTCACCCCCCAAGCCCCCGCCAGTCGTCTCGCGCGCTCCCGCCGCCCATCCCAGCCTTCCCGGCCCCTCCAGAGGCTCGCCCTGCCTCGGGGCCTCTGCACCAGCTGCTCCTGCCGCCGGAGTCACTGGCCAGCCCCGAAACGCCCTCCTCAGCTCGCCGGTCTCCAGCGCTGCCGGGCGAGGCCTGGCCACCGCCCTCCCCACGTCGCCACCGCAGCCTCAGTCTCCCCCTTCACGGCCGAATCCAGGCCACAGAGGGGCCCCGACGCGACGCGAGGACGTGCGCGCCCGCTCCTGGCTTCCAGCACCCACCGCAGCTGGGTCACGAGGGCGGGAGGCTGCGTCCCGGAGTCCACGCGAACCTCGCCCTGGACAGGCGCCCCCGCCTCCGCCCGCTCCAGCAGTCTCCGCACCCATCTTCCACCCGCCTCCCCGCCCTCCTCACCCGCGCCAGGGGCGGCCATGCTCCGCGCCAGCGCCAGCGTCCAGCGCAGACCCCGTCGCGCGTCGAGGCACCGCCCCGCCACCGCCCACGCTTCCTTCCTCGTTGCGCCACCGCCCCGCCAGCAGGCGCCGGGCGCCGGGGGGCCGAGGACCCCGCCGCCACAGCCCCGGACCAGCCCCGCCCGCTGCCCTCGCTCCTGACACGGCCCCGCCCCGGGTGGGCAGACGCGCCCAGCCCGGGCGCTCCGGCTCAGCCCGCAGGTCCTGAAAGCGGGGGCAGTCGCACGGCCAGTTCGGCGTTTATTGGGAGGGAGTGGGGCGGGTGAGCGGCTCCTTTGCGAAAGGAAACCGAGGCGGGGACGGCTTCGCGCCTCGGGCCCCAATCTGGGGCGTCCGTGGCTCCTGGGGGCCTCATGCTGCTCTCTTCCGGGACGCCTGGCCTCGTCCGCGCCCGCGGGAAGCCCCTCTGAGCCCGGGCTTGGCCTGAGCTCCCTGGAGCCGGTCCCTGGGCTTTGGAAGTCGGCGCCCTCGGCCTCTGTCCTCCCGCGGCTTCCTGCCTGGAGGCCTGCTGGGCCGTCTGCGCTTGGCCGCCCCTGGGAACATGTCTACGGAGAAAGACCGTGTCACGGCTCCGCGGACAAGCGGGCCCTGGGCGCCCAGCCGCGCGACCCTGCCACACACCCTCGTCGGGCTCCTCGCCCACCGCCTGGCGGAAATACTCGGCTTCATCCTCCTCGTCCTCCCGGCCGGCCCCCTCTGGCCCCGGGGGGGCCCCAGGGTCCTCAGCGTCACTGTCCCCGTCGGCCTCCGCCCGGGCCTTCTTCATGCCCTCCAGGCTCTTCTTCCTGGGGAAGGGGGGTGTCAGCATGCAGCGCCACCGGGACCCCGCCCTGTCCCCTGCGCTCCGGGAAACCCGCCCCACCTGTGGGCCTCGCGCTGCTCGCGCTTGCGCTGCACGTTCTGGGACTGCTGCGCCTGCCTCTGCGCCTTGACCCGCAGCTTCTCCTCCTGGGCCGCCAGCATGGCTTGAAGCTCCTCCTCCGTCTTGTGCACTGCGAGGAAACCGGGCTCACCGGGGCCCCTGAGTGCTGCCCCACCCCCTCAACCCCAGCGGGCCTCACCGAAGCTGTGAAACATGACCTTGCCCTCCCCAACGCCATCCTGGATCTTGACGAGCTGCAGCGTCATCCGGGGGCCGATCTGCAGGTTGAGAGGAGTCAGTCCGTCTGGGGCGGGGGGCGGCGGGGGCCACCTCTGCCGTCGGACCTCCGGGGCCTCACCTCGGTGAGCCGCACAGCACTCTGCTGGGCTCGCATGTTGCCCCGGCCCGCGACGGCCTGGGGCAGCTCGGTGATGTTGTGCTCGCCATCTGGCTCCGCCTCGCTCTCGGATAGCCCGGCGCCTCTGTGTGGGCACAGGCAGGGCTCAGCGGTGGTTCCGGGCTCCAGGGAGGCACTGAGGGCCCCTCGCCTGCGCCTCCCACCCAGGCCCTCCTCACGTGACCAGCAGCTCGCTGATGTCCTGCAGGCGGCTCATGTTGGGGAACTTCTCCTGGAGAAGCTTCTTCATTCCGCGACTTGCGCCCACGGGGACGACCTTGATGCTGCTGTTGGGACAGGCATGGGCATGGAGGTCAGGGGTCATGGGTCATAGGTCAGCTCCACACCCCACCCTTCCCACAGTGCGTCAGCGCGTTTACTTTGAGCAATCACAGAGTCTCAGCAGCAGTGCTGTCATCAGCCGCACCAGAGCCCACCCCCCAGCACTCTCTCTCCAGACACTCACTAATGGCGGAAATCCAGCTCCTGGGAGTCAGGGTTGTAGTTGATGAGAAGGCAGCGCTTGATGGTGTTCAGGTTCACCTGGGAGGAAGCAGGAGAGGGAGGCTGAGCTGCTCACAACCTCACTGCAGGCTCCATCTATCTCCAGACAAGTTTAGGGCTGGGAATTCTAACAGGCTTGAGGGGCTGCAGAAGTGGTGTCCGTGGGCTGCCTGGGCCCTGGTGAGAAGCTTGTTCCAGGGCCCCAGGCCAACTGGCATCTTACAATGCACCTCCCTTGAGGACCACTGATACCCAGGATTAGGAGCTGGGGCTCTGGAGCCAGGATTTAAGACTCCAGTTTTGGCCCCTTGAATGTACCCCCAGACTTATGACTTCTCTGTCAGCCTCGGTTTCCTGCCATAAAATGAGACTGATGGCAGGGTATAGTGGCTTACACCTGTAATCCCAGCACTTTGGGAGGTGGAGGATAGAGGACTGCCTGAGCCCAGGAGTTTGAGACCTCACCAACTTGGTGAGACCTCATCTCTACAATAAATTTTTTAAAAAACCAGGCATGGTGGCAGACACCTATAGTTCCAGCTACTTGGAAGGCTGAGGCGGAAGGATCGCCCAAGTCCAGCAGGTCAAAGCTGCAGTGGCTGTGGCTGCACTCCAACCTGGGTGACAGTGAGGGACTGTGACAACAAATGCTGCACTACTCAGCCCAGCCCTAAAGACAGACACAAACAGAAGGTAAACAAAGCCCCTCTGCCAACGCCTTCCTCCTCACCTGGAGAAGGCACTGGGGGTTGGGGCTGGCATGTCCCAAACACACTTAGCCAGCATCACTGGGATCTGACCTCAGGGCTCAGCTCCCAGCCTCCATGCTGCGAGGACTAAGCAGTCAAGCCAAGGGCCTGTGGTGCCTGCTGCCTGCCCCAACCCACTGGCATTGCCAGGCCTACCTTGTGCACATTGATGGAGGGAAACAGGTTCTGGAACATGGTGGCCACGAGCTTCACGTGCATGCCATGGGGGCCAAAGCTGTTGAGCACCAGGAGGGGTGGGTGGGAGAACTGCTGCTCGTGCATGCGGTGCCGACGCAGCGAGGAGACCACATCCCGTACCAGTGTATACTGCAGGCAGGGAAAGGAGCACATGACCCCAGCTGCCAGGGTTGGGGCCACCCCCAAGCCCTGCCCCCAGCCAACACATGCCGACCACCTCCACCTCCCACCTTGTTGACCTGGAAGACCAAGGTGGGGCCTCCCGGGAGGCGCATCAGCTTCTGCAGGAGAAGAAAGAATCAACAAAGGCAGAGATGATTCACAAGGGAGGTGGGGAGTAGGGATCTCTGTCCCATCTCTTCTTCAGAGCGTTTACTTTGAAGCCAGAATCACGGCAGCTCAGGGACACGGGGATTCATCACGAGAGATGGGAAGAGAGAGGGACCTGGGGGGTGAAGGGCGTGTTCGCTTACAAAGTAGACGTGGGTCTCTGTTTTGCTGAGGATCAGGAAGTGTGTGACCCCGAGAGGTCCAGCCACTGCCACACAGTCCTTCAGCGAGTTCTTCTTCCTAACCTGGAAATCAAAGAAAGTAAAAAAGGCAAACACTGCTAGTCCTTACTCGGCAAAAACTAAACCCTTGAAGCATCTGATCCTCCCAGCAGGCCCAGAAGAACGGGATGATCCCAGCCTCTGGAACCAATCAGACTTGAATTCAAGTACCGCCTGTGCCCTCTGCTTAACGGTGCATCTACCCATTCGACAGATGAGCAAACTCAGACCCAGAGGGGTTAAGTCACTTGCTCCAGGACCTTGGAAGAAGTCAGGTTTCCAACCCAGCTTTGTGCCCAGAGTCCAGTCTTAATCGACAGACTTGGGCGACGACCACCAAAGCCCTGAGCTGCCCGCCCTCGCTCCCGCCCCACGAAGCCCGGAGGGGCCGAGATGATGGTCCTCACGAGGGTCCCTTTCCCTACCGAGGGGACCTAGGCCTCCCACAGTTTTCCAGCGGGGGCCTGCCCTGCAGCCGCGGAGACGGGGCCCGGGGGTGCAGACCTGCAGGCGGCTGGCGGTGAGTGGCTCCAGCACCCGCCTCACGTCCAGACTGAGCTGCCGGACGCTGCGCCCTGTGCGGCCCCGCGTGAACACGAACGAGTGGGGCTGAGCGGCGTAGGCCTCGAGGTTGCGGAGCTGAGCCTGGGCGCGCGCGCGCTTCTGGTGCCGGGACTGCGGGGGCGAGGGCCGAGCGGTGAGCGCCGTGGCCTCCGCCCGCGACCCCCGCGTTCGACCCCCGCCTCCCCGACGCTACGCCTCACCCGCCCGGACTGCCCCATGCTGCCGTCTCCCTCACGAGGCCGCCTCCCCGGCCGCTTCCGGCGCTGCGCTGCTCACTTCCGGCGCCAGAGAGGCATCGCTGGAGGCGGCATTGCGTGATGACGTCACCGGCGGGCCTGCGCACTAGTTGGCCCCGGGGAGAGCGGGGCGGGGGGGAACTTGAGGAGAGGTTGCTATGGAGACACCGGATGCCTGTTGCTACGGCAACCTGGGCGGGGCTGCGCGGCTCCAGGCTTTGGAGAAACCGATCCGCGGGTCCGAATCCCGCCTCCGCCGCTTTCCTCCAGCTGTGATGTAACCACTTTCTCCACTCCGAGGCTTCAGAAGTGTCGCAAAGAGAGGATGATAATGTCCCCCGCGACCCGAGGTTTAAGCGAGAGAATGTGCGCACAGGGCTTGGCACAGGGGCATCAGGCACTTGTGGACAAGCCACGTGAGGGAATAGGGTCTCTGACAGGTATTCGTGTTGGTCCCCGAGCTCCTGAAGGCCAGCTGTCCTCCCCCGGGGCCCCGGTGTGCAGATGGACTGAGGATGGAAACTCCACATCACCTTCTGGAAACGCGGGACAGGCGGCGCTCCGTGAAGAGGCCACCCTCCCCTTCCCGCTCAGAGCCTCAGGCTTGGACGGCGGCCTCGCCGGCTTGTCCCCAAAACCTCACGCTGGGATGGAGCTCTCCCCGCCTCCGGTGCCCCTCCTGCCGGGTCCACCCCACGCCTGTCGCCCCCTCCTAGATCATCTGTAACTTTCCATCTTTCTCTTGCGTCTGTCAAAGTCCCCATCTCTTTCTTCTCGTGTCTCCCCCCAACTACTCGTGTCTCTCCTTATAGCTTGATGTCTCTCTTTATACCCGCATGCCTCGCCTTATACCCCCGATGTCTCTCCTTATACCTCCATGTCTCTCCTTATACCCTGATGTCTCTCCTAACACCCTGAAGTCTCTCCTTATACCTCAATGTCTCTCCTTATACCCCGATGTCTCTCTTTTTTTTTTTTTTGAGTTGGGGTCTCACTCCGTCGCCCAGACTGGAGTGCAGTGGCCGCTCCCGGCCACCGCAGCCTCGACCTGCTGGGCTCCGGCGATCCTTCCGCCTCAGCCTTCCGAGTAGCCGGAATTACAGGCGCGCTACCACGCCCGGCTGATTTTTGATTTATCGTAGAGATGAGGTCTCACCAAGTTGTCCAGGCGGGTCTCGAACCCGCGGGCTCAGGCAATCCACTCACCTCAACCTCCCAAAGCGCGGGATTACAGGCTGAGCCACCGAGCCCGGCTGATGTCTCTCCTTATACTTCCATATCTCTCTTTATAGCCCAACGTGTCTCCTTATACCTCAGTGTCCCTCCTTATAGCTTGATGTCTCTAAAAAAATAGCGCGATATCTCTCCTTATAGCCCTAGGTCGCTCCTTATACCCCGAAGTCTCTCCTTAAACCTCCATGTCTCTCTTTATAGCCCAATGTGTCTCCTTATAGTCTGATCTCTGCTTTATCGTGATATCTCTTCTTATTCCCTGATATCTTTCCTTCTACACTGATGTCTCTCCTCAAACCCCGATGTCTCTCCTTATAGCTTAAATTCTATCCTTATAGCCCGATGTCTCTTATACTCCAATGTCTTTGTCCATCGATGTTTCTTATATACCCTAATATTTCTCCTTATAAGCCGGGCTCGGTGGCTCAGCCTGTAATTCTGCACCTTTGGGAGGCTGAGGTGAGTGGATTGCCTGAGCCTGCGGGTTCGAGACCCGCCTGGACAGCGAGACCTCATCTCTACAATAAATAAAAAAATCAGCCGGGCATGGTAGCACATGCCTGTACTTCCAGCTACTTGGAAGGCTGAGGTGGAAGGATCGCCAGAGCCCAGCAGATCGAGGCTGCGGTGGCCGGGAGTGGCCACTGCACTCCAGTCTGGGCAACAGAGTAAGACTGCAACTCAAAAAAAAAAAAAAAATTATCCTTATAGTCACTGTTCCACACACCTACTTATTTCCCTCCCGCTCCTCCATGGTTCCCCTGTCTCTTCTTGTTTCGCCTTCTAACTCTTCCTGTCTTTCATGTTTTTCCTTGTGTCTCCCAGTCTCTCTGTGTCCTTCATGTCTCCCACTCTCCATGTCTCTCCCTCCTTTTTCTCTGCCACCCTTTCTTCCCTTCCCCTCCTCTGTGACTTATGAGCGGTTTCCTTTCTCTGCTGCCCATTGGAAGCAGGAGGGGGCTGTGGTCGGCCGAGGGGCCGTGCAGAGCCCAGCCTGGGCCTGGAGCCCAGCCTGCAGCCTGTCTCGGATCTGGGACGACCATTTCCTTTTTCCGCCCAGATTCCATTCGGGTTGTTCGGGCCTTCAGGACAGGGAGGAGGCTGCTTCTTCAGCAGGTCTGCTCCTCAGGGACCTTCCTGTGGTTGGGACCAGCCTCGGCCCTGGGGACTGCACGTGAGTCTCTCTGTACCTCTGAGAATTGATTTCGCGGTTGCATCCCCTGCTCTGTTCTGTGTGGTGATTGGGTGAAAATGTAATCGAGTGTGAGAGACACATGGAAACTTCTACGCAGTGGCGGACAGCATCTGGTGTTGCTGTGGACCTGCGTAGAAGCTGTGTTCACCACTGGGCTACCCACGTGTCTGGTGCCAACATGTGTGGCACACAGACACAGACACATTTACACAGTGTTTCCCTTTAGCTTGTGGTGCATGTGTGGCTGTGTCGTGAACACACAGCTGGTGCCTGGATCTGTGTCATGTTTCCAGTTGTGCCTTTTTATTTTTTAATTTTTTACTTTTTGTAGAGACAAGGTCTCACTGTGTTGCCCAGGCTGTTTTTTTTTTTTTTTTTTTTTGGTTTTTTTTGAGTCTCACTCTGTTGCCCAGGCTGGAGTGTAATGGCATTCTCATGGTCACCACAGCCTCAACCTGCTGGGCTCAGGTGATCTTTCCACCTCAGCCTCCTCAGTAGCTGGAACTACAGGTGTGCGCCACCACACCTGGCTTATTTACTTATTTATTGTAGAGATGAGATCTTGCCAAATTTCCCAGGCTAGTTTGAAACCCCTGGCCTCAGGCAATCCTCTCACCCCTGACTTCCAAAGTACTGGGATTACAGGCACCAGCCAATGCACCTGGCCTTATTTTTATTTTTAGAAACAGAGTCTAACTCTCTCACTCAGGCTGGAGTGCAGTGGCATGATCACTGCTCACCGCAGCATCAACATCAACCTCCCGTGCTCAAGTGATCCTCTTGCCTCAGCCTCCTGAGTAGCTGGGACTATAGGCACCCGTCACCACTCCCGGCTCATTTTCTGATTTTTTGTAGAGATGACATCTCACTATGTTTCTCAGCCTGTTCTCGAAATCCTGGCCCTGAGTGACCCTCCCACCTCGGCCTCCCAAAGTGCCGTGATTACAGGCTTGACCCACTGTGCCCAGCCCAGTTATGTCTTTATATGTGTGTGTGTGTCAGACAAATTGGTGGGCATGCACGTATATAACCGATTCCATCTGTCTATCCTTGCTGCCCTGTACAGTGGTTTGCATACTTTGTTGAGTATTGGGGTGTGTGTGATTGTGTCTGTTCTGTTCTGTTCTGCATGCATCATGTGTGTGCAACTGTAGTATATGTGTGTGTGTTTGGGAGCCAAGCTACCTGGGCTGAATCCTGTCCTGGCTCCTTTCTGTCTGCTTGACCACAGGTAAGTTGCTCACCCTTTCTGAGCCTCAGTGTTCCCTGCTGTGTAGTCAGGCTACCTACAGAACCCAGCTCAGCCCGAGCGTGGTGGCTCATGTCTGTAATCCCAGTACTTTGGGAGGCTGCAGTGGGAGGATTGCTTGAGGCCAGGAGTTTGAGACCAGCCTGGGCAATATAGTGAGAACCCCCCAAAATAAGTATACCCCCTCCCCAAAAAACTAGCCAGGCACAGTGGTGCGTGCCTGTAGCCCCAGCTACTCAGGATGTTGAGGCAGGAGGATTGCTTAAGTCCAGGAGTTCAAGGCTGCAGTGAGCTATGATGGCGCCACTCCACTCCAGTCTGAGCAAGACCTTGTCTAAAAAAAAAAAAAAAAAAAGCCAGCTCAGGAGTGAGGATCCACTGAGATAAAAAGTGTGAGGAGTCAGAGCTCAGCCTGACACGCAGGTGCCCACTGTTGGTTGTTCTTTGCAGGGTGTGTGCACGTCAGGGGTTGGGATCCCTCCTGGCCACCGGGCCTTCTGCAGCCTCCCACACTCTGGACTCCACTGCGGGGGAAGGAATGTCCAGGGCACTGACCTGTGTTATCAGGCTCTGGTGGCCTGGGCAGGGGGTCTGGTAATTCTACTGTGGTTCTCATGCCGGAAACGCTAAATATTTACAGTCCAGGCTCTTGGACCCAACGTTCAGCTCCACTCCCAGGCTCTGGGGGCTGGGGAGCCATTATCAAGCCTCTTCTCGCTTTCTCTCCCACCCGCCTATCTCCCTCCCCAGCTCAGAGGCCCTTCTGGACCCTCGGCTCTTCTTTGGACTGCTTGTGCCTGCTGCGAGCCCTGCAGGCTCCAGGGTCTCAGCTGTGAGAGGTGAGCATGTGGGAACGCAGAGGTGGAGGTCTCTTCTATTGGGAGACCCACCACAGCCCACCCCCCACCCCAGGCTGAGAGCGGGGAAGGCAGTGGGTATCACCCACACTCTCTACTCCAGAGGGTTTGGTCCACCCCTGCTGTGGGGCCCTAGTGTTGGTGAAGAGGGGGATGAGGGGAGTGCCCTGTCCTGTCCTTGCTGTGTGTGCGAGTCTGGAAGTGAATGTGCCCGTCTCCAGCTCAGAACCCTCCGTGGCTCTCACCTGCCCCAGGGTGAAATCCCACAAGGCCCTGCACGCTTTGCCTCACTGCCTCCCTGCCCTCACCTTCTCCTGCTTCCTTCTTGCTCCTTTGGTTCCAGCTTCACAGGCTGTTGTGCTTGCCATTTCCTCTGCCTGGAATGCTCTTCCTCTTCTTCCTCTTCCTTCAGGTCTTTGTTCAAGTGTAATTTTTTACGATTTTTTATTTAAAAACATTTTTTTAGAGGCAAGGTCTCACTCGGTGGCCCTGGCTGGAGGGCAGTGGTGCAACCATAGCTCACTGCAACCTCCAACTCTTGGGCTCCAGCAATCCTCCTGCCTTGGCCTTCTGAGTATCTGGGACTGCAGGCACCACCACCACACCCGGGTTTCACTATGTTGCCCAGACTGGTTTTGAACTCCTGGACTCGAGATCCTCCCACTCCAGCCTCCAAAAGTGCTAGGATTACAGGCATGAGCCACTGCACCTGGCTAATCCTTCTATTTAAATGAGCCCCCCAATCCTGGGACTGCCAACCCTTCCCTGCTTGGTTTTTCTTGCATACTATCACCTTCTGACCTGTCTACCAGCTGTCTGACTTGTTCGTGTTTTCCCACTGGAATGTCAGCACCACAAGGAATTTGTCTGTTTTAGTTAAGACTGTGACCCCTTGGCTTGGAACAGCAGTGGGTGTGCAGTAGGCACTCAAAGAGCATGTTGTGGAACGTGTGAATGAGGCAGGGGGTGTGATGGTGAAGTCCGTGCAGACTGTTGGAGGGTGTGTGTGGGCATGTGTGCACAGCATGCACAGCCGTCTGAGAGGGTTCGAGCATGGGAAGCCCAGCGTGCCCAGGAATGGAGACTGTAGGGGTCCCATGTGTGGACCTGCCAGGCCTGGGTGGGCACCCATTGGCACACACTCTCCAGCAAAGACCCTTCCCTGGACTGACCTGTGTGAGCCTGTGGGACACACAGAGGGCACAGCACCCCTGGGGCATGCAGGTCTGGGAGAGAGGGCTGCCAGCCCTGTGTTAGGGCTGAAGACAGAGCAGTGAGCAAAAATCCGACTCAGCCTCGAGGAGCTGGTTTTTGGAAGGAGGAATTCAGATAATGCAGATGAGGCCATTTCAGAGGGCGAGTAAATACTCAAGTGAAGGCTGGGCACAGTGGCTCACACCTATACTTTCAGCACCTTGGAAGGCCGAGGTGGGCAGATCACTTGAGGACAAGACTTTGAGACCAGCCTGGGCAACACAGCCAGACCCTATCTCCACAAAAAATTTTAAAAATTAGCCAGGCGTGGTGGTAGGCACCTGTAATCCCAGCTATTCAGTTGGCTGAGATAGGAGGATCGCCTGAGCCCAGGAGGTCGAGGCTGCAGTGAGCTATGATCACATCACTGCACTCCAGCCTGGGTGAGAGTGAGACCCTGTCTCCCTCTAAGAAAATAAAAAAAGTAAAAGAAAATGAAAAAGAACCCTGCTAGGGAGAGTTCAGGAAGGGCAGTTGTACATGTGGTGACCAGGAGGAATACTGGGACCTATATTAAAATGTGGAGACTGTTCCAGGCTGAGGAGGCAGCATGTGCAAAGGCCCCGAGGCTGTAGCTTGCTTGGTGTGAGGAAGGGAGTGATTGTGAGGGGGCGAGGCAGGAAGGGCTGAAGCAGGTGGGGCAAGGCCTCATGGGCCACCTCCAAGTGAGCTACCTCTGAGGGGAGGAGGGACGTTAACTGACTCTTATGTCCACAGGCCCCCCTGGCTGCCGTAGGGGAACTGGCAGAGGTTGAGGGGGCTGTCTGGAGGCCAGGGAGGCAGCTGCTGTAAGGAAATCCAGATGGTGCCTTGAGCTGGGAATTCAGGGTGGGTGCTGGAGGAGAAGGGGATGCAGAGGAATTCAGGGTCTGGACAGGCCTGGCCGATGGGCTGGCTCTGCTGTGAGAGACAGAAGCCGGGTGCAGTGGCCTCACTCCTGTAGTCCCAGCACTTTGGGAGGTGGAGGTGAGAGGGTTGCCTGAGTCCACAGGTTCAAGACCAACCTGGGCAACTTGGTGAGACCTCATCTCTACAATAAATCAAAACATTAGCTGGGCATGGTGGTACATGTCTGTAGTTTCAACTACCTGGAAGGCTGAGGTGGAAGGATCGCCTGAGCCTGGCAGGGCGAGGCTGCGGTGGCTGTGGGTGTGCCACTGCACACCAGTCTGGGTCCCCCGCCAAGTGTTGGAATTACAGGCATGAGCCACCAGCCAGGCTTACGGTTACTTTCAGCACTTAGCACATCGAATACACTGTGAATCCTATACAGTGCTTATTTTCTTTCTTGCCCACCAGGGTAGGGATTTTTATGTTACCAACGGCATGCTCAGCACCTAGAAGGGAGGCTAGCACATATGATGTACTCGGTGCTGCTCGTGGGATGAATGAGACGCTGTCCCGTAGGGCAGCCTGGAACTCAGAGGACAGGCCAGGGCAGGACCACACTGAGGCCCGCCAGCCGGGGCTGGGCGGTGGGGGAGAATGAGATGGAGCCAGGAACTGCGTGTTGGGCGGGGGAGGCGGCGTTTCGCCACGTTGCCCGGCTGGCCTCCCCCTCCTGGACTCACGCGACCCTCCCGCCTGGGCCTCCCCAAGTGCTGGGCTGCCGGCGGGGCCGCCGGGCACTGGGGACTCGGGGCCGCGCGGGGGCCGCCCGGCCTGCGAGCCCGACCTTCCTCCCCTTCCCCTCCGCCCGCAGGTCCGCCATGGCGGCGCCCCGGCTGCGCGCGCTGCCGCTGCTGCTCCTGCTGGGCGCGGCGTGGGCGCGGGCGGGCGCCCCGCGCTGCACCTACACCTTCGTGCTTCCGCCGCAGAAGTTCACGGGCGCCGTGTGCTGGGGCGGGGCCGCGCGGGCGGCGCCCGAGGCCGCCAACGCCAGCGAGCTGGCGGCGCTGCGCATGCGCGTGGGCCGCCACGAGGCGCTGCTGCGCGAGCTGCAGAGGCTGGCGGCGGCCGACGGCGCCGTGGCCGGCGAGGTGCGCGCGCTGCGCAAGGAGAGCCGCGGCCTGAGCGCGCGCCTGGGCCAGCTGCGCGCGCAGCTGCAGCACGAGGCGGGGGCGGGGCCGGGGCCGGGGGCGGGGCCCGCGCCGCCGCCGGGGGCGGAGCCCGCCGCCGCGCTGGCGCTGCTCGGGGAGCGCGTGCTCAACGCGTCGGCCGAGGCGCGGCGCGCGGCAGCCCGCTTCCAGCAGCTGGACGCCGAGTTCCGCGAGCTGGCGCAGCTGGTCAGCCGGCAGAGCGGCCTCATCGCCCGCCTGGAGCGCCTGTGCCCGGGGGGCGCCGGCGGGCAGCAGCAGGTAACCGCGCGGCCTCCCGAGACGGCCGGAGCCCTGCGCGCCGGCCTCGCGCCTCGCCTGGGTCGGAGAAGCCGCGGGGCCTCCTCCAGCCTCCCCGCACCCCCCGCACGCGGACGCCCCCGAGGCCCGCCGGCGTCGCGTACAGCCCGCAGCCCGTGGGCGCTGCGGCGCGGGCGCAACGAGCCCGCCTGCGCGCCAGCCTCCTGTGCCCGCCGGGACGCGGACCCGGGATCCGGAGCGCGTCCGGCCGAATTCTGGGGAGGAGCTTGTTGTTCGGATAGTCGCTGCCCTCCCGGGCTGCTGGGAGGGTTCTGCACGTAGAATACCTACTGTCAGGTGTCCTCTTGCGCCCCTTGCTTCCCAGAAAGGGAGACTGAGGCACACACCAGTTAGGCTGTGAGCCCCAGAGCGGGGCACTTAAGCCCAGCGCTGCCTGCGCCTGAAAGCCAAGTTTGCCTTTGGGGAGCATCATTTCTAGGGCCAGGATGGCCTTCGGGAGCTGAGAGCTTGATCCTCCATCCCTGGTCCCCGAGGCCTCCTGGGCTGAGGCTCAGTGCAGTTGCTTGACCTTCCCTGTCACCCCAGGTCCTGCCACCGCCCCTGGTGCCCGTGGTTCCGGTCAGTCTGGCGGGCAGCACCAACGACACGGGCGGGGGGCTGGAACCAGCCCCAGAACCCCAGAGAGACCAGACCCTGAGACAGCAGGGGCCGTTGGCTTCTCCCATACCCTCAGGGCACCCTGCTGTTCCCACCAAGCCAGCTGGTAAGACAATGGCAGGGCTGTTGGGGGCGTGGGAGCCAGGGGATTGCCAGCATACTGAGAACGGGGAAGTAGAGGGGTCAGGCTTTTAAAGGCAGATCCTTCTCATGGAGAGAGGGCAGGGGGAAACGATGCTCTTATTTTGATAAGACCAAATTTCTTCCACTAAGGTGTCAAAATAGGAGAAACGAGAGAAAGTAGGAGAGGAGTCACTCTTATTTTTGTGAGGGGTGGTGGATTTAGGACTGCTAGCTTGGTGAGAATTTGAGTTGGTCTAGACTACCATGTCAGGACTTTTATTCTGGTGGGGAGACCACAGAACCAGGGTTTAAGAACTCCAGACTTCACATTTGCTCTGGTGAGAGAGGGTAAGACCAGAGTCTTACTCAGGTAAGGAACTGGCTACTGGGTCTCTTATTCTGGTGAGGAAATGGGAGAGGCAGCACTCTTATTCATGAGGGAGTGGGAAAGACAGGACTCTTATTCTGATAAGGCAGTGGAGAGGCAGGACTTCTAGTCTGGTGAGGGGACCTGTGAGAATCCGGACTTTTAACTCCAGTAAGGGATTGGCTGGCCTGAGCTATGCCTCCCCCACGTCCCCATGGCCACAGGCCCGTGGCGGGATTGTGCAGAGGCCCACAGGGCAGGCCAGGAGCAGAGTGGAGTGTATGAGCTGCGGCTGGGCCGGCACGTGGTGTCAGCATGGTGCGAGCAACAGCTGGAAGGTGGAGGCTGGACCGTGATCCAGCGGCGGCAAGATGGCTCCGTCAACTTCTTCACCACCTGGCAGCACTACAAGGTGGGTGCAGGGGGGCAGAGGCAGGGCCAGGGAGGGAAACTGCTCCTGAACCCCTGCTCTTCTTCCCTGCCAGGCGGGCTTTGGGCAGCCAGACGGAGAACACTGGCTGGGCCTTGAACCCGTGTATCAGCTAACCAGCCGGGGGGACCACGAGCTGCTGGTGCTCCTGGAGGACTGGGGGGGCCGTGGGGCACGTGCCCACTACGATGGCTTCTCCCTGGAGCCAGAGAGCGACCACTACCGTCTGCGGCTTGGCCAGTACCATGGTGATGCTGGCGATTCTCTTTCCTGGCACAATGACAAGCCCTTCAGCACCGTGGATAGAGACCGGGACTCCTATTCTGGTAATGAGAGCTTTTATTCTGGTGAGGGAATGAAAGGAGGTGGGGTAGGTAAGACAGCCCTCTGGTAAGTATCAGGATAAGCAAGCTTTTATTCTGGCAGGAGAACAAAGGGTAGGGCTTTTGTTCTGGTGAGGGGATAGGGAGCCCAGATGCCTTCTCCGATTAGGACTGCTGGTGAAAGGCAGAGGGTTAGAGCCAGGAATCTCATTCTAGACAGGAAGTAGAGAAGATTGTTTTTCCTCGATAAAGGAGTAAGCAGTAGACTCCGAATTTGCAGAAAAGGTGGGAAACACGTGACTTGCATTTTGGTAAGGAAAGAGGGAAGGAGTTAAGGCTCTTACTCTGAAGAAATAGAGTGGGGGGACCGGGGGTCCCGGGCTCCTATTTCGGCGAGGAAATGGGAGATCGGGCTCACGTTCGACGAAAGCGGAGAGGGCCACTGGCAGAAGCCTCGCGCTGTGAGGTGCTGTCGGGGCTTTCGTTCTGTCGGGGGGACACGGACTCTCTCTCCCCTCAGGCAACTGTGCCCTCTACCAGCGGGGCGGCTGGTGGTACCACGCCTGCGCCCACTCCAACCTCAACGGCGTGTGGCACCGCGGCGGCCACTACCGGAGCCGCTACCAGGACGGCGTCTACTGGGCCGAGTTTCGCGGCGGGGCGTACTCTCTCAAGAAGGCGGCCATGCTGGTCCGGCCCCTGCGGCTGTGACGCGGCTCCCCCGGCGGTCCGGGGGCCCCGGGGCTGCCTTTCGGCGGAGCGAGTCGTCCTGGCCACGCCCCCTCGAGCGCAGTGTCCCCGGCTCCGCGGCCTCGGGCGAAAGGGGCCCCAGGAGTCCCCGCAGCATCTCGGACCCAGACGGCTCCCCGAGGGCCTTCCCGTCTCGCTGTGCGCTCGCGTTTCATGACCACACGAAGTGTCCGCAGACCGTGTCTGGCTCGCCTCTGTGCCCGCGGGTCACTCCCTGGGCCCGCCCTCGTCCTCCTCCTCCTCCTCCTCCTCCTCCTTCAGGTCCTCCAGGATGAGGTGGTCCAGGTCTTCCAGGAGGCCGCCCTGGCTCAGGCAGGTGGCCACGGTGGAGCCGCTGCTGATGTGCGGGTTGCTGGGGTGCAGGACTTTGGGCAGGTGGTTCTGCTTCCGGCTCTTGGGGTGCGCGCAGGACGTCTCCGGCACGTGGGGCTCTGCGGGGCGAGGGCCCGTGAGGCCCGGGCGGGGCTGAGCGCCGGCGCGATGGCGGGCAGCAGGGCGCCAGAGGCCTGGGGCCGGGGCGCGGGCCGCGCGCGGACTCGGCCGGGCGCGAGCGCGCAGGCGGGCCGCGTGCGCGGCCGGGGCTCACCTCGCCGGTTGTAGCAGTCGGCGGCCGAGCAGGAGTGGGTGTGGGCGCTGCGGCGCTCCGTGTCCCGGTCCCAGCGCGGGGGCAGGATCCGGGTGGGGTACACGGGGAAGCCGCACCCGTAGCAGGGCGACGGGGACCCCATCTGAGCCCAGCCCCTGGGGGCGCGCAGGGCCGTGAGGGTCGGAGGGCGAGGCTGGGGGGGCGGGGCGGGCGGGGCGGGGCGAGGGGGCTGGGGGCTGCGCCCTCACCGGAAGTTGTGCCGACACTTCGGGCAGTGGAACTCGGCCAGGCCCCACATCTTGTCGGCTGGCACCGGCTCGTAGCGCTTGCGGCACTTCCGGCACCGGGAGACCTGGGGGCGGCGCGGGGGGCGTCAGGGGCCGCGCCGGCGCGCGCTGCGCGGCTGGAGCTGCCCCACGCCAGAGGCGGCGGCGACGTTCGCCTGGCCGCCAGCTCCGTGGGAACGCCTGCCCCCCGGAAGCTGACAGACACCTTCGTCTGGGCTCAGCATGGCCCTGGCCAGAGCTAGTTAAGCGTCGATCAGAGCCCACGGCCGGCCCGGGGCTCAGGGGTCAGGGCCGGGGCTGGGGGTCAGGTGTGGCTTCTGGGGTCGCAGCCAAACTGCAGAGTCAGGGGCCAGGCTCTGGGGCGAGGGCGGAGCCGAGCTCACAACGCAGGGTCACCAGTCCGAAGTCCAGGCCGGGCGCGAAGGCTCACGCCTGTCACGCCAGCACTTTGGAAGGCCGAGGCGAGAGGATCGCTTGAGCCCAGGCGTTCGAGACCCTGGGCCGCGCAGCAGAACCTCGTCTCTAACGCTCTGGTAGCGCGGCGCGCGCACACGCGCGCGCGCGCACACACACACACGTCTGGTAGCGCGCGCGCGCGCGCACGCACACACACACACACACACACACGCACACGCGCGCGCGCGCACACACACGTCTGGTAGCGCGCGCGCGCGCGCGCACACACACACACACACACACACACACACACCTGGTAGCGCGCACACACACGTCCAAGGTCTCGGGTCGGGGTTGGTATGGAGACTGGAGATGAGGGGCTTTCGGAGGCTAATGGCCTTAGGCCGGCGGCCCAGCCACTGAGAATGGGAGTTCGGGGCAGGGTCAAGGTGGGGTTTCAGGTTCCCACCTCCTTCCGCTGGGGCACGCGGCGCCACCAGACGTGGTCGCAGGAGGAGCAGGCGAACTGCCGGTCCACGGCGGGGATCAGGTCGTCCTGCGCGCGTTGGAACATGCGGAGGTTGGCTTGCGTCAGCGGCAGGAGGGACGTCGCCACTGCCTGTGGGGCGGAGTGGGGGGCACAAGAGGGGGTCACCCCGCCGGCAGCAACACAGACACAGGCCAGCCCTCTTCCCTGCAGGGGGCCCCTCCAGCCCCGCCCCAGCCACCGACTCACCTGGATGTCGCGGTCCTGCTTCATGTCCTCTGGCGGGTCCTGGGTGGAGACACCAGGGGCAGAACCTGGAGGTGGGGCTCGGGCCTGCTCCCACCCTGGCATGCTGGTGGAGGGGCCCATAGCACACTAGGGTGCCCCCAACTCACCAGGAGCACCAGCTGTGTGGCCTCAGCCTCTGCCGCCCTGAGAGGCCAGCAGACCCGCTATCCTTATTGCTCAGATGGGGAAACTAAGGCTCAGAGCCAAGGGAGGGGCTTGTCCAAGTGAGGCCTGGACCCCACTCCCTGCCTGCCTGCAGACGCCACACACTCGGTGCTGTGACACATTGCTTCCGGAGGCCGTGTTGCTTTGGTGAAGTGCTTCGGCTCTGGGTTCACAGCACCGCAGGTTCGCACCCTAGCTCTACCACTTCCAGCTGTTGGGCTGTCAGCAAGCCACTCGGTCCCCTGCCCCCCTCACTGACGGCATCTCAGAACCCAGGCTCTGATGTCAGGTGGCCAGGGTTTCAATCTCTGCTGCCACCTGCTTGTTGTGTGAACCTGGCAAGTGACTTCATCACTCCATGCCTCAGTTTCCTTGTCTAGCAAATGGGGATGATAAAAGCACCTTTCTCGCAGGGTCACTGTGGTGACAAAAGAAGCCAGTTTTGGACCTTGCCATGTGGGATGGGCTCAACCAATGCTACCCTTTGCTGTTTTGATCATAATTTTATATGCATAAACATCAGGAGTATACTATGTGGGGTTATTTTTTGTTTTGGGGGGAGGGGTCGGAATCTCACTGTGGCCCAGGCTGGAGTGCAGTGGCATGCTCACAGCCACCACGGCCTCGACCTGCTGGGCACAAGCGATCCTTCCACCTCAGCTTTCCAAGTAGCTGGAACTGCAGGCACGTGTCACCATGCCTGGCTAATTTTTTGATTTGGACAGATGAGGTCTCGCCAAGTTGCCCCGGCTGGTCTCAAACCACTGGTCTCAGGCAGTCCTCTTGCCTTGGCCTCCCAAAGTGCTGGGATCACAGGCATGAGCCACTATGCCCAGCACAATATATGTATTATTATGTTCTTTAGCAACTCTATGCTGGGTCCTTCAGACAGGCAGAACCCAGTCAGCTACCACTGACACTGTGTAAGAGGCAAGGTGGCCTGGGCAACATAGTAAGACCTCGTCTCCACAAAAAAAATCAAAAAATTAGCTGGGCATGGTGGCAGCACCTGTAGTCTCAGCTGCTCGGGATGCTTAGGCGGAAACATCGCCTGAGCCCAGCAGATCGAGGCTGCGGTGGCCGTGAGCGTGCCACTGCACTCCAGCCTGGGTGACAGAGGGAGACTCCAACTCATAAACAAAGAAGCAAAGTGGCTGTGTTGCCCTGTGCCAAAGGCTCGCTCATTCATTCATACATACCAGGGCTCCCCTGTCTCTCTCTCCTCCCCCATCCCCTGCTTAGTCCAGCCTTTCTTCCTGGCTGCCCTCTGCTCACACCATCCCTCCTCCACCCCCACCGAGAACTCTGACCTCTCTCATGGCCTTGGCCTTTCCCTTCCCAGGATCTCTCTTCTGCAATCCTTGACGATTTGGCACCTCCTCCTCCAGGAAGACTTCCCTGACCTCAGAAACTCCCCTGCCATGGCAATAATCCTGGCTCCTTTCATTAGTTTCATGGCTCTCTCCCTCACTTAATACAGTCACCACGTAATGAGCGCCTGCTGTTTGCAGGATTCCTGGCCGGACCCATGACTGACGGTGAAACAGTGAACGCGGTTGAGTTGTGGCGCGGCCGTGCCCAGTCCCTCCTGCTCCAGAGGGGGTCACCACAGACGGGCGTCCCGGTCCTCGGCGGGAGGGGACAGGTTACCTGGGCGTCCAGGTCGTTACTCAGCTCCTGGCCATCTTTCTGCTTCACCCCTGGGGGGAGAGGAGGCGGGAGGGGAGGCCCTTCGAAGCGTCTGCGGGCGCTGCCGGCCGCCCCGGCCGCGACGCGGGCCCTCCCCGGCGCCCCCCGGGCCACGCCCCCGGCGGCCGCCGCGCGGCCCCGCGGCCGGGGGCGCCCGCAGGCTCACCGTACACGATGGAGCGCCCCACACCAGTGTGGTCGCTGCCGAATTTCCTCATCAGAGCCCCCGCCTTCTTGGAGGACACCTTCCCGTGAAACTTCTCCCGGAGGCGCCGGACGCTCTTCTCCAGCTGGGAGAGGGACGGGGGCGCCGGTGGGGGAGGGAGAGGCGCCACTGTCCCTCCCCCGCTCCGGGCATCGTCCTCCCGGCCTGAACCTGACCCTTGATTTTGGCCGCCGCCCCCCCATCCCTTACGGCATTTCCTGGAAAAAGCCAAAGTCCCCGCAGGGCGTTGGGGGAGGCGCGGACGGCGCGCGCGTCCCAGCCTTGGATGGAGGGGCGGCCAGGAAATCCCTGGCCTCTGACCCCTGACCCCGCAGCCCCGCTTTTCCTCGGGGAGGCCGCGTGGGAGTCACTTTCCCGTTGGGGGGGCGAGCGCCAGCCAGGGGGAAGGTCTGCGCTGAGGGAGGGGGGATCCCCGGGAACTGCGAAGCCCCTCCGCGGCCCCGGCCCCTCCTCGGCGGCTGTCGCGGCGCCCTGGCCCCGCTGCAGCCGTCTCCTACCTCCACCCCTTCCTGAGACATGGTGGCGGCGGCCAGGGTCCCGCGAGGGTCCGCACTGCGCGCTCCAGCCGCCCCCCTACCCGGACGCGCCCGTCGGTCCTGCCGCCGCGCAGGGCAGGGGGCGGCGCTCGGGGCCGGCTCCGCCCTTCCTCGCGGCCCCTCTTTCGCTTTCGCTTCGGGGGGGACGGGGCGCGCTGGCTCCGCCCTGGCTCCGCCTCTGCTCTTGCGCCCCGAACCCCGGCGGGCGCCCCGGCTCTGCGCCCTGCGGCGGAGCGCGCAGACCTCGGGCGCGGGAGGCGGCGCGGCCTCCGCAGCCGGTCACATGTCCCCACGCTGCGCGGGGTCCGCGTCTTCACGTCCCTCGCGGGGCGGGGCTGCATCGGGAGGCCGCGCGAGGCCCGCGCCGGCCCCCCCCGCGCGCTCCCCGATCGCCCCCCTTCCCCCAGGAGGCCGGCGCTCTTTGGGGCCTGGGCCCTTTTCGGGCTCTGACTCTCTGACCCGGCCGCGGTCACCTTTCTGAGCCTCAGTTTACACCTCTGTGCAATGGGGAGGCTCGTGGTTCCTGCTTCCCGGAGCAGAGGCTAGCCCAGCCCCTCTTCTGGGCCACCTGCCGTGTGCCCGAGGCCGGAGCCGGCGGTGTGTGTTGGCGGGGGGCGGTGCTTGAGAAAAATGCAGGTTCCCGGCGCTCAGCAGCCCGGCGAACCTGGCTGTCTAGGGGCTCCAGGGTATCTGCGTTGGCCATCCCAGCGTTGAGAACCCCGTGGGTCGGGAAAATTCTGACCTAGTGCTGGGGGGTCGGGGAGGGGGTCCTGACCCAGCCTGGGGACATCAGAGCTGGCTTCGTGGAGAAGGGCTTGACTTGAACAGACTCCTTGACGTTTGAGGTCTTAGCCGGGAGAGGAATAGAGTGGGGCCGCGAAACAAAATCCCCAAAGCAAGAACCAGCCCGGGGTTTGGGGGCGGGGCCTCTCAAGGCCGCACTCAACGGCATTTGGGGCCGGGGCTGTCCTGCGCCTGCCCAGCCTCCGCCTGCTGGATGCCAGTGGTACCCTTCCTTGGCTGTGATGTCTCCAGACATGGCCAAATAGCCTCCAGGGGACAAAATCGCACTAGGGTAAATGACACCCCCAACTTTTTCCATTGCACACCCCCTTGAGTAAAACATGTGAAAGCACCACCCCAGATGGATATTTATTTGTAAATTATACAAATACAATTAAGCCAATATATTCTGTAGCTTGCTGTATAATAGTATACTTATTGTATAAATGTCTTTTTTTTAATTCTTAATTTTTTTTTTTGTAGAGATACGGTCTTACTATGCTGTCCAGTCTGGTCTCGAATTCCTGGACTCAAGCAACCCTCCCACCTTGGCCTCCCAAAGTGCTGAGATTACTGGCTTGAGCCACTGCACCCAGCCAAATATCGATTCTTTGGTGACTCTCACCTGTAGTTTCAGCACTTTGGGAGACTGAGGAGGGAGGAGCTCTTGATGCCAAGTGTTTGAGATCAGTCGCTAAAAAAACAAAAAAAAAAAAAACAAGAAGATATATTCTTTAGAAAACATAAATGAAGGCTTACAAATACAGATGCCCGCCGGGCTCGGTGGCTCAGCTTGTAATCCCGCGCCTTTGGGAGGCTGAGGTGAGTGAATTGCCTGAGCCCGCGGGTTCGAGACCCGCCTGGGCAGTGAGACCTCATCTCTACAATAAATCAAAAAATCAGCTGGGCGTGGTGGCGCATGCCTGTAATTCCGGCTACTCGGAAGGCTGAGGCGGAAGGATCGCTGGAGCCCAGCAGGCCGAGGCTGCGGTGGCCGGGAGCGGCCACTGCACTCTAGTCTGGGCGACAGAGTGAGACTCCAACTCAAAAAAAAAAAAAAAAAAAAAAAATAGAGATGCCCTAATGTTTTCCTGTTGAACCCCAGAAATTGTTTATGGGGTGTGTGCACCCCACTCTGGAGAATACTGTATTAATGGGCAGGGGACTGTAGGCTGCACAGAGGACCTGGGATTTTATCTTGAGGGAGGTGGGGAAGTTTGGAAGGACTCTCTCGTCATAATTGCCGATTACTAACCCGTTTGCTTAGCGGAGGGAGAGGTCAGAGCCATGTTCCATCCCCCGGCCAGGGTGAGCAGTGAGTGGGAGGAAGCAGGTGGGGTTTGATTCAGCTAGACACATATCGTGCCTGCTAGGTTCCAATCATAATGGCCACCATTTCGAGCACCTACGCTGTGCCAGACCCTGTTGCAGTCACTGTGGTCACAGCAGCAAAGTGAAGATCCCTGTCCTTGTGAAGCTGGCATTCTTGTAGAGGAGACAGACAAGAAACAAACATATAATAGAACAGGAAGTTGGGCATGATGGCTCATGCCTGTAATCCCAGCACTTTCGAAGCCCGAGGTGGGAGGATGACTGGGTCCTGCTGGAATTTTGAGACCCGCCTGGACAATATAGTCAGACACCATCTCCACGAACAGATTATTTATTTGTTTTGAGTTGGAGTCTCACTCTGTCGCCCAGGCTGGAGTGCAGTGGCACACTCACAGCCACTGCAGCCTCGACCTTCTGGGCTCAGGCAATCCTTCCACCTCAGCCTTCCAAGTAGCTGGAACCACAGGTGCATGCCACCATGCCTGGCTCATTTTTTTGGGGGGGGGGTTGGAGTCTCACTGCTGCCCAGACTGGAGTGCAGTGGCCGCTCCCGGCCACCGCAGCCTCGCCTGCTGGGCTCCGGGAATCCTTCCGCCTCAGCCTTCCAGGTAGCTGGAACTACAGGCACGCGCTACCATGCCCGGCTAATGTCTTTTGATTTATGTAGAGATGAGGTCTCGTCAAGTTGCCCAGGCGGGTCTCGAACCTGCGGGCTCAGGCAATCCACCCACCTCAGCCTCCCAAAGGCGCGGGATTGCAGGCTGAGCCACCGAGCCCAGCGTCAGTTTTTTCAATTTATTGTAGCGACAAGGTCTTGCCATTATGCACAGGCTGGTCTCAAACCCCTGAGCTCAGGCAATCCTCTCGTCTCCACCTCCCTAAGTGTTGGGGTTACAGGCGTGAGCCACTGCGCCTGGTTTACAAACAATTTAAAAATGAACTAGGTGTGGTGGCATGCTTCTGTAGTCCCAGCTACTTGGGAGACTGAGGTGGGAGGATTGCTCGAGTCCAGGAGTTTGAAGCTGCAGTGAGCTATGATTGTGCCACTGCACTCCAGCCGGGGCAACAGAGCCAGACTCTGTCTCTAAAAATAAATAACTGAAAGCACAGGATATGGTGAGTGCTATGAGATGAAAAGTGAACTGGGGACGGGGGCAGGGGTCTCAGCAGAGACTGCAAGAAGTGTCGTGGGGAGGGGACCCGAAGGAGGTGAGGGAGGAACCATGGGGGCTATCTGGAGACATTACAGGCAGAGACAATGGCAAGTGCAGAGGTCCTGAGGGAGAAGCCTAAGACTGTGGTTACCAGTTGTTTGAGTTCTCTCCTGCTGCACCCCAAAACTAAGCCGCTTAAAACATGAAACACTAGGCCAGGCTCGGTGGCTCAGCCTGTAATCCCAGCACTTTAGGAGGCCGAGGCGAGCGGATTGCCTGAGCCCACGGGTTCGAGACCCGCCTGGGCAACTGGGCGAGACCTCATCTCTACAATTAAAAAAAAAAATTAGATGGTCGTGGTAGCGTGCGCCTGTAGTTCCGGCTACTTGGAAAGCTAAGGCGGAAGAGCCACAGCCGGGGTGGCTGGGAGCATGCCACTACCCTACAGCCTGGGCGAGGGAGTCAGACGGCAACTAAAAAAAAAAAAAAGCGGCTCACTAGACGCAGCCCACATTTTCACATTCAGGAGGGGAAGGAAGACCCTGCCCTCTCTCCCCTCCTGTCCTCCCCTCTCCTGCCGGAGCCTCTCATCGGCTGAGCTCAGACGGCGAGGAGGATGCGGCAGCCGACCCACCCATGTTCTCGGCCTCTTTCGGGGCACGGGACAGGGGTGGGGGAGAAGGGTGAAAGTCGATTGGGAAGGACAGACAGAAGCTAAGACCAGAGGACTGGATTGTGGCATTTTCGGATGAACAGAAACGCATATCTTCCGGGAGACCACCAGGGCGCGCTGCCTCCCCGCCGGGCTTTCTGCTGACTGTGACCACCACCTCGGCCGGGCGGAGGCGGCTTGTGTGGGCAGGGGGCTGAGCGTGACTGCATTTGATCCTTTGTTTTTATTCTGTTTAAAAAAAGGTGTGGAGCCGGGCTCGGTGGCTCAGCCTGTAATCCCGCGCCTTTGGGAGGCTGAGGTGAGTGGATTGCCTGAGCCCGCGGGTTCGAGACCCGCCTGGGCAGCGAGACCTCATCTCTACAATAAATCAAAAAATCAGCCGGGCGTGGTAGCCCTCGCCTGTAGTTCCAGCTACTTGGAAGGCTGAGGCGGAAGGATCGCCGGAGCCCAGCAGGTCGAGGCTGGAGTGGCTGGGAGTGGCCACTGCACTCCAGTCTGGGCGACAGAGAGAGACTCCGACTCAAAAAAAAATAAAAATAAAAATAAAAAATAAAATAAAAAAAGGTGTGGAAATGGAGAAAATGAATGTGCTGAGTCATAAGAAGGGCAGCCTCTGACATTTAGAATCATGGGGTCAAAGATGAAGCCCATTAGACCCATCATTCATTCATTGGTCGGGCCTGCAGCATGTGTTTCGTCTGGGGCAGGCTTGGCCTCCGAGGATGAGAAGCCAATTCCAGGCCGGATGTGGTAGCTCAGGCCGGTCATCCCAGCACTTTGGGAGGCTGAGGCATGAGGATAACTTAAGCCTAGGAGTTTGAGACCAGCCTGGGCAACACAATGAGATCCCATCTCTACCACCCTCTCTCCCCCAAACAATGAGTCAGGCATGATGGTGCACGCCTGTAGTCCCGGCTACTTGGGAGCCTGAGGTGGGAGGATCACTTGAGGCCAGGAGAGTTAGAGACTACAGAGAGCTATGATGGTGCTACCATACCCCAGCCTGGGTGTCAGAGCTAGGCCTCGACTCAAAAAAAAACAACAAACAGCCGGGCTCGGTGGTTCAGCCTGTCATCCCGCGCCTTTGGGAGGCTGAGGTGAGTGGATTGCCTGAGCCCACGGTTCGAGACCCGCCTGGGCAGCAAGACCTCATCTCTACAATAAATCAAAAAATCAGCCGGGCGTGGTGGCGCATGCCTGTAATTCCGGCTATTCGGAAGGCTGAGGCGGAAGGATCGCCGGAGCCCAGCAGGCGAGGCTGCGGTGGCCGGGAGCGGCCACTGCACTCCAGTCTGGGCGACAGAGGGAGACTCCAACTCAAAAAAAAAAGGACACTGCTGACGGCCCCACTGGAGCTCAGGTTCTTAATAAGCAAGAGAAACAGGAAGCAGAGGGTATCACAAGTCATCATTTGATTATATTTGTGATATATACCAAAAAAGTAATTTAGGATCCACAAGAAAGAATACCACATAGGAACCTGACATGGGCAGGGTGGTCAGGGAGGGCTTACTAGAGGCGCTGCCCCTTGAGGTGAAATCATAACACTTTCTTAAACCCTTGCCAAGTGCTTTTAACTATGTATCTCTTTTGATCCTCACGGCAACCCTATGAAGGGGAAATTTTTTCTTTTTGAGACAGGATCTTGTTATGTTGCCCAGATTAGTCTTGAACTCCTGGGCTCAAGCGATCCTCCAGCCTCAGCCTCACAAGCAGCTGGGAGTATAAGCCTGCGCCACCACCACCCGAGTGTAATAGTATTACAAATGGGAAAACAGGTTCAAGAACTCACTCCAAGTCCCTCTGAAGGGTGAATGGCAGTGACCTAGGTAAAGAGGCACAGGGGAGAGGAAACAGCACATGCAAAGGTCCTGAGGTGGAAGAGCCTTGGTCCGTTGCAGGAAGCAAAAGGCAAGTGGGGGGAGGGATGAAGACCCTGCCCTCGCTCCCCTCCTGTCCTCCCCTCTCCTGCCGGTGAAGCTTATGTTGTGAGCGAGCCAGCCAAAAGCAGCAGACCTTAAGCTGGGTGACCGTGTGTTGAGTTGTGAGGGAAATGGAGACCAGTGGAGCCTGTGTGTGCTTTTCACGATCCAGTCAGTTCCCCCCACAGCTGAAGCAGATGAGAAATTCATTAGGAATACATAGAGTTGGGGGAGCAAGAAACCTCCCAAACCACTGAAGAGAGCACCCATGCGTGATGACAGGGCAACACAGCAGTATGAACCTTGAAGCATGCTGGGTCAATAGTGTCTCTCATTTTCCTCTTCCTCCTCCTCCTTATTTTTTTGGTCAAGGTTTCACTCTGCTGCCCACCAGGCTGGAGTGTAGTGGCACAATCATGGGTCACTGTGGTGTTGACCTCCTGGGCTCAGGCTATCCTCCTGCCTCAGCCTCCCAAATAGCTGGGACTACAGGCACATGCCACCATACCTGGCTAAATTTTTTGGTGTGTGGAGACCCGGTCTTGCTAAGTTGCCCAAGCTGGTCTTGAACTCCTGGGTTCAAGCAATCCTCCCACCTGGGCCTCCCAAAGTGCTGGGATTACAGATGTGAACCACCACGCCTGGCCCGCACCTGACTTTTAAAAGTCCCAGGAATGCTTAAGACACATGCCGCTCCATGACCTAAGAGTCCCACTCTCAAAACGACTTGCCCATGAGCACAAAGCTAGATGTACGAGGAACATACCAGTGTGACTTTGCTGCTAAAACTGAGAACCGTTCCTCTGAGGAGACTGAGAAAGCAAATTAGGAATGCCCATGCAATGGGATGTTATTAGACAGTTCTTCCAAGGGGCGAGGCAGGGTTTTTTCTTCTCCTCTTTTAGAGACAAGTTCTCAGTCTGTTGCCCAGGCTGGCGTGCAGTCGCGCAATCAGAGCTCACCGCAGCCTCAAGCTCTTCGGCCCAAGGGACCCTCTTGCCTCAGCCTCCTCAGTAGCTGGGACTGTAGGCATGGACCACCATCTCCAGCTACTTAAACTTTTTTGGTAGAAATGGGGTCTCACTCTGCTGCCCAGGTTGGAGTGCAGTGGCATGGTCATAGTTCAATGCAGCCTTGAACTCCTGGGCTCAAGCGATCCTCCCGCGTAGCTGGAATTATATACATGAAGTTGATGCTAGTATGTATCCACATAAATGTCTGGCAACATAACTAAACCACTTGTATGCATGTGGACGTCCATACCGCCTTTATTTATCTTATCACATATTTCTCTCACAGTTGAATTTCGTCTACAACAGGCATCCATCACCTTTGTAACCAGAAAAAGATCCAGTAAGATAAATCAAATGCTTACATTATTTTTAGATTTTTTTTTGCAGAGATGGGATAGCGAGGTGGGCCTTGTACTCCTGGCCTCAAGTGATCCTCCAGCCTTGGTCTCCCAAAGTGTTGGGATTACAGTCACGAGTCACCACGCCTGGCTAACTATTATTTAAAAAAATAATAATATGCACAAAACCCTGGAAATATCTCTTTGACAATGAAGACTAAGAGGCGAGGAGTGATTTGGTATTTTGCCATTTGTGCAGTTCTCAGGAAATTGAAGTGACCTTTATAGCACAGAAGTCTATTGTTCGAGTTTTGTGAAATCACTTCATACCTTTTTCCAGGAAAACATTATGTGCAAAAGTCGGTCACCTGTTTGGGGGGGGGCTCTGTGCAAATGGACGAGGTGAGGGGAGAAATTGCAAAGTTTCAAATAAATACCCAGCATGTTCTGGGGGGCTCAGTGGGCATCAGCCTCTCCATGGTGTGCCCTGAGACTTAGAATCTTCGGCTCAGGCATCATTGTTCCTTACAGATGAAGACACAGTGTCTCTGACTGGCCAGATGCAGGAGCTCACCCCTGTCATCTCAGCGTTTTGGAAGGCTGAGGCAGGAGTGCTTGAGCCCAGGAATTTGAGACCATCCTGGGCCACATAGTGAGACCCCATCTCTATCTAAGAACAGAAAATTAGGCCGGGTGCGATGACTCTAGCCTGTAATCCCAGCACTTTGGGAGACCGAGGTGAGGGGACTGCCTGAGCAAATGGGTTTCAGACCAGCCCGGGCAACTTGGCGAGACCTCGTCTCTACAATAAATCAAAAATTAGCCAGGCGTGGTAGCGCACACCTGTAGTTCCGGCTACTTGGAAGGCTGAGGCGGAAGGATCGCCGGAGCCCAGCTGGTTGACGCTGGGGTGGCCATGAGTATGCCATTGCACTCCAGCCTGGGCAACGGAGTAAGATTCCAACTTTAAAAAAAAAAAAAAAAGAACAGAAAATTGAGAACAACAATAAAGGAAAAAGAACTGGAGAGAGGGAGAGGAGATGGGTTCACCATGTCGGGGCAAGTTGGGCAGGTCCCCCATTAAAGCTGAAGGAACAAATGTGCAGAGTGTGGGTGTGGCGTTCTGGGCTCTTTATTTGGGGTAAAGACCAGCGGCCTAGACTTGCTTGGAGATCCACCCTCCTGGCCCCCTCCCCACCCCAGTCCCTGGGAGTAGCGGCGGCCGCAGGCCTCAGGACTTGCAGCCATGGGTGCTCATATATTCTGAAAATTCCTCCAGTCGGTCCAGCAGGTCCTTCTGGGCTGCCTCTCCGTTCGCTGGCCAGAGCATGAGGAATGTCTCCTTGCCCAGGACGTAGGTGTAACTATGTCCAAGAGGCAGCAGAAGGGTAGGGAGAGCCTGATGTCCCTTGGGGCTTGGAGACCTCCCTTGGTCCCTCTGCCCTGCCTTAGCCTGGAGTGTCCACTCCAAAGGGTTTCTTTGACCTCCAGCCTCCAGTCCTTATCAATGGGCTTTAGAAAACGACCCCCCCGACTCCCTACTGCGCCCCTGGTGGAAAATGGAGGCAATGGACACCCACATCATTTCCTTGTGAATGGCGTTCTCCACAGTTGCGCAGTGCACAGCCTGAACCCCCATTTGGGGTGGCCCTGAAATCTCTGTGACTTCTTGCCGATCGGTCCAGCAGAGACTGTGCAACCCGGGGCTGGGCTGGGGTAGGGAAAGGGGCCCAGGACTCAGTCCCCAGGGTGGCAGGGGCCCCACACGCACTCAGTTCTGACTTTCCACAGGTCTGACGTCCGGCCCATGATGAGGAAAGACGCCTGTTCTTGCAACCCCAGGGAGTCCTGGCAGGTGGCGTGGCAGATGAATTTCTTGCTGGTGAGGGGTGTGGCAGGGTCTGTGCCTGGAGAAGACCCAGGGTGTGAGTGTGTATGGCCTGGCCCTCCCACACACGGGGACTCCCAGGGCGGATTCCCACACCCCCTCCTCTGTCACTCTGGCATACCACTTTTTTAGTTGGGGTCTCACTCTGTCGCCCAGGCTGGAGTGCAGTGGCACAATCATGCCTCACCGCAGCCTCGAGCTCCTGGGCTCAGGCAATCCTTCCACCTCAGCCTCCCAAGTAGATGGGACTACAGGCATGAGCCACCACGCCCGACTAATTTTTTGATTTTTTTTTTTTTTGTAGAGATGAGGTCTCACCAAGTTGCCCAGGCTGGTCTGGAATTCCTGGGCTCAGGTAATCCTCCCACCTTGGTCTCCCAAAGTGCTGGGATGACAGGTGTGAGCCACCATGCCCGTCTCGGACATACCACTCTTGATGATGACTTGGAGCAGCATGGTGTAGTAGAGGTAAGGGCTGGAGTCAGAGACCGCCACGGATTCCAGCCTGGCCTTGTACACTGGGCAAGGGAAGTGCAGAGGACGTGGTGTTGGCGTCTGCTGCAGGCGGCTCCGCCTGGCCCCCTGCGGCTTCCCGCACTCACCAAAGTCCACACCCGTCTCACAGGCTGCTGCCTGGAGCTCCTCCTGCCTCAGCCGGTCACCGTCCTTCCTCAGGGATGGGCACTGTTCTGCAGGGTCAGGCGCGCCACTGCTCTGGCTGTGCTGGGGAAGGGGGCTTCCTTCTCCCTCCTCCTACCGGCCCTCCCACCTGTCCCCGGGCTGTGGCCTTTATGGTCTGCAGGGCTCGCTCCCTTTCTGTCTCTCTTTTCTTTTTTCTTTTTTGAGATAGGGCCTCTGTCCCCCAGGCTGGAGTGCAGTGGCGTGATCATGGCTCACTGCAGCCTCGACCTCCTGGGCTCAAGCGAACCTCCTGCCTCAGCCTCCTGAGTAGCTGGGACTCCAGGTGTGCACCACCACGCCTGGCTAAATTTTAATTTAAAACAATATTTTTTAGAAACGAGGTCTTGCTATGTTGTCCAGACTGGTCTTGAACTCCTAGCTTCAAGTGATCCTCCTGCCTTGGCCTCCCAAAGCGCTGGGATTACAGGTGTGAGTTCTGTGCCCGGCCTGTGTCTCTCTTTCTGTTGGTTTTCTTGTCTCTTTGTGTCTCTCTCCGTCTCACTTGATCTTTGGCAGTGCTGACCGTGTGTGCCAGTTTTGTCTCCCTTTCTGTCTAAACCCAGCCCAGATGGCACTCAGGGGAGGTGCGAAGGGCTCCTGGACGTCCTGGCAGCCCAACCCAGCGCGGGGCTCACCCTCGGCACATCTGCAGACGTCTTTGTGGCAGATCTTTCGCAGGGAAGATCGCTCTGAGGGGAGGTTGTAGAAAGCGCTGCACCTCCGCGCTGTGGGGGCAGTGCCTGGGGTTGGCCTGGGCCAGCGCTCCCGGGGGTTCGGTGCCCGCCTGGCCCCGCCCCCCGCCGTCTCCGCCCCCTCCAGGCCCTGTCTCTGTCCCTCCCCTGGAAGGCCTGGGTCCAGGTTCCCTCTCGGCCTGGGCCGCCCCTTTCGGGTCCTCCTGGACCTCCCGCTCTTGCCGGCCCCGCCCCTGCCAGCCTCAGGCCGCCCACTGGAGGCCTCGCCCCTCTCCTCACCCCGCCTCCAGCGAGCCGCAGCCTGCCTGGCCCTGCCCACACGGCTCCCTTCGGGCCCCGCCCACTGGAGGCCCCGCCCTCACCCCGCCGCCTGCGAGCCTCGTTCTGACTGACCCTGCCCAGCCACCTCCCTCGTCGGGCCCCGCCCGCTGGAGACCACGCCCTTCTCGATGGGCCACGCCCAACCTCTTTCCGATTGGGCCAGCTCCTTTCTGGTCCCGCCCACTTGAGCCCCCAAGAAGGCCACGCCCCTATGGCCGCCCAGGCCCCAGCCTCGTCCCTCATCCAGCCCCCACCCCTGGCTCCCGGCTCTGCCCTCTGCCGGCCTCGCCCCTCGGGGCCAGCTCTCCGCCCCGGGCTTCTGCTCACAAGGCTCGTAGTAGTCGTAGACGGTGACCAGGGCGGGCTGCAGGAACTCGGCGTGCAGCATTCTGTGGACACGGAAGCCCAGCACCGTGTCCTCCTCATGCGAGAGCTGGAGGGAGCGGAGTCCCGCCTGAGCCGGCCACGGCCGCTGACCTGGGGCGCTGACCTCTGGCACTGACCACAGACCTTGGCCGCTGGCGTCGGCCGTGACCACCCACCGTGCGGCCTTGACTGCAGGTGTCCCCACCAGAGGTGCTGGCCTCAGGGGGCACGGGCCTCTGCAAACGCCACCCAAGGGACCGGCTGCGGGTTCTCCAGCCCTGGGCTGCCCACAGGCCCTGGTGGAGGGCACCCGGCCTTCCTCACCTTCTCCAGGTAGAGGACCACCGTGCTGTCGCTGGAGCTTGTCTTGGTCTCGTACTGGAAGGCGTACATCTCCACGTCGCTCGTGAGCTGGGCAGAGGGTGGGACTGGGGGTCTGCAGAGAGCCCCTGAGGCCCCAGGCCTGGGGGCTCCAGTCAGTGTGGACTGGCTCCCAGGGCTCCCAGCCTCTGTCCGCTCAGCCCCACTGTTGGGGAAACTGAGACCATACAGGGTGTCAACCAGAAGTGACCATGGGGCATTCACCTGGGGCCTCGACCTGGGGAGATGCTGCCTTGCACCTGTGTGGGGAGTGCGGGATGTGGTGCAGGAGCGGGCAGGTGGGGTCTGCATTACCTGCTTAAGGTCATCCTGGTTGGGGTAGAAGCCGGTGAGCAGGGAGACCTCCAGGATGGTCATTGTGGCCTCTCGGCTGCCCTGGAACCTGGGGATTACACAGGTGCTGTCTCTCTTCCCACTGTCTTCCTGCCTCCCCCATGCTCCCCTCCGCCATCATCACTTGCTGCCTGGACGAGTGCAGTAGCCTTCTCCCAGGTCTCTTGTCCTCATTCTGCCCACAGAGCTTTAGTGAGCAGAAATCTGATATGTCGCCTGTTCCCACCGCAGCCTCCACTGGATTGCTCTTAGCCTCGTTCCCTCTCCTGCCTTTGCACGTGCTGTTTTCTCAGCCTGGGTACCTTGCTCCTCTCACTTCATCCTGAACCCCCCCACCCTTTCCATCTCAACAACGCCTCCCTCCCTCTGGAAAGCCTTCTCCAGCCTGCACACCAGATCATCCTCTGATTTGCCTCCCATGGCTCTGTGGACCTGTGATTTGCCATTTTATGCCCATTCTGGGAGATCATTTCGTTATTGTCTGTCTCCCTTGATAGGCTGTGAGCTGCACCAAGGCCAGTAGGGGCTCCCCTGCTCACAGTGGGGACCCCTAGTTCTTGGAACTAAGCCTGGCACACAGCAGATGCTTAATACCTGTTTGTATATGGAGCAGACCTGGGCAAGGGAGGTTGGGGGACAGAGCAGGACTGGGTGGGGCTTGGAGCCAGTTCTGGGCATCTGGGTTGTGGAGTGTGTCAGCTGAAGTAGGGCCTGCCACCCGGGGACATGTGGATTTGTGGGGGGAGGGGGAGAATGGGTGACAGGCATGGGAGGCATGCCCGCTGGCTCCCACCACACCCAGGGTGGGCTGCTAGGGAAGCTGGATACCAAGGGGTGGGGCCCTCCTCCTGCCCAAGCCAAGATCCTGGTGTCCTGACCTTGTCTCCATCCGGAGCCGAAAGGTCTCCTCGCCCTTTTTATTTTCTGCAGAAAGAAGGCAGCAGTTTAGAGGTGGGGTAGCCTAGTGATTTAGTGCATGACTTCTGGAGTCAGCTTCTCGGGTTCAAATCCTGGCCCTGCTATGTGACTTTGGCAAGTTGCTTAACTTCTCTGTGCTAAGGTTTCCTCATCTGTAAATGGAGATCATAATATGCTCAACCCAGCAGCGCTGTCAGGAGAATTAAATGAGCGAATATAAGTATTCAACATAGTGTCCGATCAGTGCTTTGTCACTGTCAGTTAGGAAGAAGAAGAGAGGAGGAGGAAGAACAAAAGCTTTGGCAATCTTTCATCCCTAAGATTCCTGGGACTGGTGAGGTTGGTTCCCCTCCTCCCCAAGTAAGCCCCCAGTAGTAAGTAGGGTCCTCTTTCCTCCTTCTCTTAGTTCCAGGCTGGGGAATGAATGCCACAATTTCTGATCATCCCCATGGCCCCCAGTCTGGTCTAGCCGCCATCATCTCCTGCAGGGCCAGTGCAGTCATCTCCCTGGTCTCCAGGCTCCTACCCCCTTCCTCCAAGTGCTCAGAGGGAGCCCGAGCAAACTTTGCTGGGCCACTTCTCCTCCTTTGCTCAGAACCCTCTGTAGTGCCCACCTTACTGAGAACAAAAGCCGCCGGGCTCGGTGGCTCAGCCTGTAATCCTGCGCCTTTGGGAGGCTGAGGTGAGTGGATTGCCTGAGCCCATGGGTTCGAGATCCGCCTGGGCAGCGAGACCTCATCTCTACAATAAATCAAAAAATCAGCCGGGCGTGGTAGCATATGCCTGTAATTCCGGCTACTTGGAAGGCTGAGGCGGAAGGATCGCTGGAGCCCAGCAGGTCGAGGCTGCGGTGGCCGGGAGCGGCCACTGCACTCCAGTCTGGGCAACAGAGTGAGACTCCAACTCAAAAAAAAAAAAGAGAACAAAAGCCAAAATCCTCATCGTGGCCAACAAGGCCCTATACCATCTTTCCACATCACTCCTCTAACTCTCTCTTAAAGCTGTATCCCTCACTCCTCTGTGGCCACACTGACCTCCTTGCTACTTCTCAAACACAGGGAGCTCATTGCTGTCTCAGGTCCTTTGTACCTGCTGTTCTGTTTGCTTGGAATGTGCTTCCCTCAGAGCCTTCATGGCTCACTCTCTCCTTTCTTTCTTGTCTCAGCTCAAATGGCATCTCCTCAGAGGGCTTCCCCAGATCTCCCCAACTGCCTGCATTGCCTCTTCTTCTTCTTCTTCTTCTTCTTCTTCTTCTTCTTCTTATTATTATTATTAGAGTCAGAGTCTCACTCTGTCGCCCAGGCTGGAGTGTCCTGCAGTCTTGACTTGCTGGGCTCAGATGATCCTTCCACCTCAGCCTTCCAAGTAGCTGGAACTACAGGCACGCACTACCATGCCCAGCTAATTTTGTTATTTATTGTAGAAACGAGGTCTCGTCAATTTGCCCAGGCTGGTCTTGAAACCCTGGGCTCAGGCAATCTTCTCACCTCAGCCTCCCAAAGTGCTGGGGTTACAGGCTGAGCCACCACGCCCAGCCTATATTTTTATTTTCTATTAAACTTTTTTTTGTAGAGATGGAGTCTTGCTATATTGCCCAGGCTGGTCTTGAACTCTTAGCCTCAGATGATCTTCCCACATCAGCCTTCCAAAGTGCTGGGATTACAGGCGTGGGCCACCAAAACTAGCTTATATTTTTACAGTATAGATTTAGGTTATAAATAAATAATAGTATGAGTATAATGTATCACAATTCATATATTTATTGTGTGTCTCCCTCACTAAATGTGACTTCTAGGAGAAGCAACAGTATTTTTCTTGTTCTTGTCTAAGCTCCTGGGGCCAAGAAATGATCAGGAATGCAGTAAATGCTCACTAAATGTTTGTTGAATGACTTTATGAGGCAGCACATGTATTTAATGAATGATAATCAAAATAAAATAATAAAGAAGGATTGTTGGCTGGGCGTGGTAGCACATGCCTGTATTTCCGGCTACTTGGAAGGCTGAGGCAGAAGGATCCCTGGAGCCCAGTAGGTCAAGGCTGCAGTGGCCGGGAGCATGCCACTGCACTCCAGTCTGGGCGACAGAGTGAGACTCCAACTCAAAAAAATAAAATAAAATAAAATAAAAATAAAGAAGGATTAGGCATCCATAGGTCCAAGCTCACCTTCTGGGACGCTTTCCAGAGTCACATTCAGGTGGTACAGGTGGCAGGTGTCCTCCCAGGACTCTGGGGACCTGTGGTACATGGTCAGGATCTGCCAGAACAGGGAAGGGGGTGTCAGAGTCCATCCTCACCCACACCCTTTCCCCTGCATCCTGGTCCTTGACTGCCTTGTCTTTGGCCATGTGGGGAATTCACTGGATGATATGCTCCCCTCAATTCCTAGTGGCAGCAGCCAGAACAGTCTCCAGAGTCCAGACCAGCAGTGTGATAGCACTTTCTAGAGTGATAAAATGGTCTCTACCTGCATTGTTCAATATGGTGGACACCAGCTGGTCTCTACCTGTGTTTTCCAGTATAGCTGCCACCAGCTGGTCTTTATTATCTGTGTTGTCCAATATGGCAACCACCACCTGGTCACTAGCTGCATGTGGCTATTGAAGGGTGACTAATTTGATTGAGAAACTGAATTTTGAATTGAATTGAATTTTAACTCACTTAATTTTAAATTTCACTGAGGCTTAAGGAAGAGCGTGACTTGCCCAAGGTCTCACAATACAGGAAGAGTTTCAACTGTGACTCCATTGTCTGGAACATGGTAACAGGCCGCCTTCTGGTGAACAAGCGGCTGTCCTTCTGGGCCATCGGGCATGGGGCTGGAGGATGCCATGGAGCCACTGGCTCAGATTTTGGGGGAAGGGTGGAGTTATCCTCAGGGGCCTCTGAGGCAGTCTGGAGGGAGAGTTTTTCTTGGGGAGATGAGGAAGGAGACACCCCCTAGGGGATTCAGTATGGGAGGGGCAGAAGGATTCAGCACCCCCTGGCCTCTACCTCCTCTGACTCATGGTCTGGAATGCATAATGACTATCCTGAGCCCCCATTTTCCCACATGTTGAATGAAGCCCATACCCTTACCAACTTCCCAGGGTGGCTTTGAGGTGTCCCAGCAAGGCACAGTGCCCAAATGACAGCTAAAAGTCTTACTGATTTTGATCATGCTTTGGAGTCTAGGACTTGCCTCTAATCCCACCAAGTAGGGGAACCCTGAGCTCCAGCTAGAATCTAAGGGCAGATGCTCTGGCCTGAATGTTTTTGTTCCCCAAAACTCATATGTTGAACCCTAATCACTAATGAGATGGTGTCAGGAAGTGGGGCTTTTGGGAGATGATTAGGTCTTGGGCATGGGGCCCTGTGGAGGGGATTAGGGCCCTTACCCAAGCGACCCCAGAGAGCTCCCTCGCCCCTTCCATGACATGAGGACACAGCAAGAAGGCGCCGTCTGTGAGCCAGAAAGAGGGCCCTCACCAGACACCAAATCTGCTGGTCCCTTGGCCTTGGACCTGCCCTCCTCCAGAGCGGTAAGAAATACATGCCTGTGGTGTACAAGTCACCCAGTTTATTGCATTTTGTTAGAGCAGCCACATGGACTAAGACAGTGGAATACTAGACCTACCGAGACGGTGCCTCTCCCGCTGCCGCTGGCTCTGATCTCTAGGTCATCCTGGGCAAAAAACTGAAGAGGAGGGAGAGGCAGGTTTAAAGGTGGCAGAAGCAGCAAAGTGAGGGTGAAGTGCATTGGGAGTGGGGAGAGGCATGCAGCCTCTGTCACCTCTCTGGCTTAGGAACTGGTGATTCATTTTCCAACCCCCTCCATGAAGATGTGTTGTACTTCTTTTTCTTTTTATTTGTGTAGAGATGGGGGGGTCTCACTATGTTGCCTAGACTGGTCTCAAACTTCTGGCTTCTAGTGATCCTCCTGCCTCAGTCTCCCAAAGTGCTAGGATTACATGTGTAAGCTACTACACCCCGCCTTACTTTTCCTTCTTTTTCTTTTCTTTCTTTTTTTTTCCTGATTGGGGGTCTCTCACTCACCCAGGCTGGAGTGAAGTGATGTAATCATAGTTCATGACAGCCTTGACCTCCTGGGCTCAGGCAATCCTTCTGCCTCCCTCTCCTGAGTAGCTGGGACTACAGGTGTGTGCCACCACACCTGGCTACTTTTTTTATTTTTTATTTTTTATTTTTGTAGAGATGAAGCTTCACTGTGTTGCCCAGGCTGGTCTTGAACCCCTGTGCTCAGGCAATCCTCTCTCTTCCACCTCCCAAAATGCTGGGATTATGGGCATGAACTACCGTGCCCGGCTAGGTTTCCTGCTTGGTAGAGGATGTGCCATGTCTATACTGCCACCCACCAGCTAGAACAGCTACCACAGGCTGTGCCTTAACGTGCATTCCTCAAGCCTGTCAGCTTTCCAACATCTCCAAAGTTCCTTGTGCAGGGACCCCCCACCCTTCTCACCAGCATCTCTATGTCTACTTATAATTCATTCATGTAATTTGTAAGGATCAAATCAGTACACTCAGGATATCCATCACCTTAAGCATCTGTCTTTTCTGTATCTAAAGTCATTCCAATTCTTCTCTTTTAGCAATTTTGAAACATGCAATAGATTATTGTAAACTATAATCAACCTGCTGATCTATCAAGCACTAGGACTTATTATTTTCTACATAACCATATATTTGTACACATTAATCACTTTTTCTTCATCGCCACCTCCCTCCTTCCTTTCCCAGCCTCTGGTTACCACTGATCTAATATATATTTTCATCTGCATGTACCTTTTTTCTTTTTTTTTGAGTCAGGGTCTCACTCTGTTGCCCAGGCTGGAGTGCAGTGGCATGATCACAGCCCGCTGCAGCTTTGACCTCCAGGGCTCAGGTGATCCTTCTACCTCAGTCTCTGAAGTAGCTGGAACTACAGGCATGTGCCACCACGCCCAGCTAATTCTTTTGAAAAAAATTATTGTAGAGACGAGGTCTTGCCAAGATTCCCAGGCTGATCTTGAACCCTTGGGCTGAAGGCAATCCTCTTGCCTCAGCCTCCCAATGTGCTGGGATTACAAGCGTGAGCCACTGCACCCGGTCCTTTTTTTTTGAGTCAGAATCTCACTCTGTTGCCCAGGCTGGAGTGCAGTGACATGATCATGGCCCACTGCAGCTTTGACCTCCTGGGTTCAGGTGATCCTTCCACCTCATCCTCCTGAGTAGCTAGGACTACAGATGTGCACCACCACACCTGGTTAATTTTTGGATTTTTTTTTTGGTAGAGATGAAGTAACACTACGTTGCCCAGGCTGGTCTTGAATTCCTGGGCTCAAGCAATACTCCTGCCTCAGCCTCCCAGAGTATATTCATTTTAAACATTTTGAACTCAGGAAAAGAGAAAAAAATGTATAAAGGGGGAAGTTACTTGGGTGTGGGGATTAAGGTAACCTCCATGACCTTACTCCATGAAGGAGGTATCATTTAAGCTTCAATCTTTTCTTTTCTTTTTTTTTTGCTTTGGAGTCTCACTGTGCTGCCCAGGCTGGAGTGCAGTGGCACCTCGACCTGCTGGGCTCAGGTGATCCTTCTGCCTCAGTCTTCCAAGTAGCTGGAACCACAGGCACGCACCACCATGCCCAGCTAATTTTTTGGATTTATTGTAGAGATGAGGTCTTGCCAAGTTGCCCAGGCTGGTCCCAAACCTGTGGGCTCAGGCAGTCCTCTCACTTCGGCCTCCCAAAGTGCTGGGATTATAGGCATGAACCACCATGCCCAGTCTGAACATCTTTTGATTAAGCACTTACCTAGGCACTGTTCGAGGTGCTGGGAATATGGCTATGAATAAGACAGAAAAAATCCCTGCCCCATGAGATTTTATATTTTGGTGGGGAAAACAAGTAAGAAAGAAATGTGAATAGGTAGAATATTCAGTGTTAATGGTGGCAAATACTATAGGAAAACTTAAATTAAAAGAAGGCGGTTCATCAAGGAGTTGCAGTTTTTTTCTTTTTGAGTCAGGGTCTCTGTCACTCAGGCTGGAGTGCAGTGGCACAGTCATGACTACCTCGACCTCCTGGGCTCAGGCGATCCTTCCACCTCAGCCACCTGAGTAGCTGAGGTTATAGGCATGCATCATCACACTTGGCTAAATTTTTGATTATTTGTGGGGACTAGGACTCACTATGTTGCCCCGGCTGGTCATGAACTCCTGGGCTCAGGCAATCCTTCCTTCTCAGCCTGCCAAAGTGCTGGGATTATAGGTGTGAGCCACCGTGTCCCAGTGGATTTGCAGTTTTAGATAGGGTGGGCAAGAAAATCTCATCTTAACATTTGAGCAGATTCCTTAAGGAGAAGAAGTAGTCTTGTGGATATCTAGGCAGAAGAATCAGCAGGTGCAAAGGTCCTGAGGCAGAAGCGTTGCAAGCACAAGGAGGCCAGTGTTGTGGGAAGGGAGGGAGAGGCAAATAGGGCAAGGCTTTGTGAACCTAGATGGGGACTTCAGATTTTACCCCAAGTGTGGTGGGGGCCATGGAGAGTCCTGAGCAAAAGACAAACATTATCTTGCTTATACTATATTATTATTCATAAATAGGGTCAGGTGCAGTGGCTCACACCTGTAATCTCAGCATTTTGAGAGGCCAAGGTGGGAGGATCACTTGAGGCCAGGAGGTCAAGACCAGCCTAGGCAACACAGGGAGACCTCATCTCTTAAAAAAAAAAAAAAAAAAAAAGGCCGGGTTCGGTGGCTCAGTCTGTAATCCCAGCACTTTGGAAGGCCGAGGCTAGTGGATTGTCTGAGCCTGTGGGTTCAGGACCAGCCCGGGAAACTTGGCGAGACCTCATCTCTGCAAAAAAAAAAAATTAGCCAGCATGGTAGTGCGTGCCTTGTAGTTTCGGTTATTTGGAAGGCCAAGGCAGGATTGCCGGAGCCCAGCAGGTCGACGCTGGGGTGGCCGTGATTTTTCTTCCTTGTCATTTTTTGTTTTGGAGCCAGAGAGTCACACTGTCACCCATGCTGGAGTGCAGTGGCACACTCATGGCCACCGCAGCCTTGACCTGCTGGGCTCAGGCGGTCCTTCTCACCTCAGAGTGAGACTCCAGCTCAAAAAAAAAAAAAAAAAAAAAAAAGCTAAACATCGTGTCACGCACCTGTAGTCCCAGATACTTGGGAGGCTGAGGCAGAAAGATCGCCTGAGCCAAGGAAGTAGAGGCTGTGGTGAGCCATGATTGCACCATTGCACTCCAGCCTGGGCGATAGAGTGAGAACCTGACTCAAAAAGAAAGAAAAAAGGGGAAAAAGAAATCTGTTTGTCTGTTTCTTTCTAGGTTGTACGTTTTGCGAGGGCAGGGGCCACAGATATTTCATAACATACCCCCCAATGACTGGAAAATGTTTGTGGAATAGACGAATCAATGCGTTGACAGCAAAGCCACGTTTGTGATGAGGCCATCTTGGGGGGAGAGAGTGGCAGGGACGTGGCTCTTGATCCCAACTCCAATGCCACCCCTGCGTGGACTCCTGTGTGACCCTCGGCTCCGTACCTTTGCTGAACGCTGCTGGTAGGCATTGCTGTGATCAACGAACCACTCCACGTTCAAGGCTCTCTTGGGGGCGCTGATCTGGATGCGGAGGTCCTGCTCGCCTTCGAAGGGCACAGCTTTGCGGAAGCGGGTCAGGGCTTCGAGGGCCACCACCGTGGTCTGGGTGTCGCAACGGTGCGGGATCAGCACCACCGACAGCGCCCGGGAGCCCACCAGGCACGGCAGCACCACGGCCAGCGCCTTCCGGTCAGCACCGAGGGCAGCGCCCGGCCCTCGCCTCCCGGGCCCGCCTCATCACCTGGGTGGACCCGAAGCCTCCTCCCAGCTCGCGCTTTTCCAGGAGCCACTTGGCAATGGCGTGCGTCTCGCTGTAGCGACCCAGCTGCAGCTTCTGCATTAGCGCGTAGGCCGTCGCCTCAGTGGTGTACAGGGAGCCCAGGCTCTGCTCGTCCACTTGCCAGTGGGTTTTGTCTAGAAAGAGAGATGCCGCTTTGTCACCCAGAGTTGGGCCCACCCAACTCAACTCATCGTCTCCTCGTGCTGTCTGCCCCAATTTTTCTTGCCTGTCATTTTTTTTTTGGAGCCAGAGTGTCACTCTGTCACCCAGGCTGGAGTGCAGTGGCACACTCACGGCCACCGCAGCCTCGACCTGCTGGGCTCAGGCGGTCCTTCCACCTCAGCCTTTCAATTAACTGGGACCACAGACATGTGCCACTATGCACGACTATTTATTTATTGTAGAGATGAGGTCTCGCCATGTTGCTCAGGTGGGTCTTGAACTTCCAAACTCAGGCAATCCTCTCACCTCGGCCTCCCAAAGTGCTGGGATGACGGGTGTGAGCCACCGCACCCGGTTCGCCTGCCATTTTATTGATCATCTACTTTACATGAAGCTCTTTGCTGAGGCAACATGTGGACATTGTGTTTTCAGAAACACCCTGTCTTCATGTGTTCTTATTTAGAAAGACAAAAAAAAAAGCCCCAAAACCAAAAAACAAAACGGAACCACCCAGGAAGACAGGACTTTAACTATTTGGAAATGGAGAAATTGAGACCCAGAAAATCTCCAGGCCAGGTGTAGTGGTGCACGCCTGTCATCCCAGCACTTTGGGAGGCGGAGGCGGGAGGATCGCTTGAGCCCAGAAGTTCAAGACCAGCCTGGGCTACATAGCAAGACCTTGTTTCTACAAAAAATAAAAAAAATTGGCCAGGTGCAGTGGCTCAGCCTGTAATCCCAGCACTTTGGGAGATGGAGGCGAGAAAATTGCCTAAGCCCAGTTCGAGACCAGCCTGGGTAAGTTGGTGAGACCACGTCTCTACAATAAATCACAAAAGTTAGCTGGATGTGGTGCGTGCATTTGTGGTTTCAGCTACGTGGAAGGCTGAGGCGGAAGAATCGCCTAAGCCCAGCAGGTAGAGTCTTCGTTGGCCATGAATGTGCCACTGCACCCCATCCTGGGTGACACAGTGAGACTCCAACTCAAAAAAAATTTAACTGGGTGTGGTGGCATGCACCTGTAGTCCCAGATACTCGGGAGGCTAAGGTGGAAGGATTGCCTGAGCCCAGGAGGTTGAGGCTGCAGTAGCCATGAGCATGGCACTGCACTTCAGCCTGGATAACAGAGGGAGACCCCAACTAAAAAAAAAAAAGAAAGAAAGAAAGAAAAAGAAAACTCCAGGTCCCTCCAGGGCCCTCTAGTCCCACTGCAAGCTAGTTTTCCTGCTTTCACTTTCCTTGACTTGGGTAATGGGGAAGATATGGGCCCTTGGGAGACGGGTCCTTCTCCCCACCTTCTCTCCACCTTGACCACCATGCCTTCTTTCCCACTTCAGGGTGTTTGCACAGGCTGTTCCCTTTGCTTGGAATGTCCGTGGCCTTTTTTGTTTGCTTGAAATTAAAGACAGGGTCTTCTTCTGTTGCCTGGGCTGGAGTGCAGTGGTGTGATCATAGCTCACTGCAGTCTCGAACTCCTGGGCTCAAGCAATTCTCCCAAATCAGCCTCTTGAGTAGCTGGGACAACAGGCTCAAGTCACCATGCCTGGCTAATTTAAACAACAACAACAAAATTTTGAGGGGGGGTTGGAGTCTCACTCCTTCGCCCAGGCGAGTGCAGTGGCACACATGCTCATGGTCACCCCAGCATTGACCTTCTGGGCTCCAGTAAACCTTCTGCCTCAGCCTTCCAAGTAGCCGGAACTACAGATGTGTGCTACCACACCCAGCTATTTTTTATTTTATTGTAGAGACAAGGTCTCACCAAGTTGCCTGGGCTGGTCTCGAACCCATGGGCTCAGGCAATCCACTCACCTCAGCCTCCCAAAGTGCTGGGATTACAGGCTGAGTCACCAAGCCCTGCCTAAACAAATTTTTTAAAGTTGGGATCTCTGTCACCCAGGCTGGAGTGCAGTGGCACGATCACGACTCACTGCAGCCTCAATCTCCTGGGCTCAAGTGATCCTCCGATCTCAGCCTCCCTAGTGGACGAGGTTTTGCTATGTTGCCTTGTTGCCTAGGCTGATCTAGGATGCCTAGGCGCAAGCAGTCCTCCTGCCTCGGCCTCCCAAAGTGCCGGGATTACAGGCATAAGCTACTGCACCTGGCCGATTTTTTTTCTTTTTTTAAAGAGACAACTGTGTAGTCCAGGCTGGTCTCGAACTCCTGGACTTAAGCATCCTCCCACCTCAGCTTCCTGAGTATCTGGGATCATGGACTCAAGCCAGCATGCCCAGCAGCTGAACCTTCTCTTTCATTCCGGTCCCCCAATCTATACTACCCTCTTCATCTCTCCTACCCACTTAGAATGATGTCATTTCAGGGCTGATCTCAATCTGGAAATATATTTGGATCTGTCATCTGCCTGCCTCCCCCAAGGATGGTGGCCCCTTGGGGACAGGGAGCCTGGCAGCCTGGCCCACCTTGGTCTTCCATGGTCTGAGCCCAAAGGTGGACACATAGTAGATGCTCAGTAAATACTAAGTGAGAAGTCACACATCGCTGGTTCGGAGGCCATGCCTCCCCCACCCGACGACTGTAGTAAATGCCCAGTTGGCTGGGAAGGGCCCCGCACTCACTATGGCTGGCAAAATGGTCCAGGCGGTCATTGGCTTTGGGGCTGTTGGCCAGAGCCAGCGCGTAGGAGACAATAGCTATGGCAAAGACTGTCTGGATTTGGGGGAGCTCTGTCTCCAGGAAGCCCCGGGCTCGCTCGATGCTGGTGGTCAGATTCTACAGAGTCGGGGTGGGGAGAGGCCAGAGGGAGGCAATCAGAGGAAAGAGACCCGGGAGTTAGGAGAGAGGGACCCAGAAGGACGTGAGGGAGGGGAACTCCCTGGGTGCAGGGCCAGAGCACCCTGCAGATCCTGCCCTCTGCTCTGGGGTCCTACCGATTTCTTCTGGTTGCACAACTCCTTTCCCTCATCCAGGGCAATCAGGACAAGAGCTGTGAGGGACACGTCTGCCTCGGCACCTTGGTAGCCACCCTGTGCACACAGAGCCACACCCTTGATCCCTCGGCCTCTGGGGCACCTCCCCCAACCCCTTCCACCTGACCTTGAGAAGCTTCTGGGTGTCCAGCTCTGGGCTGAAGGGTGCTGGGGTGGGGGAGGGATGAGGAGAGAGAAGGGGAGTCATCTTGAGGCTTTCATTTCTGGGGTCTGCTCTGCTAATAAGAGCTGTCAGCCCCGAGGCTGAGCCCTGCACACCATATCAGGGCATCCTGGCAGTGGCTCCATTTCACCAACGAGGAAACAGGGCCAGAGAGGCGATGTCTCCTGTCACTCACTAGTAAATGGCCATTCAGTGGCTGGAGTACAGCAATAAGATCATAGCCTTGAATTCCTGGGCTCAAGCTATCCTCCCACCTCAGCCTCCCAAAGTACTGGGATTACAGGTATGACTCATGGTGCCTGGCCTGTAAATGTTTTGTTTACAGCAGTGTCTCCTTCCTGCCCAGCACAAAGTCTGGTACTAGATAAGGCAGTTACAGGACAAATGTTTGTTGAATGGATAAATGAATGAGCCAATGAATAAATGAATGAATAATGTGATGGGTGCAATGATAGAGACAGGCACAGGACTGGTATTCAGGGGAACCTTCCTGGAGGAGGTGGTCTTTGAGCGAAATCCTAAAACAAAACTTCATTTGGTCAGATGCCTGCAGGGAGGGCGGTGAAAGCAAAGACCCAGAGGTGAGTCTGAGGGCCCATGAGCACTTAAATGTGAACAGTGAGCAGGGAGTGGTGAGAAGTGAGGTCCGGCAGGGGGTGCAGACAGAGGCAGTTGTGAGCCACAGAAGGTGTTTGAGCAGGGGAAGGACCTGCCAAGCTGTGTGTGAAGGGCGTTTATGGAGGCTGGTATGAAGGAGCACTTGGTGGGGGCGGGCATGTTAGCTGGGGGATGGGAGGACTCAGTCCCAGAGGGAGGCAGGCCGGGGCTGGCTGCTGCTTGGTGTGGGAAAGAAGAGACGGGGTCCCAGGTGTACCCAATCTCACCCACACTCTTTTTCAGGTGTTCCGTTTCAGTGAGAAGGGTTTCTTTGAGACCGGGTCTTACTGTCACCCAGGCTGGAGTGCAGTATGCAATCATAGCTCACTGCAGCCTCCACCTCCTGGATTCCAGCGATCCTCCCACCTCAGTCTCCTGAGTAGCTGGGACGATGGGCTCGTCAACGTGCTCAGCTAATATTTGGAGTTTTGGTAGAGATGGGGCCTCACTATGGTGTCTCGAGCTCTTGGCCTCAAGCAATCCTCTCGCCTCGGCCTCCCAAAGTGCTAGGATTACAGGCATGAGCCACCATGTCCGCCCTCACCCATGCGCTAACAGAATGCGGGGCGGTTCGGATGAGGGGGCGTGGCCCTTGGTGCTGAGTTTGCTCTTCCCTGTTCTCTTTCTGCTCGAGCACAGACCAGGAGCCTGAAAGCCCCTCTTGGCAAGCAGAGCCCTGGAATGTGTTGGAACGGCCCTGGCAGGGAGGCAGCAGGCACCTGCATGGACGTCATGACCACCGGGCCCTCCTCCAGGAAGCGCCCGTCCTCCGCCTGCCTCTGGGTGATGACCCAGTCGGCGAGGGCGCAGATGGTCGGCAAGTCCAGAACACTGGCCGTCATCGTGGGGTAGGCCAGGGCGAAGACCCGGAACACGTAGCTCGTGAGCCTGTCGGGAGAGAGGGAGGGTGACCACCAGGAACAGCTGCCAAGGGGATTCTGGGACGGGGGTGTCTACGTTCTGGGGAGTCTCCACCGTGGGCTGTACTGTCCCAGACACACCCCTGTTCCCTAAGAGTGTTGGACACCCCAAGATCCCAGGACCCTGCAGTGCGGCTGCTCCTGGGTCATCAAGCCCCAGGCTGGCCCCTCGGGCTTCCAGGTGGCAGGAGAGACAGGGTCATCTCACCAGGTGCTCCCTGGGCTGCCGTGGGAGGTGTGGTAGGTGCCATCTGGCCTCCGGTGGGAGAGCATCCGGGTGTAGCCTGGGGGAACATACAGGGCAGGGCTTGCAGGGACCATCAGTGTGGGGCGTGGTCAGTTATAGGAGCAGCAGGGTGGGGCAGAGCCTGGGGATCACAACTGGGAGGGGAGACCTGTTGTCCAGGTTCATGGAGGAAGGGGCTTTAGGCCCAGGTGTCAAAGAGGGCCAGGGCCCAGGTATGACTGTGGGGGAACCCGGTGCAGTTTGTTTTTTTTTTTTGAATCAGGGTCTCTCCTTGTGGCCCAGGCTGGAGTGCAGTGGCACGATTCTGGCTCACCACAGCCTCAACCTGCTGGGCTCGGGCAATCCTTCCACCTCAGCCTCCCGAGTAGCTGGGACTACAGGTGTGTGCCACCATGCCTGGGTAATGTTTTACATTTCTTGTAGAGATGAGGTCTTGCTAGGTTGCCCAGGCTGGTCTCAAATGCCTGGACTTGAGCAATCCTCTAGCCTCCACCTCTCAAAAAGTGAGGTATGAGCCACCACACCTGGCTAGTTGTCTGTGTCTGAGAGTAACTGGGGAACTGCTACCTTGGGAGACTCTGGGGATGGTGTGCCCAGGAGTTGCTACTTGCAGAGGTCATGGAAAGTGCTGCTCGGGTGTAGTGGGAGAGGAAGCCACCAGAGGACTCTGCCTGGGAGTTTTCCTATGGGCTGTTTCTTAGACCCAAACCTGGAGCGTCAGCTTGTGTGTTGCCCAGGGGAGGTTGCTTCTGGGTGTTACCTTGGGTGGGTGCCTTTCGGGTGTATTTGGAGAATTTTGACTTGGGTATTACCTAAAGCTTCCCTGGAGGTTTACCATCTGGGTGTGGTATTGGGGGTGACAGTGACTGTCACTGTGGGCGGGGGGTGGGTTATTGCTTAAGAGAAGCTGAATGAGCCAGGCTCGGTGGCTCAGCCTGTAATCTCGCGCCTTTGGGAGGCTGAGGTGAGTGGATTGCCTGAGCCCGCGGGTTCGAGACCCACCTGGGCAGCGAGACCTCATCTCTATGATAAATCAAAAAATCAGTTGGGTGTGGTAGCGTGTGCCTGTAATTCTGGCTACTCGGAAGGCTGAGGTGGAAGGATCGCCGGAACCCAGCAGGTCGAGGCTGCGGTGGCCGGGAGCGGCCACTGCACTCCAGTCTGGGCCACAGAGTGAGACTCCAACTCAAAAAAAAAAAAAAAAGAGAACCTGGATGGAAAGTTGGAGACTGAGGGAAACCTGGGAAATGGGTTTCACATTTTTGTAGACACAGGGTCTCACTATGTTGCCCAGGCTGGTCTTGAATTCCCGGGTTCAAGTGATCCTCCCTCCTCAGCCTCCCAAGTAGCTGGGACTACAGTCACGTGCAACCATGCCTGACCAATTTTTAAATTTTCTGTAGAGACAAGGTCTCACTATGTTGCCCAGGCTGGTCTCAAACTCCTGGGCTCAAGCGATCCTCCCGCCTTGACCTCCCAAAGGGCTGAGATTACAGGCGTGAGCCACTGTGCCTGGTTGGGTTAATTTTTAAAATATTTTGTAGAGACAGGAGTCTCATTATCCTGCCCCAAATTAACTTGGGGTCTCTTTCTAGGTGTGTCTGGTTGTTACCTGGGGCAGAGTTTGGTTATAACCTGAAGTGGTGTCAGCATTCAGATGTCCCAGGAGGCCGCACTCTGGGACTTTGCTGCTTGAGTGTTCCCTGAGGGTGTCACTGAGGGGACATAACCTGGGGCAATGTCTGGGTGTAACATCCCCTGGGAGGGAGGCTGCTTGGGGACAACGGGGAGCCAGGGAGATGGGTCAGGGTGCTGGGGTCATCTGGGGGGTGTCACTGATTGGGAGTCATCTGGGGGAACTGGCTTCAGGTTGTAGCCTGGGGGGGCAGAGTTTGGGCATTATCCTTGGGCAACCCAGCCCTGGTGCTGGCCCAGCCCCCCTCCTGAGAGCCCCAGGAGGGGCCCGCGCTCTCACCTCTAATGATATTCTTCATCACCTGGTCCCTGTGTTCCACCCCGACCTTGTCCCACTGGCCAGTGGCATCTAAGAAGCGGGTCAGGATGACGACGGGTGCCAGGGAGCTCAGTGTCTGCTCAGCACAGCCCGTGGGGATCCTTAGCAGTCGCTGTGTCTCTCCAGGTGTCAGGCTGCCCAGGATGGTCTCGCCAAGGATGTCGCCTGTCGGATGGGTGAGCTGGGTCACCCAGGGAAGGGGCCTAAGCTGCCAGGGCTCCCTGATCACCCCACCTAGCCACCCCAGACCCTCCCTGCCTCCCACCCGCCCGAGCACCTTGGACGCTGATGAAGACTTCCGCCTGGGTGTCAGGCACCATGTTCAGAAAATCCTTTCTTGGCACCAGCTCCGTCTGGGTCTGACCTGAGCAACCACAGCCTCTGTGACAAGCGGGCTCTGGGACTGGGGATGTCGGGGCATGTAGAGCCCAGGAGAGGCTCAGGCCAGCCCCTGGCCAGACCCTCTCCTCCCTCCTTAGCACGGCCCCAGGATCCCACATGCCCTCTCAGCCCCCTACAAACCTTGGGGGTTCAGGAAGATGCTATGGGACATTATCTGTATCTGACCCTCTACCTGAGGGACAAGATGAGAATACAGGTTAAAAAAGACAATGACAATAATCATAATGGCAGTAAAATAAAAGTATTGCTTAGCTGTGGGAAGCACAGGCTCTGGATCCAAATATCTGGGTTTGAATCCCAGCTCCTCTGCTTCCTGGCTGTGTGTCCTTGCGGAATTTATTTAACCTTTCTGTGCCTCAGTTTTCTCATTTATGGAAGGTGGATAATAATAGTCCCTACTTCATAGGGTTGTTCTGAGGGCTCAATGAGTTAATATTCTTTTTTAGGCCAGGTTCAGTGCCTCAGCCTGTAATCCCAGCACTTTGGGAGACAGAGGCAAGTGGATTGCCTAAGCCTGTGGATTCGATGCCCACCCGGGCAACTTGGCGAGCCCTCGTCTCTACAATACATCAAAAATTAGCTGGGCATGGTAGCATGCGCCTGTAGTTCCAGCTACTTGGAAGGCTGAGGCAGAGGAATCACTGGAGCTCAGCAGGTCGAGGCTGGGGTGGCCGTGAGCATGCCACTGCATCCTAGCCTGGGCAATGGAGTGAGACTCCAACTCAAAAAAAAATCTTTTTAAAAAAATCAAATAAGCCGGGCTCGGTGACTCAGCCTGTAATCCCGTGCCTTTGGGAGGCTGAGGTGAGTGGATTGCCTGAGCCTGCGGGTTCAAGACCCGCCTGGGCAGCGAGACCTCATCTCTACAGTAAATCAAAAAATCAGCCGGGCGTGGTAGCACATGCCTGTAATTCCGGCTGGCTACTCGGAAGGCTGAGGCAGAAGGATCGCCGGAGCCCAGCAGGTCGAGGCTGCGGTGGCCGGGAGTGGCCACTGCACTCCAGTCTGGGCGACTGAGTGAGACTCCAACTCAAAAAAAAAAAAATTATTTATTTATGCATTTATTTTTTAGGGTTGAAGTTTTGCTCTGTCGCCTATGCTGGAGTTCAATGGCATGATCATAGCTCATTGCAGCCTCCAACTCCTGAGCTCAAGTGATCCTTCCGTCTCAGCCTCCTGAGTAGCTGGGACTACAGGTGTGGTGATTTTCTCAGCTCTCTGATTGCTTGTGGGTATGAAGATTATCCTCACCCTGCCAACGAGCAAACGGAGGGTGCAGCTGTTAAGTGAGTTGCCCAAGGTCACACAGCAGAGACAAGATTCGACCCCAGGCCTGACTCTGGAGCTCCGAAGTGGGGGCTTTGTGACCCCCTCACATCAGTCCATGGACTGAACTTCCAAACACTCACACCTCACTGCTGTATGGGAGGCTTGTTTGTGAATCTTGGGCCCATCTGTCCCTCCCATGGTCACACGCACAGCCTGGGCCCTGGGGGAAGAGCACTGTCAGTACCGACAACTTTGGGTTTGGGGTACCCCTTACCCGAACCAACAGTGTCTTCTTCACGTGGTCCTGGATGCCGTAGCCCACGGCCTTGATCTCCACGTCCACTCTGCCGACCTCCAGAGGCAGAAGCACAAAGGGCACCATCTTGGAGGAGGTGGGGGGCACGACCACCACCTGGCGGGATGGAGCTCCCGGCTTTGACGCACTGCACAGCGGTTCCTTGTGGGGCAACTCCACTCGGACCTAGGCAGGGCGGGCAGGGAGGGGATTCTGAGCATGGGGTGACCCAGGACACTAGGGCCACAGTCCCCTGCAAGCCCCCACACTGAGATGCCTGAGTAGGTGACAGCACAGTGTAGTCATCCAGACCACAGACCCTGCCTGGGTCAGAGCCTCCTCTGACACCCATGTGCTGTGTGCCTTCAGGCAAGCCCCATAACCTCTCTGTGCCTCAAGTTCCTCATCTCTAAATCAAGAACAATAACGGTACCCACCTGAAGGGGTTATTATAAGGTTTATTTAATTATTATTTATTCATATGAGTTGAAGTCTCACTCCATTGCCCAGACTGGAGTGCAGTGGCATGCTCATGGCCACTCCGGCGTCAACCTGTTGGGCTCCAGAGATCATTCCACCTCAGCCTTACAAGTAGCCAGAACTACAGGCATGCGCCACCATGCCTGGCTAATTTTTTTTGTTTATTGTAGAGCTGAAGTCTTGCCAAGTTGCCTAGGCTGTTCTCGAACCCGTGGGCTCAGGCAATCCCTTCACCTCAGCCTCCCAAAGTACGGGGATTACAGGCTTGAGTCACTGCACCCAGTCTATTATGAGGTTTAAAAAAAATTTTTTTTTGAGTTGGAGTCTCACTCTGTCACCCAGACTGGAGTGCAGTGGCCGCTCCCAGCCACCGCAGCCTTGATGCGCTGGGCTCCGGCGATCCTTCCGCCTCAGCCTTCTGAGTAGCTGCAACTACAGGCGTGCGCTACCACGCCCAACTAATTTTTTGATTTATTGTAGAGATGAGGTCTCGCCAAGTTGCCCAGGCAGGTCTCGAACCCGCGGGCTCAGGCAATTCACTCACCTCGACCTCCCAAGGCACGGGATTACAGGCTGAGTCACCGAGCCCGGCCTATTATGAGGTTTAAATGAGGAAATGGGCCAGGCACGGTGGCTCATGCCTGTAATCCTAGCACTTTGGAAGGCCAAAGCAGGAGGACTGCTCAAGCCCAGGAGTTCGAGACCAACCTCGGCAACATAGTAAGACCTCATCTCTACAAAAAAAATCAAAATATTAGCTGGGTATGGTGGCACACACCTGTAGTCCCAGCTAATCAGGAGGCTGAGGTGGAAGGATCACCTGAGCCCAGGAGGTCGAAGCTGTGATGAGCTGTAATCACACCACTGCACTCTACCCTGGGCAACAGAGTGAGATCCTGACTTAAACAAACAAACAAACAAACATATAACTAAGAAAATGACCAGGTGTGGTATCTTATGCCTGTAATCCCAGCACCTTTGGAGGCTGAGGCAGGAGGATTGCTTGAGCCCCAGGAGTTCGAGAACCGCCTGGGCAACAAAACGAGACCTCACCTCTTTAAAAAAAAAATTAGTCATGTGTGGTGGCACACATCTGTAGTCTCAGCTACTCGGGAGGCTGGGGCAGGAGGATTGCTAGAGTCCTGGAGTTTGAGGCTACAGTGAACTATAATCAGACCACTTGCACTCCAGCCTGGGCAATACAGTGAGACTGACGCAAAAATAAAATGAAATAAGCCTTAGATTTTGCAAAAGGGCCACCACTTCACTGACCCATAGAAATAATTAATACACTCCATCCCTTTTGTAAAACACACTGACAGATATTGTGGTGGGGAGGGCAGGGCTCTGGGCTTCACCTTGACCTGGTGATTCTTGAAATTGTACAACACGGCTTGGATCTGGACCTGCTCCTTCCTGACCACCGAAGAGGGCAACTTAAGGTCCACAAAGAACGACTTCCTGACGGTCAGCTCAAAGGGGTCCGAGACACAGAGACCTACGGCCAGGAGAGCACATCGGGCTTCAGCAGAGGCCAGATGGGGCATTGGGTAGGGCCACCGTCCTCCCATCCCCTCAGAATTGTGCTTGTTGGGGGTCACCTTGTCCAGCCTTGAGGCTCACTGCCACAAACTGCCACGTGGTGATGGAATCTGGCATGTTCACAGAGATGGGGTAGTGGGAGATGCTTCTGGAGGTGAGAGGACATAGCTGAGCTTGTGCTGCCTGGACAGAGCCTCTGGGTTGGGGCTCATTGCCCACCCCAGTTGGGGTGATAGAGCTTGGATGGCTGTCCCTCTCCAAATCTCATGGTTTTTTCTTTCTTTTTTTGAGTCAGGATCTCACTCTGCTGCCCAGGCTGGAGAGCAGTGCTGCGACCACGGCTCACAGCAGCCCCGACCTCCTGGACTCGGGCGATCCTCCTGCTTCAGCCTCCGGAGCAGCTGAGATTACAGACACATATCAGCACGCCCGTTCAATTTTTTAAAGATGTGCTATAGAGATGAGATTTCCCTATGTTGCCCAGGCTGGTCTTGAACTCCTGGGCTCAAGCAATCCTCCCGCCTCAGCCTCCCAAAGTGCTGGCTTGGCAGGCGTGAGCCTCCACTCCACGCCGGGCCCTCAAATCTCACGTTGAAATGTGATCCCCAGAGCTGGAGAAGCGGCTGGGGGAGGCGATTGCGTCGGGGGGGGGATCCCTCCGGAAAGACTCGGGACTGTTCTCGCTCTCGTGGTTCTCGCGAGAACGGAATGTTTAACCGAGCCTGGCACTGCCGCGTCTCCGTTCTCGCTTCCGCTCTTGCCAGGGCTCGTGCCTGCTCCCCCTCTGCCTTCCACGGTAATGGCAGCTTCCTCAGGCCTCACCAGAAGCCCAGCCGTCGCCGGTGCGGTGCAGAGCCGTGGGCCCAAATCAACCTTTTTTCTCTTCTTTTTGTTTTGAGTCGGAGTCTCACTCTGTCGCCCCGGTGGGAGGGCAGTGGCACGCCCCCGGCCACCGCAGCCTCGCCCTGCTGGGCTCCGCGATCCTTCCGCTTCAGCCTCCAAGTAGCCGGAATTACAGGCGCGCGCTACCATGCCCGGCTAGTATTTGATTTTATTGTAGAGATGAGGCGCCAACTTGCCCAGGCGGGTCTCGAACCGCGGGCTCAGGCAATCCACTCGCCTTGGCTCCCAAAGTCCTGGGATTACGGGCTGAGCCACCGAGCCTGGCCTCCACTGACATCTTTATCCCTTATTTCCCACCTTGGGACTATTGGGCAACAGGTTTAGATCCCGACTCAAAAAATATTAATAATAAATAAAATTAAGTAGATAAATAAGGAAATTTCTGGGCACAATGACTCATGCCTGTCATTCCAGCACTTTGGGAGGCTGAGGCAGGAGGACTGCTTGATCCCGGGAGTTTACAACCAAACTGGGCAACATAGCAAGACCTCTTCTCTACAAAAAATTATTTAAAAATTAGCTGGAAAGAAAAATTAGCCAGGCGTAGTGGCCCATGCCTGTAGTCCCTGCTACTTGGGAGACTGAGGTGGGAGGATCACCCGAACCCATGAGTTTAGGCTGAGGTGAGCTATGATCATGCCACTGCACTCCAGCCTGGGTGGTACAGTGAAGTCCTAATACCGCTGCTGGGGGTCACTGTTCATTGATAATTGGAAGGGCTGGGGATCAGATTCTGGTGTGGGGGTTGATGTCCTACCCTGATTTACTTTTCGGCAGAATAAACTTCCTCCAGAGCCAACTTTCAGGGAAAAAGGTCCGCACCAGCTCATCATCCAGGAAGAGGTCATCAAAGTCCTCATCTTCACCCGCTACAGGGAGCAGATGTGGATGGGGTCTCCTTCGTGGGTTCTCCGTGGTCCTCCAGACTCTCCAGTGGGGTCCTCCCTTCCATCCCCCCATGGCCCATATCACTTTTTTTTTTTTGAGTCAAGGTCTCATTCTGTGCCCAGACCGGAGTGCAGTGGCACAATCATGGCTCACTGTAGCCTCAACCTTCTGGGCTCAGGCTATCCTCCCACCTCAGCCTTCCAAGTAGCTGAGACTCAAGGTGTGCATCACCACACTGGGTAACTTTTTGATATTTTTTTTAGAGACGAGAGTCTCTTTATGCTGCCCAGGCTGGTCTCGAACTCCTGGGCTCAAGCGCTCTTCCCACCTCAGCCTCCCAAAGTGCTGAGATTACAGGCAAGTGTCACTATGCCCAGCCTCCATGTCACCTCTTAACTTGTCTCATGGCACTCTACACCCCTCCATGGAGCTGCCTACTCTTTATCTCCCGCCCCCACCACCTCACTTGTCCCCAGAAGCAGCTGGTCCTCCTGAGCTTCCCGAGTCAGGTTCTCAGACAAGTGGCAGCAGTTTAGGAAAGCAGTCACGCAGACTGGACCATAGCGGACATGCTGGGCCCTCTGCTCACACGAGAGTCTCACTGGGCTCTCACGGAGGCCAGCCTCACAGCACTTTTTCTCCAGCTCTGTCTTGAACTTGTTCACTGTGGACCAGAGTCAGGGGGAGAGAGGAGGGATTGGGCAGGACCTGAGAAGCTGGGACCCACCAGCCTCGATGGCATCCTCCGTGCCTTGCCTCTATTGTTTATTTGGCGATGACTCTGACAGACACTGTGCTTGGTGTCTTGCCCATACCTTCTCCCTGATGCCCCATATGGAACCCAAATGGCGAGTTCCAATGAGGCGGCTTAGCTACAGGGGGGTGAATTCACTTGCCCAGAGCCACACAGCTCCCAAGTGGCAGAGCTGGAGCTAGAACCCATGCTTCTAACACCACCCAGGGTTGCCTCTCATCTTCCCTAATGTCCAGGCTCAGAGCTTCTTCTCCTGGTCCACACCCTGGTCTTGGGGTTGGCAGGTTTGTTGGATACTGCCCACTCTGCACCTGTTTCTCTATATTCCCTCTTGTGTCATGGAGGCTAGACATCTACAAACTACTCTTCCCAGACTCCCTTGCTGCTAGGGTTCCTGATGGGATTAGATGCAGGCTCACCGAGACCTGTGTAAGACATGTGTAAGACAGAAGAGATGCAGAAACCACTTTTCCTACAGCAGTGGTCACTGATGGGTGGGGTCCAGTCTATGTGTGTTTCATTATCAACTCACCAGTCTCGTGAGAGCTATGGGCAACAGTTTCCTGAGATTTCAAGGATTACAAGAACTGCAGTGGGGTGATCTTAAGCCCCAGCAAGCAGCCTTCTGACTTCCACTCCTATAGACCTTCTAATGATTTTTGTAAGCATCAAAGCCCCACTATTAAATCCTTTCCTGCAGAAATACCTAGAGTGATTTTAGTTTCCTGCTCTAAGCCCTGATGGATACAGTAGGTTGGGAAACTGAGGGGGGTGGGGGCGGGCAGGGGAAATGTACAACTTTAACACTGACCTGCATTCTTCTTTGTTTCCAACCTCTTCAAGGAGCGGCGGCGGCGGCTGGGAGGCGGGTCTTGAGGGCAGCGCCAGTCTGAGGGTCAGAGGGAAGGATGATAGGACAATTGTCAAGATTGTTATCAATATCCTTGATGATATTTATTGGATGTTTACTGAATGCCCAGTGTTTTATATGCATCACTTCATTTCATCTCACAGCATCCTATATTCAAGACTTGTCACTTAGAAGCTGAATGATCTTCTGCAAATCACTTAACCTCTCTGGGCATTCATTTCCCCACTATGTAAAATGGGCATAAGCATAGTTCTATCAATAGAATCATGAGTGCAAGTGTACTTAGCACAGGGTCTGACATGTAATAAATAGAAGCTGTTATAAATATTACTGTTTATAGTTGAGGAAAGACACTACTAGTTGTCTTCAATATCCATTCCCCCCCTCCCTTGTTTGGGGCAACTAAACTTTCATCTATTATATGGCAATCAGAATAAAGACTACATTTCCCAGATCCCCTTGCACTAGATGGGACCATGTGACTGAGCTCTGGCCTAGAAAATGTGAAATAAATGTCTGCCTTTCCCTCTTTCCTTCATCCTGCTGCCTGGCGTGAGGTCACAGTGAAGTTTTATCTTGGAATCTGACAGAGCAACTAGCTAGGAGTCTGAGTCTCGGGATGACCTCTGAACTGTTACTGCATGAGAAACTTCTACCGTGTATAAGCGAATTTGTATCTCTGGCACACACAGCCAAACCTATGTCTCAAACCACACAAAGTGCATTACTTCTATCATTATCCCTATTTTATGGACAAAGATAGACTCAAAGAGAAAATGTGACTGGCCCATGGTAAATGGCAGGGTCTGGATTTTAGGCCATATCTGTTTGACAACAAACCCCACAAAGCAGCACTGCCCGCATTCTTGCCCTTCTCCTTCCCCCCTGCCTGTACCTGAGCTCGCCAGGGTGTCCATCCCTGTGCTGATTTTCAGGTCCAACCCAGCATCCTTGAACACAGCAAGTCTGTCTTTCCCACTGCCTGCTGTGCAGCCAATATCATGTTCCTCCACCACATCCCAGACCTGGAGTTCGAGAGGGGACTTGAATTTGGGACCTGTCTGGCCCCTCCAGGGGAGGAGCAATGGTGTGCTGGAATTGCAGGCTCAAATAATAATTCTCACACCATCTCCCATCTATTAAGCGCTTACCATCTTTTAGTCACCACGCTGTGCACCATTTCCTTAAATCATCACAACCATTGAGTTTGCCCAATTTATAGCTGAAGAAGCTGAGGCTCCAGCTAGAATCTCCAGGCAACCTCTTGGCCAGAAGCCCACATGCTCTCACCTTCTTCTGAGTGAGCTTGTGTTTGTTGCTCAAAGCATAGACAGCCTTGTCCACAGCCACCAGCCCTACTGTGGCCTCTGCATCACCTGTCACCTTCAGGTCCACCAGGCTGTGGGGCTCCAAAGGCTGGAAGAATCCATCATTCTTCAAGCCAACCTTCAGCTGAGCCAAGAAAAAGAGAGATATCAGGAGAAGGAAATCACAGACCACCTGACTTCACTTTCAGGTTTATGTTTCTGGTAGCTCTGGTGGAGCATCTGGGAACTCCACTAGGCCAATCCCAACTCCACACATTTATTTACTCACATCATTGTCACACCTTGTGTTGAGCTCTTAAGGCCACATATTCTCCTCCTTTTCCCTGGCCCCTAGCCTGGGGACCCATGAACTTGTACAGACACTTTCTGGAGCTTTATGCTGGTGACACACAATTACAAGGGGCTTGGCTCACCGTCCCCATGCATCTGTCATTCACATCAATCCATATGGAATCAGCCACCAGCTCAGGGTCCAAGCTCACTCCTCTGGGTAGCAAATAAAAGGCCAGAATGCGGAAGGAGGGCAGCATCTCTGAAGTCACGTCAATAATGGTCGATGTGTAGACACTCCCCAGGCTTTTTGATTGATGTTTGGCACTCACAATCTGGCCCTTACTCAGGACCTTGGAGACAGGGAGGCCAAGAATGAGATGGGTAGGGCCAGCCTTTCCCTGGAGCTGTCCCAGCCCATGCTGGAGGCCCATCATCATCTTTGTTTCAGCCTCTTGGTCTGAGCCCACCCCAGATGGTTCCCTCCTTCACGCATTTGTCCATAGTCCCTCCAACCCAGCAAAGCAAGGTTGCTCCAGGGAAAGAATTCCTTGACTCAGTGCCTGGTCTGAGCTTCTTACCAGGATGGTGAAGTGAGTGATCTTGTCCTTGGTTGTAGAGTCCTGATGCCTTGTGTTGAGGCTCACTTGAATGCTGCTGCCGACCTCTGTGCCCAATGTCTTTACCTCTATGTGCAGGAAGTTCCCCGACCCACCCTGGGTCGAGTAAGGCCAAGCTGTCATCTCGGCTGAAGCCTGCTCCTCTGGTCGGAGCGACTCCTCTGTTTTCACCTGAGGAAGGTGGCGGGTGCTGAGTAAACCCCAGTCCTTCCACACAGACCCCACCCCATCATCCTTGCCACATCAGGTTGGTACCAGGATGGGGAGCTGGTCCTGGTCTGCATTTGTGTTGATGGTCAGAGTGGCCACCCCATTGGTGGAGGTGTACACTTTGTGGTTTTGGCAGCTGACGAGGATTCTGGAGGCCGGGGACCCGTCAGGATTTGAGACGAAGACCTGGGGTGGGATCTGGGGTGAGATGGAGGGCCTGGGGGTAACCTGGGGTGAGAGGCAGGAACTGGGGATATGATCTGGGTAGGACTGCCTTATTATTTATTTATTTATTTTTTGAGTTGGAGTCTCTCTCTGTCGCACAGACTGGAGTGCAGTGGCCGCACCCGGCCACTGCAGCCTCAACCTGCTGGGCTCTGGCGATCCTTCCGCCTCAGCTTTCCGAGCAGCTGGAATTACAGGCATGCGCTACCATGCCCGGCTGATTTTTTTGATTCATTGTAGAGATGAGGTCTCGTCAAGTTGCCCAGGCGGGTCTCGAACCCGCGGGCTCAGGCAATCCACTCATCTCAGCCTTCCAAAGTGTGGGATAACAGGCTGAGACACCGAGCCCGGTTTTGGATTGCCTTATATGACTGTGAGTGGTGCACTGAACAACACCAGGGGCACCATTCGCATTAAAGCTTTTAGGAAGGATGCCCCTAGACTTCTGCAGTATGCCCACCTGTGCCCACCCCGGATGTTGTGGAGAGAGGAAGAGGAGACTTGGAATAGGATTGATGCCAAAGACTGTCACTAGCTTTCCTAATGCCTATCCACATTAATGTGTGGAGGCTGGGTGCAGTGGCTCACACCTGTAATCCCAGCACTTTGGGAGGCTGAGATGAGAGGATCACTTGAACCCAGGAATTCAAGACCAGCCTGGGTAACATAGTGAGACCTCGCCTCTCCAAAAAATAAAATAAAATAAAAAGTCAGGCATGCTGCTGTGTGTCTGTGGTTCCAGCTGCTTAGGAGGCTGAGGTGGGAGGATCGCTTGAGCCTAGGAGTTGGAGGGCTGTGGTGAGCCATGACTGTGACACTGCTCTCCAACCTGGGTGACAGTGAGACCCTCAACTCAAAAAACAAACCAGAAACCAACAAAACCAAATTAATGTACGTAAAAGCAGCACATATGTGCACATGCAACCTCAAACCCTCAAGTGCTACCTTCCAGTCCGATTGTGGCCTCTAAGTCCCCATAGAGAAATTCCGGAGCTGTCACTGTACTTTGGGGAAACCCGGATTGAGACTTGAAGGGATCTTGGGATTCGTTTGGGGAGCACGAGGGACTCAACTTTCAGATGAGTTGGGCGCAGGCAAGGCCAGTTTGGGTTTTGTCTCCTGAGGGAGGGTCTGTCTTGGGGAGGGGCCCTGGGTGGAGCTACCCCAGACTCTGACCCGGAAGTGGAAGGGCATCCCTGGCTTGAAATACTTGGGTGTCCTGATGAACTTGATGTTGTACGGTCTCTGGACGATCTTCACCCCCGAGGCCTCAGCTTGCACCATCTCACCCCCTGTGGAGAGAGGGGGACCTGAGGGGCTGCCATGGGGGTCGGTTTCCTGAGCCAGTGTTGGGACTGTTAGGGAGGTCCCATCTTGGTGAAGCCAGAGAAAGCCAGCAACGCCATTTCATCTCCTCCCACCCCCTTCTGGGGCCTTCCAATTCCTCTGATGGAGAAACTGAGGCTAGGAGGTGGCCCAAGGACACAGGGTGGAGGGTCTGGGCTGGGAAGGGACACCGTGTCCCAACCTCAGCTGGGGACCTGGGGGGGGTGAGCACCTGAGGAGAACACAGTGACGTTGACAAAGATGGATGCCCCGATAAAGTCCTCTTCTGGGCCTTGGAATGTGGCCATCAGCATGGCCTTCTGGAGGGACACGTGACCCAGGCCTTCGGAGACCTGCTCTTGGGACAGGGCCGGTAGGAGAGACGATTTCTCAGGGAGTGAGGGGGCGGGTGGAGGGGAGGTGGGGGAGGGGCTGAGGTCCAGTCACCTCCACTCTCTGCAAGGAGCTCTGGAGAGGGATCCGGCGAGAGTCCAATGTCACCCCGAAGATGGCCAGCGCATGCCCATTCACCGGCTTGTGGAATATGTACCTGGAGGACAGAGGGCCATGCTGCTGGCTCTGAATCACCGACACATCTCGTAAGGCTGCAAAAACCGCTGTGCACCTTTGGGAGGGGCAGAGGTGGCCCTTGGAAACTTAGATGGCTTTGTTGCTGGCTCACACAGCCCTGGGATGTGACAGACATGTCCCACAGAGCCTTGACAGGTTGCAGCTGTGGCCTGTACCACCTTGCAAGATGGCAGAGGTGTCCCTTACAGCCATGGGAGCCCACATAGAAAGTGAGGTGGGAGGATCACCTGAGCCCAGGAGTCTGAGACCAGCCTGGGCAACACAGGGAGACCTCATCTGTACCCAAAAAAAAAAAAAAAAAATTAGCCGGGCTCGGTGGCTCAGCCTGTAATCCCGCACCTTTGGGAGGCTGAGGTGAGTGGATTGCCTGAGCCTGTGGGTCCGAGACCCGCCTGGGCAGGCGAGACCTCATCTCTACAATAAATAAAAAAAAAATCAGCCGGGCGTGGTAGCGCATGCCTGTAATTCCGGCTACTCGGAAGGCTGAGGCGGAAGGATCGCCGGAGCCCAGCAGGTCGAGGCTGCGGTGGCTGGGAGTGGCCACTGCACTCCAGTCTGGGTGACAGAGTGAGACGCCGACTCAATAAAAAAAAAATTAGCTGGGCATGGTGGTACATGCCTGTAGTCCCTGCTATTTGGGAGACCACAGTGGGAGGATTGCCTGAGCCCAGGAGGTCAAGACTACAGTATGCTGTGATCATGCCATTGTACTCCAGCCTGGGTAGCAGGGTGACAGAGAGAGACCCAGACTTAAAAAAAAAAAAATAGAAGCCGGGCTCGATGGCTCAACCTGTAATCCCGCGCCTTTGGGAGGCTGAGGTGAGTGGATTGCCTGAACCCGTGGGTTCGAGACCCGCCTGGGCAGCGAGACCTCATCTCTACAGTAAATCAAAAAACCAGTCGGGCGTGGTAGCACATGCCTGTAATTCCGGCTACTTAGAAGGCTGAGGCAGAAGGATCGCCAGAGCCCAGCAGGTCGAGGCTGCGGTGGCCGGGAGCGGCCACTGCACTCCAGTCTGGGCGACAGAGTGAGACTCCAACTCAAAAAAAAAAAAAAAAAAAAAAAAAAAGAAAAAGAAAGAAAGCAAATCTGGACACCCTCTGAGGTGTCCCATGCAGCCTCACCAGGGCAACAAGGTGGCCTTTCATAACATGTGCGTGCTGTGGAAATGATCTGTGTTATGCCAGAAGTGGAAGAACTGGATAACCTCTTGCATCTCCCAAGATGGTTTGGACAACCTCACGATGGCAGAGGGGGCCTGTCCCACCCCCTGGGCTTTCACAGGTGTCCCCGACTGGGAGGTGGTGGATGAGAGGAGGTGCAGCACAACTCTATTAGGTGGAGAAGGTGGCCTGGACCACCTTGTAGAGACATGAAAAAATAGATGATTTCTATGACTTCATGGGTGGCAGAAATGATCTGCATAACCCCTGGGACAATGCTGTTGGCCTAGAATGTCTTGTGAGTGGCAGAAGAAACCTCTGCCGTGTGAAGTGACAGAGGAGTGTCTTGCTTCTCTCTACCCATTTATTATTATTGTTATCCTTGTGATTATTATTTCATAGAGACAAAGTCTCACTGTGTTGCCCAGGCTGGTCTCGAACTCCTGGCTTCCCAAAGTGCTGGGATGTCAGGCATGAGTCCCTGTGCCCGGCTCTCCAGCGGTTTCGTGTCTTGGTGTCCCCATGCTCTGGCAGGGCTGGGGGACAGGGGACTCACCGGGCCTGGATGTCAACGCCCAGAGCCTCATCCTTAGGGTGGAAGAAAGTCTTGTTTGGAGTCAGCTGGACCTCAAAAGATGGGAGGACTGGGTGGGACATGGGCAAGAGGCACCCTCAGCACTGTGGCTTGTTCCTGACCCCTTCCCTGCTCCTTCCTCAGTGACTCTGGCCACCCCCAGGGGCTGGAACACATGGCACCCTGCTCGGCCCCAGGACAGGTGTTCCCTGAGACTTCCTTTCCACCTCCAGCCCTGTCCCAACACGTCCGCCCAGCCTGGCTTGGCCCGCCCACACCTCACCGTATTCCTTCACGTCGAAGGATGCCTTGAACCTCTGCTTGGTGGCACTTTGGTAACTGGCTTCCATGGTCCAGGTCCCGAAACTGAGGGACACAAGGTTAGGAGGCCCACAGCCTCCCGGGAGAGGCCCACAGCCTTCTGCGCCCTCCCCTGGGCTCCCGGCCACACCTCACGAGCTCAGGGAGATGGAAGGAGTTGGTGAAGAAGCCATCTTTGGCCAGGAGACTCTGGCTGATCACAGTGACACCTTCTGGGTTCTGCGGGGGCAGGGCAGGGCTGGTGACCCCCTCGCAGAGGGTCCTGGCGGCCTCCGGTCCCCAGGAGTTCCCCAAACTCTACAGCCCCAGTGTCCAGATCCACCCCCTGTTGGGAGAGGCCACCTTGATGTCCAGAGTGAATGTCTTGGTCACGGGGTCCATCTTGTGGTTCACAGTGAGCACCCGGTACTGGACTGCAGGGTGGGAGGACTCCGAGTTGGACAGAGGAAGAGGGGGAGAGGGAGTCTGGACAGGGGGTGGTGGTCATAGAATCCTGGGCAGCGAGGAGACCTTGGGAGGTGGGGGGAAGATTTCAGGAGATGAAAGCATGTTTGACAGTGGGGCAGGTGGAGATAGAAGGCGGTGCCTGGCTGGGGCCCAGTGCCTCGGGGCTGTACCCAAGTGCTCGGGGGTGTAGATGGTCTTGTCCGTCTGGATGAAGATGTAGCCAGCATGGGGCACCACCAGCACCAACTTCTCCATGAATGAGGAGACCAAGGTGGGTGTCCAGGTTGCCTGGATGACAACATATTGCTTCCCTGGTTGTGGGGGATATACCAGGCTCTCGGGAACCTGCGGAGAGATGCCCATACTCCTCAGGATTTTCTGGGCCCTCCCTCCCTGGGGGCAAAGCCCTCCACCAGATCTTGGGAGAAGTAGTGGAGTGAGAGCCTTCTGGCTCTGTCTATGGAAGCAAGGTCGCCATGTGCGGCTGTGCAGGTTGCTCACTGCACAACAGCATCCAGCTAAGGGAGGGATAGAATCTAGCTCAGGTTCCTAAAATGCCAGCAGAGGGCGCCTTTGTAATTCACACAGAGGCTTCATGTGACTAATGTGGGTTCTTGGGGCTCAGGCTTGGGGAACTTTTGTTTTTGTTTTTTGAGTGGGTCTCACTCTGTGGCCCAGGCTGGAGCACAGTGGCATGATCATGGCTCACCACAGCTTCAACTCTTGACCTCTTGGGCTCAAGCAATCCTCCCAAGTAGCTGGGACTACTGGCAAGTGCCACCACACCTGCTAATTTTTGGATTTTTTGTAGAGACAGGAGCTTGCTATATTGCCTTGGCCTTGAACTTCTGACCTCAAGCGACCCTCCTGCCTCAGCCTCCCAATGTACTGGGATTACAGGCGTGAGCCAATGCGCCGGGCAGGGCTTTTGACTTCTAGATGACCGGGCCACAAGAGGGGAGTAAGCATGTCCAGGTCCTGCACCCACCCTCCCGTGTCCCTCGTGGGGAGTCCCCTCAGAGTCTGCCCCTCTCTATCTCGCTGCTGACCCAGAGCCTTCCTGTGCGGCCACTCATCCTGGCCTGCCACCCACCATCACAGGCGCCTGGTCCATGAAGTCATTTTCCGGGGAGAGGACGAGTTGCCTCCTGGCCACCACCGTCTTCCTCCTGGGGAAGTCCCACACTGTGAGGTTCACTGAGAGGGCCCTGGTGAGGGGCTGACTGGAGTCCGAGTGCGCCTGGACGTGGACATTCTCGGGGCTGCCGATCCTCAGGACGCGGGGGGTCACCAGGAGGTACCTGCCGGTGGACAAACACAGGGGCACGGGGGGACTTGAGCAGGGGAAGCCACGCAGAGAACAGGCAGGAAGTCACCCGGGCTCCCAGACTCACAGAGGCTCAGCGCCGGTGAGGGTCCCCCCCAGGAGAACCAGCAGCAGTCCCAGGGCCCAGGGCACGTCCATGGCTGCAGACGTCTTTCCTCTCCTCTGCTCTGGCCTGTTTGCCTTGGCCAGCGCCGGCCGAGTTAATATCTAAACAGGTGCTGTGGGGGGATCCCGTAAACCCAGTGGGGGCGGGGTGAAGGTGGACCCTCCCATGAGCCACCGGGGTCTTAGCCTCAATCCCCCCGCAACCCCCGGCAAGTAGCCGTGTGGACCCGGGCACCGAGCTCAGGGCTTGGCTGGGACTGGCTGCGGGGAGTGGGTGGGGGCTGGAGGAGCTAGCTTCCCACGGGGCCTGGATAGGTCCTGTGCTCCCCCGCCCCCTTGTGAAATTGACAAGGCAGGGCAGCATTGGGGCACGGGCAGTGCCAGCTTCTCTGCCGTTACCCAATCCGGCCACCAACAGCCAAGGCATGGGGCCGCGTGGCCCCAGGACCCGCTGTGGTGGAAACTTCCGAGAAGTTCACGGGTCACGGGTCAACGTCCTCTTCCTGGGCATCTGGTCCGTCCCCGGCAGGGGCTGCTTGGTTTTCTCCTCCTCACAGGAGACAGGCTGGGTCAGTCGTGACCATTGTCCTTTGTTCCCAAATCAGGTCAGGCTCTCTGGCTCCTTTTTCCAGCGGGAAAATTATACCTCTGAAACCAGGGAAGGAAAAACATCGTGCTTGACACATTCCTGGATGAAGGCTTTCTCTGTCCCCAAATAAGCTTTACAGCCTGTCAAAGAGGATGTCAGGCCGGGCTTGGTGGCTCAGCCTGTAATCTCAGCACTTTGGGAGGACGAGGTGAGGGGACTGCCAGGGCCCGCAGGTTCGAGACCTGTCTGGGCAACTTGGGGTGACCTCGTCTCTACAATAAAGTGAAAATTAGCTGGGGGTGGTAGTGCACACCTGTAGTTCTGGCTACTCGGAAGGCTGAGACGGAAGGATCGCCTGAGCCCAGCAGGTCGAGGCTGGGGTGGTCGTGAGCATGCCACTACGCTCCAGCCCAGGCGATAGAGTGAGACTCCAACTCAAAAAAAAAAAAAATGAAAAAGAGAGAATGTCAAGCCGGCTTTGTGGTGTCTGCCTCTAAGGAGTCTGGACTGGGCACGGTGGCTCACTTGTAATCCCAGCACTTGGGAGGCCGAGGTTGGAGGTTCACTTGAGGCCAGGAGTTTGAGACCAGCCTGGACAACATAGTGATACCCCATCTCTACAAAAAAAAAAAAGAGCTGGGCATGGTGGTGCACACCTGCAGTCCCAGTTAATTGGAAGGTTGAGGCAGGAGGATTGCTTGAGCCCAGGAGTTCAAGGCTGTGGTGAACTACGATCACGTCACTGCACTCCAGCGACAGAATGAGACACTGTCTCTAAAAGAAGAAGAGGAGAGGCCGGGCTCGGTGACTCAGCCTCTAATCCCGCGCTTTGGGAGGCCGAGGTGAGTGGATTGCCTGAGCCCGCAGGTTCGAGACCCGCCTGGGCAACTCGGCAAGACCTCATCTCTACAATAAATCAAAAAAATGAGCCAGACATGGTAGCGCGCGCCTGCAGCTCCAGCTACTCGGAAGGCGGAGGCGGAAGGATCGCCGGAGCCCAGCAGGTCGAGGCTGCGGCGGCCGGGAGCGGCCACTGCCCTCCAGTCTGGGCGACAGAGTGAGGCTCCAACTAAAAAAAAAAAAAAAAAAAAAGAAAAGAAAAGGAAGAGGAGGAGGAGGAGGAGAAAGAGGAAGAGGAGGAGGGAGATACCCCAAAAAACCCACAAGGGGACCCCTCGGGATCCCGCCCTGCCACCCAGCGAACACGCGGAAGGCGGCCGAGGTCGCTGCAGGGCGAATGAGGGGCGCCAGGAGCTCACGTGTCACACAGCGGTCCCCTCCCCCCCGCCCCAGCACCAGGTCCCCCGGACAGAACGGTCAGCACTTGCTCCACAGCGCTGCGCCGAGCGCCCGCGGCGTGCCCGGCCCTGCTGCCGGCGGGGGACACGGCCGCGCGCGGCCCGGCCACGCCTGTCCTCGCGGAGCGGCCGCCCCTTTCCGTCCTCTCGGCCAGCTCGGGGACCGGCGCCAAGCCCAGGCCCGACCTGGCTCCGGCGCGGACGCGGGGCGGGGAGGCCGCGGCGGCGGCGCCGGGCGGGGCCTGGCGGGCGGGCCGCCAGGGGGCGCGCGCGGGCTCCGGCGGGCGGCCGCGGCGCCGCCCCCCGCAGGAATGCGGGTGCTGGGCCGCCGCCGCCGCGGGTCCCGCCCGCCCTCCCCGGGCCCCGGGCGGCGCGCGCGGGCGGGGCGGCCTCGCCGGCCCCCGGGCTTGCTCTCGGCTGGCTCCCGCGGGGCTGGGAGCCGCGGGCTTCCCGGGAAGGGCCGGGCGGGGCGGGAGGCCGAGGAGGGACCCCCAGGGCCTCGCCGCCGTCGGGGCTGGCGTTCATCAGACGCCCGCTGCGTCCCGCGCCGAGCAGGGACTTTCTCCCCAGAAGCTTCCCTTCCACGGAGGAGGACACTGAGGCTGCCCGCGGCCCTTTCAGGAGCTTCTGGGCGTGGACGGTGCTGCCCGGCCACGCCCAGTCCCAGCCCAGGCTCCTCGGGTCCGTCCTTCCTTCCCTCCCCGCATTACCTTGGCTGGTCACCCAGGCTGGAGTGCAATGGTGCCATCATAGCGCACTGTGGCCTCGAACCCCTGGCCTCAGGCAATGTCCTCAGGTCATTTCTTGGTTCCCAAAGTGCCGGGATGTGGCTGTGAGCAGGCACACAACAGTCCCCTGTCCATGGAGCTGGGCTTCTGGTGGGCGACACAGGCAGGAGACAAACAGCCTGGCATATGTCAGAGGGAGGGAAGTAATGCTGGTGAAGAGGACAGAGGGACCGGGCGCAGTCTTGAGGTGACCAGCGAGTGCCTCTCCGAGGAGTTGCCGTTTCCGCACCTGGAGCTGTGTGAGTGTCTTGGAAAACTGTTCTAGGCAGAGGAAACAGCAAGTGCAGAGGCCCTGAGGCTGGAGGGTTTAGAAACAGCAAGGCCTGGTGGCTCACACCTGTAATCCTTTGGGCCTTTGGGAGGCTGAGGCAGGAGGATCACTTGAGTCGAGGAGTTCAAAACCAGCCTGGTCTCTACAAACAAACACAAAACAAAAACAAAGCTTAAAAATGAACTGAACAGGGTGGTACCTAGAATCCCAGCTACTTGGGAGGCTGAGGTCAAAGGATCACCTGAGCCCAGGAGGTTGAGGCTGCAGTGAACTGTGATCATGCCACTGCACTCCAGCCTGAGTGACAGAGCAAGACTCTCAAAACAAAACAAAACAAAATAAAACAAAACCCAGCAAGGTCAGTGTTAGCCGGGCTCGGTGGCTCAGCCTGTAATCCCGCGCCTTTGGGAGGCTGAGGTGAGTGGATTGCCTGAGCCCGCGGGTTCAAGACCTGCCTGGGCAGCGAGACCTCATCTCTACAATAAATCAAAAAATCAGTCGGGCGTGGTAGCGCACGCCTGTAATTCCGGCTACTGGGAAGGCTGAGGCGGAAGGATGGCTGGAGCCCAGCAGGTCGAGGCTGCGGTGGCCGGGAGCGGCCACTGCTCTCCAGTCTGGGCGACAGAGTGAGACTCCAACTCAAAAAAAAAAAAAAAGAAGGTCAGTGTTGCTGGGATGAGTGGGTGATGGAGAGAGTAGGAGATAATTTGAGACCAATATTCCGTGGGCAGATCATATACTCACGGGTCCTTGTCTAAATAGAGGGAAGACCTCTGGAGAGTTTTGAAAAGATGGGTTCCATTATCCTTGTTTTAACAGAACCAGTCTGCGTATGTCCTTTCTTTCTATGACTTGAAATCTAAAGTTAAAAATTGGGAGGCTGGCCAGGCACAGTGGCTCAGCCTGTAATCCCAGCACTTTGGGAGGCCGCGACGAGTAGATTGCCTGAGACCATGGGTTCAAGACCAGCCCAAGCAACTTGGCGAGACCTCTTCTCTACAATAAATCAAAAAAATAAGGCAGGGCTCGGTGGCTTAGCCTGTAATCCCAGCACTTTGGGAGGCTGAGGTGAGGGGATTGCCTGAGCCCATGGGTTCAAGACCAGCCCGGGCAACTTGGCGAGACCTCATCTCTACAATAAATTAAAAATTAGCCAGGCATGGTAGTGTGCACCTGTAGTTTTAGCTACTTGGAAGGCTGCCTAAGTTCAGCAGGTCGAGGCTACAGTGGCTGTGAGCATGCCACTGAACTCTAACCTGGGCACAGAGTGAGACTCCAACTCAAAAAAAAAAAAATTGGGAAGCGGAGGCAGGAGGATTGCTTGAGGCCAGGAGTTTGAGACCAGCCTGGGCAACATAGCAAGATTCTCTCTCTACAGAAAATTTAAAACATTAGTGGGCATGGTGGCGTGCACCTGTAGTCCCAGCTACTCAGAAGGCTGAAGCAGAAGGATCATCTGAGCCTAGGGGGTAGAGGCTTTGGTGAGCCATGATCGTGCCACTGCACTCCAGCTTGGGAGACAGAATGAGATTCTGAATCAAAAAATAATAATAAACCGGGCTCGGTGGCTCAGCCTGTAATCCTGCGCTTTGGGAGGTTGAGGTGAGTGGATTGCCTGAGCCCGCGGGTTCGAGACCTGCCTGGGCAACTTGGCGAGACCTCATCTCTACAATAAATCAAAAATTAGCCGGGCGTGGTAGCGTGCGCCTGTAGTTCCAGCTACTTGGAAGGCTGAGGTGGAAGGAGGTTGCGGTGACCAGGAGTGGCCACTGCACTCCAGTCGGGGTGATAAAGTGAGACTCCAACTCAAAATAATAATAATAATAATAATAATAATATAATAATAATAAAACTTAAAATAATATTGCAACATAAAAATGAAGCCTGGGTGGGGCTTGTGGATGAGGGAAGCAGGGTTTAGGTGGGTCTCACATCCAAAGCTACCCAGGTGAGGCCAAAGATGACTGCCTCTACTTTGGTGCCCATGTGAGGCCAACAGGTCCATTCCAGTCCTCATCTCCTTGAAGGCTACATCTGGTCCTTGTTGTTGGGTGTGCTGGTGAGGTGGAGGAACTAGCAATGTAGGGAAGCCTCTCTGGGGGCTGCAGAAAGTTCCATCTGGAGCACCTGGGTTGTCCCATGTAAGCTTCACCCTCCCACCTCCTCAAGTGGTTGATCGTTGGAATGAAGAGAGGGTCATGTTTAGAGTGTATGACGTCAGACCTGGGAAACTTTGAAAAACACCCCCAGAGAACTGATCAGGTGCCCCAGCTGGCCCTGAGGCTGAAAGAGGAACAAATTGCAGTGTTATATCCAAAAGAGGGAAATGGTTGGAAATTGAATGTTCCTTGATGACCTAGTTTTTATCCATTAGGTTTGCATAAATTCAGAAGACAGGTAGCATTCTGTGTGGTGAGGCAGGCAATGTTATTATTATTAAATCTTAGAAACTCTTTATATGTTGAGAAAATTAGGGAATGTGTGATATGAAATGCAGAACTAGTTTGCCCTGATTTACTCTTTTTTAAAAAAAATCACAACCTTAATACACACATCAGCAGCATGTAAGTACCTAGAGAAGGGAAGAGAAAGCTGGGAACTGTGGGGGGACAGAGGGAGGCTCATTTGTCCTCCTGGAGAAGGGGAACAGTATTTTCCCCGGTGGGGAAAAGGCTTTGTCTATGCTCTCTGTAAAAAAAAGTGGAGCTTCTTTGGAATTTGAAAAAAAAAAAGCAAACCCAATGGAAAAGTTTATTATTATTATTATATTTTTATTTTGAGTTGGAGTCTCACTCTGTCACCCAGGCTGGAGTGCAGTGTCACGCTACGGCCACCCTGGCATCGATCTGCTGGGCTCCTGCGATCCTTCTGCCTCAGCCTTCCAAGTAGCCAAGAATTACAAGTGCGTGCTACCATGCCCAGATAATTTTTGATTTATTGTAGAGACAAGGTCTCCCCAAGTTGCCCAGGCTGATCTTGAACTCATGGGCTCAGGCAATCTGCTCGCCTCAGCCTCCCAAAGTGCTGAGATTATAGGCAGAGCCACCAAGCCTAGCTTTATTATTATTTTTAAAAGCAAACTGGTGCCTGGAATCTCTGCACTTTGTATCACAGACTCCTTAATTTACTCACTAAACAAAGAGTTTCTAGGAATCAATGATAAACACATCAACAATCTGATATAAAATGAAATCAGGCAAAGGTGTGATCAGAATGTTCACAAACAAAACCACAAAAATTTCCTGAACATATGGAAAGACCTTCAGCCTCACTCATACTAAGAGAAATACAAGTTAAAACCACATGGAGGGTAGTTTCTCTCACTCATGGCATCTCTAGCATGTCTCTCTTTCCTTCCTCTAATAAACTTTGTTTTAAAACTAAAACAGAAAACAAAAACACAGAAATATTAATTTTTATCCATTAGATTTGCATAAATTCAGAAGACTGATACCATTCTGTGTGGTGAGGCTGTGATGAGGCAGACAATATTATTATTAATTCCTAGAAACTCTTTATATATTGAGGAAATTAGGAAGTGTGTGATACAAAATGCAAAACTGTTTTTACCTGGTTTACTCTTTGTCTCTTTTTTTGAGTTGAGGTCTCACTCTGTCACCCAGACTGGAGGGCAGTGGCATGATCACAGATCACTGCAGCCTCCATCTCCTGGCCTCAGGCTGTCCTTCTGCCTCAGCCTCCCACGTTGCTGGGACTAAAGTCATGCGCCACCACACCCGGCTAATTTTTCGTTTTTTGTAGAGAATGGGGTCTTGCTATGTTGCCCAGGCTGGTCTCAAATTTCTGGCCTCAAGTGATCCTCTCACCTCAGCCTCTCAAATGCTGGGATTATAGATGTGAGCCACTGTGCTCAGATTTTTATTTTTACTTTTTTTTTTTTTGAGTTGGAGTCTCACTCTGTCTGTCGCCCACACTGGAGTGCAGTGGCCACTCCCGGCCACCGCAGCCTCGACCTGCTGGGCTCCGGCGATCCCTTCCGCCTCAGCCTTCCGAATAGCTGGAACTACAGGCGCACACTAGCACACCCAGCTAATTTTTTGATTTATTGTAGAGACGAGGTCTCACCAAGTTGCCCAAGTTGGTCTCGAACCCGCGGGCTCAAGCAGTCCACTCACCTCAGCCTCCCAAGGCGCAGGATTACAGGCTGAGCCACCGAGCCCGGCTTTGTTTTTAAACTTTTGTTAGGGGTTTTTGGATTTATTTTTATGTTGTGATATTATGAATTCTTTAAACATTTTTTTTTTTAGTGGGGGTCTCACTCTCTCGCTCAGACTGGAGTGCAGTGGCCGCTCCCGGCCACCACAGCCTCGCCTATTGGACTCCGGTGATCTTTCCGCATCAGCCTTCCAAGTAGTTGGAGCTACAGGCGCGCGCTACCACGCCTGGCTAATTTTTTGATTTATTGTAGAGATGAGGTCTCGCCAAGTTGCCCAGGCGGGTCTCGAACCCGCGGGCTCAGGCAATCCACTCACCTCAGCCTCCCAAAGGCGCGGGATTACAGGCTGAGCCACCGAGCCCAGCTTCCTTTAAACATTTTAGATTTCAGGTTCTAGCAAACACATGGACATTGTCCCTCCAGGATGGAGATGAGTTTGATAATGTTGAGAAAAATGACAAAAGCATAACTGCTTTGGCCAAGTGGTCTCATGAGGGAAACGTTTGCACATGTGTGAAATGATACAGGGTTATTCATTGCAGCCGTTTATGTAATAGCAAACACTGGGAGAGAGTCCAGAGAGCCATCAGTAAAGCGCCAGTTGCATAAATTCTTGCTCATCTGCACAATGGAGTCGATTGCAGAGATGTAAGAAGAATGAGGAAGTCTGCTTGGGCTGATTTGGAAAATCCTGCAAGGTATATATCATTCAAAGAAATAACTAGGTGGGGTGTGGTGGCTTATGTCTGTAATCCCAGCACTTTGGTAGGCTGAGGTGGGAGGATAGTGTGAGCCCAGGAGTTTGAGACTGGACTGGGCAGCATAACAAGACCTCATCTCTACAAAAGGTTAAAAAATTAGCTGGGCGTGGTGGCGCGTGCCTGTAGTCCTAGCTACTTTGGAGGCTGAGGCAGGAGGATGAGATGGAGGCTGTGGTAAGCCGTGATTGTGCCACTGCACTCCAGCCTGGGCAAAAGAGTGAGACCCTGACTCGAAACAAGAACAAAAAGAAATAACTAAAGTCCATACCTATATGTACAGTGTACTGCTTTTAGTGAAAAAAAAATTTTTTTTTTTTGAGTTGGATTCTCACTCTGTTACCCAGGCTGCCGTGCAGTGGTCAGTGGCAATATGTCCCCCAGGCTGGTCTCAAATTCCTGGCCCCAAGTGACCTTCTCACCTCAGCCTCTCAAATGCTGGGATTACAGATGTGAGCCACCATGCTCAGATTTCTTTTTAAACTTTTCTGTTAGGGGTTTTTGGATTTATTTTTATGTTGTGATATTATGAATCCTTTAAACATTTTAGATTTCAGGTTCTAGCAAACACATGGACATCGTCCCTCCAGGATGGAGATGAGTTTGTTAATGTTGAGAAAAATAACAAAAGCATACATGCTTTGGCCAAGTGGTCTCATGAGAGAAACATTTGCACACATGTAAAATGATACAGGGTTATTCACTGCAGCTGCATGCTCACAGCCACTGCAGCCTCAACCTCCTGGGCTCAGGTGATCCTTCTCCCTTGGCCTTCCAAGTAGCTGGAACTACAGGCGCACACTACCATGCCTAGCTAATTTTTAAAAAATTTATTGTAGAGATGTGGTCTCACCAAGTTACCCAAGCTGGTCTTGAACCTGTGGGCTCAGGCAATCCTCTCACCTCGGCCTCCTAAAGTGCTGGGATTACAGGTTTGAGTAACCACACCCGGCCAAAAAATTTTTTTAAAAAGTATATACTTAGTTTATTTCCACTGAAACATTCCATGTTTTTTATTTTTAGAGACAGGGTCTCCCTCTGTCATCCAGGCTAGAGTGCCTTGGCATAATCGGACCTCACTGCAGCCTCAAACTCCTAGGTTCAAGTGATCCTCCTGCCTCAGCCTTCCCAGTACTCATAGCTAGAACTACAGGCATGCACTGCAATGTCCTGCTAAACTTAAAAAATTTTTTAAGAGACAAGGTTTCACTGTGTTGCCCAGGTTGGTCTCAAACTCCTGAGCTCAAGCAATCCTCCCACCTCTGCCTCCCAAAGTGCTGAGATGACAGGCATGAGCCACCATGCCCGGCCCCATGTCTTTTTATTTTTTTAGTTGTGGTGCAATAAGCACACTCTAAAATGTATCATTTTAACCACATATAAATGTACAGTCAGAGGCATTAATTACACTCCCATAGTTGCACAACCACCACCACCACATCATCTTTCTCATCTTCCCATACTGAAGCGCTGCTCCCAAGAGACACTAACTTTCCAGTCCTCTCTCACCCAGTGCCTGGTAACCACTGTTTGATTTCTGTTTCTGTGAATCTGACGACGCTAGGGACCTCCTCTGACTGGACGCTTGTCCTCTTGTGATTGACTTATTTCACTCAGCGTACTGTCTCCAGTGCCTCCATGTTGTAGTCTGTGTCAGAATTTCCTTCCTCTTAAAGGCTGAATCACATTCCATTGTAGAACAGACGAAAGTTTGTTTATGGATCCATCCATTTCTTCCCTTGTATAATCCTAAATTACCCAATCGGCTTATAACAGGCAGGGATGGGGCTCAAACACTGGACAATTGGAGGAAAGAGAAGGGTAGAAGAATTGTTTTGTTGTTATTGTTGTTGTTTTTCTTTTTTGTAATCAATATTTTTTATTTTGGAATTGTGGGGTACAGTTAAGGGTTAGGTATACAAATATGTTTCATTCAGGCACCCTTGTTGATAAGGGGTGTCTCCCTGTCCCCAGACAGATACTGACTACCGTTAATCCCACCTCCCTTCCCCTCCCCCCCATAGTTTCCCACCACTGTCAATCCTTTTCTTATAGTATTATGATAGGCGTTCAAGGTCCGCTATATGAGTGAGAACATGTGATACTCGGATCTTTGTTTCTGTGAGAGGTCACTCAGTATTATAGACTCTGGTTCCATCCAGGTTGCTGCGAAATTCATGATTTTGTTCTTTTTTATGACTGCGTAGTATTCCATCGTGTATATGTACCACATTTTTTTAATCCAGTCCTCTTTTGATGGACAGCATGGTTGATTCTTGCTATTGTGAACAATGCTGTGATAAACATACATGTGCAGGTATCTTTTTCATAGAGTGATTTGAGTTCTTCAGGGTATATTCCCAGTAGGGGGATTGCAGGGTCATATGGGAGGTCGATATTTAGAGATTTTAGGAATCACCACACTGTTTTCCACAGAGTTTCCACTAGTTTGCACTCCCACCAACAGAGTATGTATTCCCTTTTCACCACACCCTCTCCAGCAACTGTTATTTTTTGAGTTGCTGATAATGGCCATTCTGACTGAAGTTAGGTGGTATCTCAGTGTGGTTTTGATTTGCATCTCCTTGATAATTAGTGAGGTTGTTGTTGTTGTTTTTGAGTTGGAGTCTCACTCTGTCGCCCAGACTGGAGTGCAATGGCTGCTCCTGGCCACCACAGCCTCGACCTGCTGGGCTCTGGCGATCCTTCCACCTCAGCCTTCCAAGTAGCTGGAACTACAGGTGCGCGCTACCACGCCTGGCTAGTTTTTTGATTTATTGTAGAGACGAGGTCTTGCCAAGTTGCCCAGGTGGGTCTTGAACCCATGGGCTCAGGCAATCCACTCACCTCAGCCTCCCAAAGCATGGATTTACAGGTTGAGCCACCCAGCCCTGCCATTGCTGTTGTTTTGAGTTTGAGTCTCACTTTGTCACCCAGGCTGGAGTGATGTGGCACACTCACAGCCACCCTAGCCTCTACCTGCTGGGCTCTGGTAAGCCTTCCGCCTCAGCCTTCCAAGTAGCTGGAACTACAGGCATGCCCACCAGGCCTGGCTAATTTTTGATTTATGGTAGAGATGAGGTCTTGCCAAGTTGCCCAGGCTGGTCCTGAGCTCAGGCAATCCTCTCACCTCTGCCACACAAAGTGCTGAGATTACAGGCATGAGCCACCATGCCAGGCTGCAACATTATTTTTTTTTTGAGTTGGCGTCTTACTCTGTCGCCCAGACTGGAGTGCAGTGGCACGCTCCCGGTCACCGCAGCCTCGACCTGCTGGGCTCCAGCGATCCTTCCGCCTCAGCCTTCCAAGAGCTGGAACTACAGGCACATGCCACCACGTCTGGCTAATTTTTGATTTATTGTAGAGATGAGGTCTTGCCAAGTTGGCTAGGTGGGTCTCGAACCCACGGGTTCAGGCAATCCACTTACCTCAGCCTCCCAAAGCGCTGGGATTACAGGCTGAGCCACTGAGCCCGGCCCAACAATATTTTTTAAACCCAATATGGGAGAGGAGGAAGGAACTGATTTGATAGAAAATCCTGAGCAATGTGGCAGCCTCCACAGTCTCCACACAGACTGAGAGAGACCTCTTTCGTGGGCCCTGGATTCATTTGCTTTTTGCCTAGAAGAACCCTCAGAGACTCCTAAGACTGACATAGAGATAGGGTGACATGGGCTTGGGAGTCGGACTGAAGCGGGCTTAATTCTGATCCTTCCCTTCCCCACAGCCTCGGCTACTCACTTGTGATCTGGGAGTCAAAGCCTGACTCCATCTCCTAAGGGTGCAAGGCAGATGAAGCCACGCTTACAGGAAAGCCCCATCCGGAACCTGGCTCTCAAGGGTGCTGACGGAACTTCAATGATAACGAAAACTTCAAGCATGCCGGGCACAGTGGCTCACACCTGTCATCCCAGCGCTTTGGGAGGCCAAGGTGGGAGGATCACTTAAGCCCAGGAGTTTGAGGCCCACCTGACCCAGACTGGTCTTGAACCCGTGGGCTCCGGCAATCCTCTTGCCTCCACCTCCCAAAGTGCTGGGATTGCAGGTGTGAGTCACCACACCCAGCCATATATGTATGTGTGTGTGTGTGTGTGTGTGTGTGTGTGTATGTATATATATATATATGCATATGTGTATATATCTTTTTTTAATGGGAAAATATCTGTGCATTGCTGCTACATGCGAAGATACATTTTGCTGAGAGGGTGTGTGATCAGGAAAGTCCCTTGGTTGACTGAGCTTTGGGTGTGTGTTGGAGGTGGAGGAGGTTAGTTATGAATCACTGTATTCTCAGGCCCAGGATACTGAAGTCATGAGGGTGAATGAGGCAGAATCTGTCTTGTCCTTCAAGGCCCGCGACAATGTCCCCTACTCCAGGAAGCTTCCCGTGCCTTCCCAGACTCAGCTCTGGGCTTTCAGCTCTGGGATCCTCAGCCCAGGGACCAGGACCCCCTCTCTCTCCCAGCATTGTCAGCGGTGAAGTCTGTGCCTGGAAGTTGAGGACTTTCCGGGGGGTTCTGGCCTGCCCAGGCACAGAGCAGGTGAGGCAGAGTTCACAGAATGAATGAATGAAGAGTCCAGGTGACCCTCCGAACCGGGTGTGGACTAGGGGGGCCCGGTTGTTCTGGGGAGGGAGGGTAGGGCTCTTGTCTCCTCATCTCGGCCGAACCCGGCCCGGGAGGCAGCTGCAGGCCAGGCACCGGAGCCCAAAGTTCAGGAGGCGAGGCCAGCGGAAGAGGAGGCTATGGGTGGTTCGCACGTACAGGTGGCCCGAGGGGTCCACGTTCTTGAGAATGGTCAGTGGTGTGTAGCGGGCGTTGGTCTGTCGGCGCAGGGGTGGGCGGGCTGAGTCGATGACCTTGACGATGGCCTGTGGGGGGGGGGCTGAGCTTGGGGACCCGGGGAGGGCCCCTACCCAACACACCTGCACCGGGTCTGGGGGCCCTGGGTCCCCACTTACCTGGGCCACATCCTGGGGGCTCTGTCCCACGGAGCGGAAGAGCTCCCTGGAGGCCGGGAGGTAGGAGTCCCGGAAGTAGTGCAGAGTGTCAGGGTCGGTACCCGGGAACTCAGCCGCGGAGACCTGTGCCAGCAGCTTCCCCTCGAACTCGGTGATCACCGGGCCTGGCTCCACCAGGGAGATGCTGGGGGCCAGGCAGGGTGGTGAGCTGATGCCCCCCAGCCATGGATGCCCCCTTGTGTCCTTATTGTTATTATTATTATTATTATTATTTTTTGAGTTGGAGTCTCACTCTGTCGCCCAGACTGGAGTGCAGTGGCCACTCCCGGCCACCGCAGCCTCGACCTGCTGGGCTCCGGGGATTCTTCCGCCTCAGCCTTCCAAGTCGCTGGAACTACAGGCACGCGCTACCATGCCCGGCTAATTTTTGATTTATTGTAGAGATGAGGTCTCGCCAAGTTGCCCAGGTGGGTCTCGAACCCACGGACTCAGGCAATCCACTCACCTCAGCTTCCCAAAGTGCTGGGATTACAGGCTGAGCCACTGAGCCCAGCTTGTTCTTTTTTTGTTGTTTTTTTTTTAGAGATGGGGGTCTCACTGTGTTGCCCAGGCTGGAGTGCAGTGGTGTGATCATAGTTCACTGCAGCCTCGAACTCCTGGGCTCAAGCAATCCTCCTGCTTCAGCCTCCTGAGTAGCTGAGACTACAGGGGTGTGCTATCGTGGCTAATTTTTGAAAATTTTTTGGTAGAGATGGGATCTAGCTATGTTGCCCAGGCTGGTCTCCAACTCTGTCCTCAAGGTATCCTTCTGTCTTGACCTCCCAAAGGGCTGGGATTACAGGCACGAGCCACCGCACCTGGCCTATTTTCTCCATCTCATCAACCTGTCCTCCCACATCACTGCTCCCAGCCCATCTCATTCTGCTGCCTCAGTGTCCCCCTCACTGTCCCCACTTCCTTGCCACCGCCCCATCTTCCATGCCTGCCCTATCCTCTTCCAACCCTTTCCCTTCCCTTCCCCATTTACCAATTCCATGTTCCCACCACTGCCTCCACCCCTGTCATCGTCCTTATCCCTCTTCTCCCTGTTAGCCCAACTCCCCACCGCTCCCTGTAGTCCCCCTTTGCTGCCCAGGCGCCCGCCTCACAAGATGTTGAACTGCAGCAGCTGGATGGCCAGACTCTCAAAGAATCCCTCCAGGGCGAACTTGGAGGCTGCGTAGATGTCGTTGAACATGACCCCTGTGAGGGTTGGAGGGGAGAGCTCTTCGGGGGTCTGGGGTGGATTTTGTGAGCCCCAGAGTGATGGGATCATTGGGAGGGAGAGCAGAGAGGGTCTGGGGGTCAAAAGGAGGGGACCTTTGGTGCCAAGGGGCTGCACAGTGGAGCCAGGACGAGGTTCTCCTGGGGAGCCCGGTGCCCCCGCCCCAGCTCCACCCCAACCCAGGAAACTCCCCGTTTCCCTCCATCCTCCAAAGCCTTGAGGCCACTTGGATGTGGCATCCCCCGGGCCCCAGGGCCCCCTCTGCAGGGCCCTTGTTATTCCTTCTAGATGCAGCTTCACACCGCTGAGGAGTGGGGGAGATCCCAGGAAGGGTCCAGGGGGGTGAAGGGAGTCTAGAGAGCTTGAGGAGGAAAGACCCAGGTGTGGGGATGGCAAGCAGGTGGCCACCACTGTAGGCCCACAGCAGACATCACTAATCACTCATCGCTCTTCTCTGCCGCACCTCAGAGTTCAGGCATCTCTGTGGCCCGGAGGGAGGTGTTTAGCAAGAAGGAGTTCTGATGGCTCCTTTGGGCTTGGGGGGGATGCTTGGGAGAAATTTTTGGAGGTGTCCAAAGCGGGGCTGATGCTGGGGACGTTAATGGCTGTGAATGGTTTGTGTACCATTACTGCCTACTCTTCCACCGTGACAGACATAGTTAATCTTCCCCAGAACTTTTTCCTCCTGAGTTTCAGAGTCCTTCTCAACACAGCTCTCCAGGCCCATTTGGAATATGATCTCAAACCTGCTTGCCATCCTTCGGTCAGGGGAGGGTCAGACATGGGGAATATTGCCAGGGGTGGATCCCCACAGCTCACCCTGCAGGCCCATGACACTGCTGACCACCACAATGTGGCCCTGCCGCCTCCTCTTCATGCCTGGAAGCACCGCTTGGACCAGACGGACAGCTCCGAAAAAGTTGGTGTCAAAGACGTTCTGCATGGAAGCTAGGCTGAGCCCCTCCAGGGGCCCCAGCAGGCCCACTCCAGCATTATTCACTGAGGGAAGGGGTACTGAGGGTTACCTTGAAGCCCCCAACCTTCTAGTGTCACTTTGAGACTCTCTCTGAATCACTCCACACCTGCTCCAAGTCTGGGGCCAGTCCAGGGTATCTTGGTTGATGATCTTTTTTTTTTGAGTTGGAGTCTCACTCTGTCGCCCAGACTGGAGTGCAGTGGCCGCTTCCGGCCACCGCAGCCTCGACCTGCTGGGCTCCAGCGATCCTTCCGCCTCAGCCTTCCAAGTAGCCGGAATTACTGGCATGCGCTACCACGCCCGGCTGATTTTTTTATTTATTTATTGTAGAGATGAGATCTCGCTGCCCAGGCGGGTCTCGAACCCGCGGGCTCAGGCAATCCACTCACCTCAGCCTCCCAAAGGCGCGGGATTACAGGCTGAGCCACCGAGCCTGGCTTTTTTTTTTTTTTTGAGCCGAGATCTCACTCTGTCACCCAGGCTGGAGTGCAGTGGCATAATCATGGCTCACCGCAGCCTTGACCTTCCGGGCTCAGGTGATCCTCCTGCCTCAGCCCCCCTAGTAGCTGGGACTATAGGTGTGCACAGCCTGGCTGATTTTTTCATTTTTTGTAGAGATGAGATCTTGCTATGTTGCCCAGGCTGGTCTTGAACTCCTGGGCTCAAGTGGTCTTCCCACCTCGGCCTCCCAAACTGCTGGGACTACAGGCATGAGCCACCAAGCCCAGACCTTGATCTTTAAGCACAATTTAGCATTTGGGTGGGTAATTTAGCTCTGGGCGGTGGGGGGGGGAGGAGCCACTGGGAACAGCATCCGCTTAATGCACCAGCAATTTAGCTCTGACACCCACACCCGCCCCCCTCCAAAGGTTTGGGGCTGGGAGCTGTCTCTTCATCATTCTCCTGTCCCCAAGTGACTCCTCAGAGTAATTTCCCAGCCACATATGGTTTTCTCTTTGTGTGGGAATTTCGATTCCATAACATCCACCCACCCTCAGACCTCAGTTTGTTTTCTGTTTCTATCTTTTTTTTTTTAAAAAAAAATAAAAACAAGGGTCTCGCTACATTGCTCAGGCTGGTTTTGAACTCCTGGGCTCAAGCAGTCCTCCCTCCCACCTTGGCCTCCCAAAGTGCTGGGATGACAGACATGAGCTACCATGCCTGTCTACTTCATTTCTACTGTTGCTGATAAACTGACTGGTATTCCAGGCTCTTGGCCAACTGGTCTACCCCTTCTGTCCAGGGTCAGAGGGTTGGTGCTCAGATCCCGCCAGGTGAGGGTGACCCGGGTGAAGGCAAGCGACCGGGGGTGGCCAAGTCTCACCCAGCACGTCCACTTCCCCTCCCTGGATGCAGCTGAGACACTGGGCCACCGACTCATCGCTGCATACGTCCAGCTGGGCCACGGTGAGGGTCTGTCCCAGAGCCTCCCCGGCAGCAGTCTCCAGTGCCTCCTTCTTCCTCAGGTCCCTCATGGTGGCCACCACTGTGGGCAGAGAGCAGAGCTGAGAAAGGCCCCGGGCTGCTGTCCCCTGTGTGTGGGACTCCACATTTCTGTGATCTTGCCTGAGCCGCCCCAGAGGGCTGGAGATCCATGAGTTTACAGACCTACCTTTATCTCCCAGGTAGCAAATGCACAGTTGCATACGCACGCTTGCCTAAGCCATCCTTCCAGTCATCAATCCAGCAAACTAGCCTGGGGATGGTGGCATTTTGGGAGGTTGAGGCGGGAGGATTGCTTGAGCCTAGGAGTTGGAGGCCAGCCTGCACAACCTAGTGAGATCTTGTCTCTACAAAATATTTTTCTTTTTTTTTTTTTGAGTCAGAGTCTTGCTTTGTCACCCAGGCTGGAGTGCAGTGGCATGCTCATGGCCACCACAGCCTTGACCTGCTGGGTTCAAGTGATCCTTCCGCCTCAGTCTTCCAAGTAGCTGGAACCACAGGTGTGCGCCACTGCACTCAGTTAATTTTTTGATTTATTGTAGGGATGAGATCCTGGTACATTGCCCAGGTTGGTCTCAAACCTCTGGGCTCAGGCAATCCTCTCACCTCTGCCTCCCAAAGTGTTAGGATTACAGGCATGAGCCACCACGCCTGGCCTACAAAATATTTTTCAGAAAAGGATTAGCCAGGTATGGTGGCACGCACCTGTAGTCACAGTTACTGGGAAGCTGAGACAGGAGTATCACTTGAAGCCAGGAGGTCAAGGCTGCGGAGAGCCATGATTGTGCCACTGCACTGCAGCCTGGGTGACAGAGTGAGACTCTGACTCAAAAACAAAGCAAAACAAAAACAAAAAAAACTCCAAATGTGTATTGTATACCTACCACACATTATGACTTGTTCTGGGTGCTGAGACTATGGTATGAAATTAGATAAACAAAGTCTCTGTCTTCACTGAATTTATAGCCTAGAGGTAAGACAATAAAATACAGAAACATAAAACAGATCACCATGGGAAAAAAATGTACACGCACCCACAGGGAGCATATGAACATCCACATTGCCATCAGTTTTCTTTCTTTTTTTTTTACTTTAGAGACAGAGTCTCACTCTTGTCACCCAGGCTGGAATAAGTGACACAATCATACCTCACTCCAGCCTCGAATTTCTGGGCTCAGGCAATCCTCCTGTCTCAGCCTCCTGAGTAGCTGGAACTACAGGCGCATGCCACCATGCCCAGCTAATTTTTTCATTTTTTTTATAGGGAGAGAATCTTGCTATGTTGCCTCCCACTCCTGGTGTCAAGTCATCCTCCCACTTTGGCCTCCCAAAGTGCTGGGATTACAGTCATGAGCCACCACAACTGGCCGAGCACGTTTTCTTTTTTTTCTTTTTTTATTTTATTTTATTTTTGAGTTGGAGTCTCACTCTGTCACCCAGACTGGAGTGCGGTGGCCACTCCCGGCCACCGCAGCCTCACCTGCTGGGCTCCGGCGATCCTTCCGCCTCAGCCTTCCGAGTAGCTGGAATTACAGGCATGCGCTACCATGCCAGGCTGATTTTTAGATTTATTGTAGAGATGAGGTCTTGCTGCCCAGGCGGGTCTCGAACCCGCGGGCTCAGGCAATCTACTCACCTCAGCCTCCCAAAGGTGCGGGATTACAGGCTGAGCCACCGAGCCCGGCATTTTCTCTTTTTTTAAAGAGAGGATCTTGCTCTGTTGCCCAGGCTGGAGCACAGTGGTGTGATCATAGCCCACTGCAGCCTTGAACTCCTGGCCTCAAATGGTGGTACCACCACAGCCTCCCAAAGTGTTGAAATTACAAACATAATCCACCACAATTGGCTGAGCAGTTTTTTTTCCCCCTTGTTTTTTTAGATACAGAGTCCTGCTCTGTCTAGGCTGGAGTGCAGTGGTGTGATCATAGCACACTGTAGCCTCGACCTCCTGGGCTCAGCCCATCCTCCCACCTCAGCCTCCAGAGTAGCTGGGACTATATATGCACACAACACATCTGGCTAATTCTGAAATTTTTTGTACAGATAGGGTCTTGCTATGTTGCCTAGGTGATCTCAAGCTCCTGGGCTCAAGCAGTCCTCCTGCCTCAGCCTCCCAAAGTGCTGGGATTGCAGGTGTGAGCCACCGCGCCTGGCCTGGCGGTTTCACACACCCATCTGCCTGCCCACATGGTCACAAGCTCTTCCCTGCACACGGCATTCCGGCTCTCACATTCAAGCCTGTGTGTGTCTCTAAGTCAGAGGGCAGAGGCTGGGGAAAGAAGCTCTGCAGCTGAGGCAATGCCCTCACCCCGTAGTCTCCTCTTAAGCAACAACTCTTTGCCCACTTTGACTCTGTCCTGCTCTGGGTCAGGGGTTCTCAGGGCTGGTTAGGGTACGGGTTGGGTGGTTGACTCCAGCAGCAGGAAGGCCAGTCTCTATGCCAGAGGGCCCCTTCCAAGTCCCAAGGTCAGGAGCACTAAGAGGCTTATCTGGAAGCATAATCTGGGAAGGGTGAGGGCTAGTGTCAGGGAGGTGGCTATTCCATCCAGGGAAGTGTCCAGGTGAAACCTCCACAGAGAAATCACCCCGGTCCAGCCTTTCCAACAATGTCACCCACCCTCCCCTTTCCCCCGTCCTCAGTTTGCTTTCCATTCCCAGTCCTTATTCCCCCAGACACACCAGAATTTCTTCCTATCTGTTCGTTGTCTGAACTCTCTCCCCTCCCCCACCACACCACTACCCAGGGTTGAGATTTTTGTCTATTTTGTCCCCAGTTGTCTTTTCAGCACCCAGAGCAATGCCTCACACCTGGTAGGTGCTCAAGAAATATTTGCTGGATGAGGGGATGGTTCGCGGAAGACCCCGAGCATCCTGTCCTGGGTCCTTCCCAAGCCAAAAATGCAGCTGAAATAACGCAGACAGCACTGGGGCAGCCATGCCCACCCTGCCATCCAGGCTCCACCCTGGGTCCCTTACCCTGGTAGCGCTTTTTGGGGTCATGGGCCAGCTGCACCGCGAGCTCCAGACCGATTCCCGAGGAGCAGCCCGAGATCAGCACAGTCCGGGGCAAGGCGGCCATGTTGATCCCCTGCCTGGACGCGTGACCTCTGCTGGGCAGCACCTGACCCCGCCGTCTGCCCTCATCTGCTCCCCCTTTGCCAGGCTGAGGGGCCCCAGGAGTCCCTGCTTCTTGAATGACCCTGCAGGGGAAGCTGGAGGGAGCCCCTTAATCTCTCTGCACTCTCATTTCTTCACCTGCCCCAAATCCCTTCTCTTCAGCCACCACCCTCCTGACTGTGCTTTACATTTTTAATTTTGGTCATGATTGCAAGTTATTGAGGAATGGAGAGTGTTTCTGTGAGTGTGGGGGAATTCCTGTCTCCATTCTGGGGGAAGAATCTCCCATCGAAGGGAGAGAGTGAGAGAGGAAGGCAGAGTCTAGGACCAGAAGGGTTCTCTCAAAGGGTTAGACTACAGGAAGGACTTCCCAGCAAGGCAGGGCAGGGCAGGAGCTTCGTGAGAGTCTTTTCGTTGGAGGAGTCTCAGCCTCAGATGTCCCTGGGGAAGGGAGGAGGAGCCATTTAGGGAGATTCCCTCTCCTCCCTCCCCCCTGGGGAGCCCCCGTTCCCCCTGATGGGGCCCCACCCCCTCCTCTCCAGGGACACAGAGATTCTTTGTCTGAAGAGTGAGAGGCTGGGAGGGAGGCCCTGCCCGAGTGTCCCTCTTTGACAAGGGGTAAGGGGCAGTTCGGGGCCCCGGAGACGCCCTTGGGTTCCTCCCAGGGAAGCACCTCACATCATGCCTGTCTGTGCTTGTCCAAGTGCACAGAAGCTCACTGGTCCCCTGGGGGCCTCTTCATGCTGGGGGGTCCCAGCACGGTGAGGGGGGCCTCTGACTCACCCCCGGGAATGGCAGAATCCAGCCCTTCCCTCCCGGAGCCACCCTGCTGCGGGGGCAGGGCCAGACTCCCCCATTTGATAAAGATCTGGGACTGGGGCTGGGGACCAGGTGTGTGTGTATGGGGGTGGGAGGAGGCGGGACTTTTTATTTGAAGGGCAAGAGTTGGGGGGAAAGTGAAAACTGTGCTTTGGGGTCCGTGGCGAGAGTCTGGGGCCAGGACCCTCAATTCTGGGATGTGGACGGAGAGGTGAAGGTTGGGGGTGAAACTGGGAACTCCATTTGGGGACCTGGGGTGAGGTCTAAGGTAGGACCTGCAGGGAAGGCTTTGGGGGTGCGGCTGGGACCCTCTGTGTGGGGCTGAGGCAGGTAGGTGGGTGAGCCTTCGGGGTGAGGCCGGGACGCCCCTTGGGGCCTGAGGGAGAAGGGATTTGGTGTGACATGGCCTCCCGCATTCCGGGCCTGCGTGGGGGCTGGACGTCTGAGCAGGCTGAGATCCCGAGGGGCCTGCTGGGAGGAACCGGCTCGGAACCCCCGGTGCCAGGGCGGGGTGGGAGCGACCCTTCTCCGAACGGCGCGCGAGGCCCGAGCGGCCCGGCCCGCGGCCCCAGGGCTCCGCCCCCGGCCAATCAGCGCTCGGCACAAACTTTCCCCACTCGCCGCCGGCCGCCCCCTCCCGCCGGCCCCGCCCGGTCGGGCGCTGGAGCGCAGGGCGCGGCCGGGGCGGCGTCCCGGGCAGTCTCCGGCGGATCCCGAGCCGAGCGGGCCGCCGGGCCACTGCGCGGAGCCGAGCCGCCGCGCCCCGCCGCAGCCGCGTCCTTTCCCCGCCGCGCGCGGGCCCCGCCGGGATGGGCGGACGCCGGGTCCTGGGCCCGCCACGCGCCGGCCTCTGTCTGCTCCTGGCGGCGCTGGAGCTGTTGCTGGGGACGCGGGCCGGTGAGCCGGGGCTGGGGCCGGGGGAGGAGGGGGGGACCAGGCGCCCGGGAGGCACGCAGGATGCCGCAGAGACGGGGTGGGGCGCGGAGAGGGGGGCGTGTGTGGGGGCGCGCGACTTGTGGGTGTGACAGTTTGGGGGGACGGGGAAATGGGTGGCCGTTGCTTTCCGACGGGTGCACGGGAATGCCGCAGTTTACAGGTGTGCGCGTGTGTGCGTGTGTACACGTGTGTCTGCGCGTGCGTGCATGCGCGTGTGCACGAGTGTGTACACAAGCGTGCTCACGAATGTGCATGTGTGCGAATGGGTGGGCATGTGCGCGTGTGTGCATACGTGTGCGCATGTGTGTACGTGTGCGCGCATGTGTGCGTGCGTGTGCGCACAGCCCTTGGGAGTGAAATTGTGTGCGTGCTTGGACGTGGGGCGGGCGGTGACTGTGGACAAGGCTGTCCCAGGGGAGGATGTGAACGTGCGTTGTGAGTGTGAAGTGTGTGTGTGTCTAAGTCTGCACGTTGCAGGTGTGATTGTGTCTCCGGATGACCCCGTGAGGGGGTACTGGTGATGCTGGGGTGTAAGTCACTGCCCACGAGAACATGAGCGGCTGATCCCGAGGGTGGGGGCGGATGGGAACGAGTCTTGGGGGCTCTTCGGTGGCCGACCGTCGCCTGTGCACCCCCGGATGGCGTTACCCCCTTCTCCCTCTTTCTAGGCCCCCAGTTGGCGCACGCTCCCCCGCACCCCTCCCCCACCCGGAGCTCCCCAGAGCCGGGATCAGCACCATGGACAGGGCCGGGGGCCGGCCGCGGTGAGGGGCGAGGCGGGGCGGGGCGCAGGGCGGGGCGGGAGTGGAAGTCGCTCCCCCCCCCCGGCCGCGCCAGCCTTGGGTGTTTTTTCCGAGGAATTTCTCAGGGGCCCCCCAGGGGTCCCGGGGGCCGCGGCAGGGGTGAGTCAGCGCTGACGCACGCCCAGCTGCGCGCATCTGGCCGGGCGCCGCGCCCCGCCCCGCAGGGCTTAGGATGGGGGGCGTCCCGGGGGCGGCAGGCCTCGCGGTTTCTCAGAGGACGATGGGCCTTCTTTATCTGAGAGACCGCAGGCTGGACCCTTCCAGAAATCCCTCTCTAGGGTGCGCTCAGTCCCCCCCACCCCCCACCCCAAGCCCCACTTCCTCCCTTTCTCCAGAGTCCAGGGAGGTCCCGGCCGCGTGGAGAATCCCCAATCGCCTTGGCCGGTTCCCACGCTCCCACATACACTGGGCGTGCCATCTCTGGAGTCCGTTCGGAATACGAGCCCCTGGGGACACCAGGAATGTGAAACACCGTGCCCAGGCAGCCCCTTCGGGGTTGCCTGCCACGCGGTCCCAGCTTTTGTCACCCTCCTACGCGTTCAGATTCTCACACTTGCTGCTCTGGGCATCCCCGCAAACACGGCCCACATTCACTACCGGTCACCCACTCACTGACTTGGTCACACTGAACCACACTCCCCCAGCAGGATCTCTGCTGCTGCCATCAGAGACTCGCCTACAAGCTGCAGGGGTCACATAGCCATGCATCCAACACCTGCACTTCCCCCCTGCGTGAGGGCCAAACGCGTGCACATGTTGACGTCTCTAGAAACGACACGCCCTGGCCTGTTCAGACACCCATAGTTGCACATCTCACACACACGTGGGTGGGTTCTGGCCTTGCCCCTGCCCACACCTCTCCACATCCCAGGCCCCACCCAGTGTGGCCCTGGGGGTCCCTGGCCAGCACAGGGGAGAGTGGGCGATGGGCCCTTGACAGACCCCTGCCACCGGCCCCACAGGCAGGACTCAATGCCTCTTGTGTGTCTCCTTGTCATGACGCCAGCCGTGAAAAGAAAGGGCAGTCAGTTTCTGAAATGTCATCCCAGAGGGCACACAAGCTTCTAGCAGGAGGCCTCTGTGTTAGATTCAGGGAAGGACTTTCCCAGTGTGCATGAGGATTGGTTGGGGAGACCCCTTCCCACTCCAGAGAGACTGGGTCTGGGCCAGGGAAAGCCTCTGTGCTGGGTGAGGTCGTGGGCCCCAGCTTGCAGGGTGTGGGGGATGACCAGAGGATTGTACCACGGGGGAGTGACTTTTGTGGTTGGCAGAGCCTGGGAGTCCAGATCTCAGCCCCAGGGGGCTGCAGCCCAGATTCCTCTTAATGATAGCCCAGCCACAGAGCCGGCTATTAGAGACGGGGTGTGGGGGGTGTGGGTGGAGCAAGGGGGGAAAAAAGGGGGGAGGGAGGGAGAGAGACAGAGCAGGGGGGGGCAGAGACTGACAGAGAAAGAGAGAGGGAGGGAGGGAGGAGAGAGAGACAGAGAGAGAGAGGAAGGGAGGGAGAGACACAGAGGGAGAGAGACAGAGACAAAGAGAGATGGGGAGGGAGGAGAGAGAGAAAATGAGAGGGAGGGAGAGAGAAACTGAGGGCGGGAGAGAAAGAAAGGGGGAGGAAGGGAGAGAGAAACGGAAGACGGGAAGGAGAAAGAGAGAGGGAAAGAGGAGGGGAGAGAGACGGGTCTGGGGGGGAGAGAGACTGGTTCAGTGATTCAGAGCTGGACCGAGAGACCTGGAGAGACCAGCAGAGAAATGGGCCAGAGAGAGGGCGGGTGGGGGGGTGGGCGCAAGAGGCGGTGGAGGCAGGAGCCGGGCTCTGGGCGCCAGGGGAGTGAGGGTCTGGCCCAAGGAGACTGGAAGGGGGTCCCTTCCTTCGTGCCACTCCTCCCTGCATCTGGCCCCCATCCCAGCTCCCACGGTGAGGTCAGCACAGCCGCCTCCGAGCTGAGGTCATGGCAGATTTGGCAGAGTCCAGCTCTTGCCAAGAGGCTGGGGCAGGGGGTCAGTGGGACAGTTTGATGAGGGTGGGGGAGGGGAGAGCGGCAGGGGTTTGGGCGTGGGGGGGGGAAGCCCCCCGCCGGCCCCTGCCCCTGCCCGGGGCCATGTGGTTCCATTTATCCCTGGCCGGCTGCCGGGGTGGGGCTGGTCAGAGTTGGATGGCCTAGATTAGAATCTGCTTGAGCCAGACCAGTCCTTTCCTTAGCTGTGATGAGAGAGGGAGAGGGTCAGAGGGAGGTGGTCAGGAGGTTATCAGAGAGAGGTAGTCAGAAGGAGGCGGTCGGAGAGGGTGATGAAATAGGGAGGGTAAGATGGAGGAGACCGGGATAGGCAGAGGGAGAAGGTTGGGGGGAAAGTCAGAGGGAGGAGGTTGGGGTCAGGCAGAAGAAGAACCAAGGGTCAGAGAGGGCAACCAGAAAGGGAAGTTAGTGGAGACGGTCAGAGAAAGTAGTCAGAGGGAGGAGGGCTGAAGTGGCAGGGGTCAAAGGCAGGAGGTCATGGTGATGGTGGTCGAGGAGGAAGTCGGAAAGGAGTCAGGAGACCTGGGGGTCAGAGGGAGGAGGTCATGGTGATGAGGGTCAGAGGGAGGAGGTCACGGTGATGGTGGTCAGAGGGAGGAGGTCAGAGGAAGGAAGTGGGGGAAGAACACGCATAAGAAGCCCCTCCTCTCCACACGGGTTTCCCCTGGCAAGGGGGCTCCAGGCTCAGGAACAGCCCCAGGGAGCTGGTGTGGGAGAGTGGGGAGATGGGGACCGTCCGGCTCTGGGGCTCAGGCCAGGAAGCTTTGATTCATCCCAGAACTAGGTCAACTTTTTTTCTCACCAAAAACCAAGGGAAAAAAACCAGAGTCAACAGGCTGATGAGGCCGGAACATCTGTGGAGGGGGTTGGTGCTGTGCTGGGCCAGGCCTGCTTTTTCTTCCTGAGCCACAAACACCGCTGGGGGGGGCGACGCTGAGCCCCCAAACCTGAGCCTGTGCCACGGGGTCCTGGGCTTGTCCCTACTGTCTCACCCACCCCTGGTTTCTCTCTGCTGCAGACCCTGTGGATGTGTTGGAGGCCCTTGGTGTGCGGGGCGGCCAGGCGGGGGTCCCTGAGGGCCCTGGCTTCTGTCCCCAGAGGGCTCCAGAGGGTGACCGGGCCTTCCGAGTGGGCAAGGCCACCAGGCTCAGTGTCCCCACATGGGAGCTCTTCCCAGGTGAGTCAGGGTAGGGAGCCGGGGATCATGTTGCAGGAAGTTGGATCACTGCTGGGCCACTCCAGCTTCCCCATTGCCTCTGTCCACCCAGATGGCCGCTTCCCTGAGAACTTCTCCGTGCTGGTCACTCTGCGGGGCCGGCCAGCCAGCCAGTCTGTCCTACTCTCTGTTTACGATGAGCGGGGTGTCCGGCAGCTGGGCCTGGTTCTAGGGCCAGCTCTGGGCCTCCTAGGTGGCCCCTTCCACCCCCTCCCACAGCAGGTCAACCTCACAGATGGCAGGTGAGTACAAGGAATGTGGCTGGGGTCTGTGGGGAGGGGTGAGAGGCACCCCCACTGAGGCTGTCCCCCTGCAGGTGGCACCGTGTGGCGGTCAGCGTAGATGGTGGGATGGTGACCCTGGTGGCGGACTGTGACCCTCAGCCCCCTGTGCTGGGTCAGGGGCCTCGATTCATCAGCACAGCTGGACTCACTGTGCTGGGGACCCAGGACCTCGGGGAGGAGTCTTTTGAGGTAGGAGCTCAGTGATGCGGAAAACTGAGGCAGAGGGCGGACGTTTTGTCCACAGCCTGAATCTGGAGGGGACTGAAGGAGAAAGATCTTAATTTTCAGCCTAGCCCCAGGAAGCTGAGGGAAGAGAGCGGCTCTTGTGTGCATAATTGTGGTGTGTGCTTGTGAGATTGTAGAACTCCTGGGCACAGTGGCTCAAGCCTGTCATCTCAGTGCTTAGGGAGGCCGAGGCAGGAGGATCACTTCAGCCCAGGAGTTTGAGACCATCCTGGGAAAGACTGTGAGCTCCGTCTCTGCAAGAAATAAAAAACTCGCTGGGCTTGGTGGTGTGCGCCTGTAGTTCCAGATGCTCAGGAGGCAGAGGTGGGAGGATCACTTGAGCCCAGAAAGTCGAGGCTGCAGTGAGCTATGATCGTGGCATTGGACTCCAGCCTGGGTGACAGAGTGAGACCCTGCCTCTAAGAAAAACAGAGGCCGGGCTCGGTGGCTCAGCCTGTAATCCCAGCACTTTGGGAGGCACTTTGGGAGGCTGAGGTGAGTATATTGCCTGAGCCCGTGGGTTCGAGACCCACCTGGGCAACTTGACGAGACCTCATCTCTACAATAAATCAAAAATTAGCCGGGCGTGGTAACACGCACCTGTGGTTCTAGCTACTTGGAAGGTTGAGGTGGAAGGATCGCTGGAGCCCAGCAGGTCGAGGCTGCGGTGGCCAGGAGCTGCTATTGCACTCCAGTCTGGATGACAGAGTGAGACTCCAACACACACACACACACAAAAGAAAAGCAGAGATGTCACAGAGTCTCAAGACCATAAGTTGAGATGGTGTGCACATGTGACTTGCTGTGAAAGTATCCAGTGGCTGCAGTGGTGTGTGATTGTATGCAGGGTGGTTGTGACACTAGAAACCAGCAAGGGGCATTGTTGTAGCAAGTGGGTTTTTGGTGTGGTCACCATTGTTGGTGACAGTGCTGTGTGTGGTTGTGATGTGTGTCATCCCCACAAAGTCTGGGATGGGTTTACCTCAGGCACCTGTGGAACAATAGCTGCTTGCCATGTGCTCTGGAGGGAAGGAACCATGTGCCTGGCTCGGGGTAATGTGTGGGGTGTGGCTTGTGGTTGCAACTTGGTGTGGTCCCGAGAGGGTCTTCCTTCTCTTAGTTACAGGGGTAGAGGGACACCTAGGCTGGAACGGGCCCACCTCTTTATTTCTTTTTTTGAGTTGGGGTCTCACTAACCCAGGCTGAATGCCATGGCATGATCACAGCATACCACAGCCTCAGCCTCCTGGGCTCAGGTGATCCTCCTGTCTCCCCTCCCAAGTAGATGGGACTACAGGCTCACGCCACCATGCCTGGCTAATTTTTTCATTTTTTGTAGAAATGAGGTCTTGCTGGGTTGCCCAAGCTGGTCTCAAACTCCTGGGCTCAAATGATCCTCCTACCTCAGCCTCCCAAACTGCTGGGATTACAGGTGTGAGCCGCCATGCCCAACCTCCACCTAACTCTTTATATTGAGGGTACTCTGGGTAGGAAAGACCACACTTGGACCCTGCCAGGTCAGCCTCTGTCCTCCTTCCTGGCTCTTCCCCACTCCCAGGGTGATGTCCAGGAGCTGCTGATAAGCCCAGACCCCCAGGCTGCCTTCCGGGCCTGTGAGCAGTACCTCCCCAGCTGTGACAACCTCAGTCCTGCAGCCACAGGGGTGAGTGAGGGGCTGCATGACCCCTGATCCAAGAGCATGGACTAAGGGGTCCCCAGCTCCAGGTCTCAGAAAGGAGTGACTTCTGACTCTCACCTATGGGGCTGAGCGACCCCTGGCCTCAAGGACGTGGGTGACTCTGACCTCAGGTCATGCACCTGGGTGACCCTTGACCCCCAGATCACACCCTTGCTCTTGAGCCCGATCACAGGGTTGAGCGAGAACCCATGCGCCTTGTACCAACATGACCCCACATGACCTGAGTGATGGAGTCTCTGCTGGTGGGTGCCCAGACCTGACTGGGACCTTCTTCCCAGGCCCCCCAGGGTGAGCCGGAAACCCCTCCCCCTCGGCGGAAGGGAAAGGGGAAAGGAAAGAAGAAAGGAAGGGGTCGCAAGGGGAAGGGGAGGAAGAAGAAGAACAAGGAAGCTCTGACCTCAAGTCCACCTCCTGGCTCCCCAGGGAACCAGGTAAGTGACCTGCGACCTCTTGCTTCCTGCCTCTAAACCTTGACCCTCACCCATGACCTTTGTCTCTGGCCTCCATTTATGAGCTCTGACTCGCCTCAAGGGACTGATGGCTATTGGGGGTGAGGGTGGTTCCATCTCAGGAGCTCTTCCATCTCTGACCTCCCCTCACCTCCAGGCCTGGGGGGGCTGGAGAGAGGGAACATGCCCAGATGCGGGCCTGGTTCTTAGTGGGTTCTTGATGAGTGCTACTGTCTAAAGGGGTCATTAGCTGGAGTAGAGGATGAGTTCATCCGCCAGCGTTTCACTGTGTGGAGTTCACTGGTCAAGGTCATTCATTGGTGAGGGTTATTCAGTGGGGGGGAGGGTCGCTACTTGGGTGCAATATGTGGCTTCCCAGATAGGGATTGCTGGTTGGGGGTCACTGAGAGGGATATTGATTGATGTCAACACTTGGGGTGTTCCTAGTTGAAGGTCACTGTTGAAGGTCCATAATTGGTGTTACTGATGTTCCTAGTTTAGGGTTAATGGTTGGGGGTTTTGGTGAGGAATCATTGATCGGAAAGAATAATGGGGTCATCCATCGGGGACACTGGTTGGAAGAGTGATTTTCAGGGGGTCATGAATGGGGTCATTAGTTTGGGGGCCCCTGGGGGTTATTTGTTAGGAAATCATTGGTAGGTCATTGATTCATGGAATCAGTGCTTGAGGAGTCATCGTTTAGGAAGGCTTAGTTGGGCTCACTTCTTTGGACATCATTCATTGTTGAAGCTCCACTGAATGACCCTCACCAATGACCTTGACCCATGAACCCCACACAATGACACGCTGGCGGAAGAACTCATCCTCTGCCCCAGCTAATGACCCCCTTAGACAGTTGGGGGAATAATTGGCCAGGGGCCTGTTAGTTGTGGTCACTATTTAGTGCTTATTGTCAAGGGGTTATTACTGGTTGGGGTCATTGGCTAGGAAAGCCACTGCATGGAAGAGTTGGTTGGGGCTGTTGATGGGAGACCTTAATTGATGGGGTCACCTACAGGTCACTGGTTATAGGGAATATTGGGGTCTGTTGTGTGTCATTCGTTGATGGGCCACTGGGGAGGGGTCCTTGGTGTGGGTTTTTGCTTGGGGTCTTTGGCTGGGGAGGGGAGCACTGGTTGCACTACAGCTCAGTTCCAGACTTTTCTGGCCCAGAACCCAGAAGCGGAAGTAGTATGCCCCTTCCCAGTCCCTTCCTCAGCGCCCTGCCCTCACCTGGGCTCCCACCACCCTTTCCCCTGCCTTGACCCTGTCTGCAGATGTCCAGGACAGAAGGAGTGGCTACTCCCCCCTCACTGCGGCCTGGCTGGCTGACAGCTGAACTAGGTCTCAGGAGGGGACATGTGGGATGGGCTTCCGGGAGTCTGGCCCTGAGTGCCGGACCTCGACCTTGACCGCGGGGTTCTGGAGCCTGCCCCGCTCTGCCTTCCAGGCCGCCAGGACTTGGCCCAGCCCTGTGCCTCCTCCATCCAGGATGGCTCCCCCTGCTGGTGGCCCTGGTCCAGCCGCCACTGGCCTCCGATCTTCTTTGGGAATCCTGTCTCCTCCGGAGCTGGGAACTCCAGGGGCCGGGTGGGGGCAGGGAGGCCTAGCCTCCTTCGCCTCCCTTTTGTTTTGACTGACCTGACCCCAGACCCAATGCTCTCTCCACCCCTGCTCCAGACCTCCACGGAAGTCCCTACGACAGAGACACCAGCTCCAAATCAGCCTCCCACCCCCACGCCTTTGGTCGTCACCTCCACTGTGACCGTGGGCCGCAACGTCACGGACCTAGAGGTTGCTGGGAAGCAGATGGGGCTGGGAAGCCCGGTGTGGGGGGAATGGTGTCAGACAATAAGGAGGTCAGGGACAAACTTTAGTCTGTCTCAATGTCTTCCTCAGGGGGGCCTGGACCCTGTCAGTGGAGCCGAGCTGAGGATCCTGGAGACAGAGACAGCCAGGGAGGATGGCGGAGAAGTTGAGCCCACCATGGGCCCTGACTTCCGGGCAGCAGAACACCCATCTCAGACTCAGTTGCAGATCTTTGCTGTGAGTCTGGGTGGCTTTGGTCAGGCGCAAAAGGAAGGGCTTTCTACCTGAGGCACATGGGGCCACGTTCTCTCTTCTGACTTCTGCAACTGCCGTATGGCAGGCACTATGCTAGTGGTGGCTCTTTGGACAGGGATGGTGTTGGGCTTTGAGTCTAAGCACCCAGTAAAGACACTTGAGAAGGAACATGATCTGACTTGGAGTTTTCAAAGCTCTCTCTGTGTTGAATTTTAGGCTAGATTGAAAAAAAAAAAATTAAGCACCCTCTGGGCTTGGGGACTTGTGCTTGTAATCCTAGCACTTTGGGAGGCCGAGGCAGGAAGATCACTTGAGCCCAGAAGTTCGACAACAGCCTGGATAACATAGCAAAACCCTGTATCTACAAAAAATTAAGAAAAAAAAATTGCAGGGCATAGTGGCTTCTCTCTCCCTTCCATCCCAGCTACTTAGGAGGCTGAGGAGTGAGGGTCACCTGAGCCCAAGAAATTGAGGCTGCAGTGAGCTATGATCACATCACTGCACTCCAACCTGGGTGACAGAGGGAGACCCTAACTCCAAAAAAAAAGAAAGAAAGAAAGAAAAGAAAAAGTAAGAAAATCTCCCTGTCTGCTGAAGGCCACATGGACGGTAGGGGGAGCCGGAGGGGCAGCAGGAAAGCCTGTAGTCCAGGTCCAGGTCCAAGCGGGGGCCTGGAAAAGGGTAGTGGCAGTCAGGATGGAGCCAAGTGGACTGATTTGGGACACGTTTTATTTTGGTCTTTCTGCTGGAGGTGGAGAAAGGTAGATGCATGCTGAGATCATAGAGTAAGACGGGGACTCCGGATGGAGATGCGGGTGGGAGATTGAGGATCTCATTTGGGTGTGAGTTGGCAACAACCGTTTAGCCTCCAAATGGGCACATCAAGTGGACGATGGGCTAGAATGAAGATTCTGGGCCGGGTGAAGTGGCTCATGCCTGTGATCTCAGCACTTCAGGAGGCTGAGGTGGAAGGATTGCCTGAACCCAGGAATTTGAGACCAACCTGGGCAACTTGGTGAGATCTCATCTCTACAATGAATCAAAAAAATATTAACATGGTGGTGCATGCCTGTAGTTCCAGCTACTTGGAAATCTGATCTCCTGAGCCCAGGAGGTTGAGTCTGCATATCATGATTATGCTACTGCACTCCAGCCTGGGCAAAGAGTGAGATCTCAACTCAAAATAAAAGACAGAAAAAAAACAAAAAAAAGAGAGAGAGAGAAGAAAAAGAAAAAGGAAAAAAGAGCAAAGACTGTGGAGTCTAGAATAGATGGTCTAGGCTAGGCACAGTGGCTCATGCCTGTAATTCCAGCACTTTGGGAGACTGAGGCAGGAAGATCACTGGAGGCCAGGAGTTTGAGACCAGCCTGGGCAACATAGCAAGACCTCATCTCTACAAAAAAATTAGCTGGGCCTGGTGGTGCATGCCTGTAGTCCCAGCTACTTGGGAGGCTGAAGTGGGAGGATCACCAAAGTCCAGGAGTTGGAGGCTGTGGTGAGCTATGATTGTGCCACTGCACTCCAGCTTGGGCAGCAGATGGAGACCCTGTCTCAAAAAAATCAAATTATCTTTGCATGGAATATACACAATCATCATTCACCCACCGGCTTGATGGGTGACCAGATTCCTGTGACTGGTTAAAGGGATTGAGTAAGTTTCCCCGCATCACTCAGTAAGAGGCAGATCCAGGACTGGGCCCTGGCAGTGGGGTTCACGCCCTTGACCTTGATTCCTGCCAGGCAGATGTAGGAGGTGGTTCTTCTCAATGCGCATTGACTGAAGCAGAGAGAGGGAGCTCTGAGGGTGGCCTTGTGTGGGGGGGTGGGGGGTGGGGATGTGAGACTGGATAGCTCAGGAGTCTGTGTCCAAGTTCATATCTCTTCTCTTTCCACCTCTCACCCCAGGGCGCCGGAGAGAAGGGAGCAAAAGGAGAACCAGCGGTGATTGAACAGGTGAGGGAGGGGCCTGGGCTGCAGGGGACCCAGGGGGCCTCATGAGGATAGGGGTCACATTCATTTCTCCCTTCAGGGACAGCAGTTTGAGGGACCTCCAGGAACCCCCGGACCCCGAGTGAGTCATGGCTGCATTCCCTTCTTCCTGTCTTTTCCTTCTCATTGGGGGGTGTGAGGAGTCAGGGTACAATGTTGCCTGACCACCTGGAGGATACTGATTTAAAGAATGAGTCAAAATAGGAGTCAGCAGCCTGGACAGCATAGTGAGACCCTGTCTCTACCATTAAGAGATAAGTCAGCCGGACTCGGTGACTCAGCCTGTAATCCCAGCACTTTGGGAGGTAGAGGTGAGTGGATTGCCTGAGCCCGTGGGTTCGAGACCCGCCTGGGCAACTTGGTGAGACCTCATCTCTATAATAAAGCAAAAATCAGCTGGGCGTGGTAGCGCGGCCTGTAGTTCCAGCTACTCAGAAGGCTGAGGCGGAAGGATCGCCGGAGCCCAGCAGGTCGAGGCTGCGGTGGCTGGGAGCGGCCACTGCCCTCCAGTCTGGGTGACAGAGTGAGACTCCAACTCAAAAAGAAAGAGATAAATCAGGTGTGGTGGGAGGTTGAGGTGGGAGGATTGCTTGAGCTCAGGAGTTGGAGGCTGCAGTGAGCTATGATTGTACCCCTACCTGGACAACAGAGTGAGACCCTGTCTCTAAAAATACAACGACCAAGGTGTAAAGTTGGGGGCTGACGTGGGACAGCTTAGCACGGGGGGGCAGGGATGACTCGGGAGTGGGGTCGGAGTCAGTGGCAGGTCAGAGTCAGCCTGGTTCAAACTTTGCACCTCCTGTGACTTCTGTTTCTTTGTCCCCATCAGGGGGTGGCAGGCCCCTTGGGCCCTCCTGGCCCCCCAGGATTCCCAGGGGACCCTGGTCTGCCGGTAAGAGTCACCCCTGGGGTGTGTCCTTTGTAGGGAGTGGGGTTGCTGGTTGGGGTCATGAAGATCGGAACATGGGTCTGAGGGGCTGACTGGGGACGTCATCCCAGGGCCAGCGCTGGCCTCTCCTGCGGGCATCTGTCCCCATCCGGGAACTGTCGCTCAGGCTCCACGCCTGTCTCGGCCTGTCTTCTGCTCGTCCTCCTCTGTCTTCCTCTGTTTCGGAGTGTTTTTCATTGCTGTCTTTCTCCTTATCTGAGTCTCTGGCTCTTTCTCTCATGCTTTCTCATCCTTTTCTGTCTCTCTGTGTCTCTGTCTCTGCCACTCTCTGACTCTCCCTCTGTCTCTCTTTCCTTTTCTCCATTTCTTTGTCTCTGTCTCTCCTTGCTTGGCTCTCTCCATCTCTCCGCCTGCTTCCCTTTATCTTCCCCTCCTTTGTTTCTCGCTCTCACCCTCTCTCTGCCTCTGTCTTTCTTTCCCTGCTTCCATCCCTCCCTCCCTGGCTTCATCCTCCTCGTGTCCCTCCCTCTCAGGGCCCTGCTGGCCTCCCAGGAATCCCTGGCATCGACGGGATCCGGGGACCCCCGGGCACGGTGATCATGATGCCGGTAAGCAGCTGACCGAGGGCCACAGCCTCGGTGGGTGGAGTCCCGGCCTGGGAGGCCATCTCCTCGGGACGCCCCCCCACCACCAGTTGCTCTTAGTTCCAGTTCACTAGCGGCTCCCTCAAGGGACCCCCAGTGTCCTTCCAGCAGGCCCAGGCCCAGGCAGTGCTGCAGCAGGCGCAGGTGAGGGGGCGGGAAGTGACAGGCTGGGCGGCAAGGGTGGGTGGGGGCCAGGAGAGGCCTGTGGAGGTCTCGTGGGAGACCCCAGACTCTGTCCCCGTCTGTCTTTCCAGCTGTCCATGAAAGGCCCCCCTGGCCCGGTGGGGCTCACTGGGCGCCCAGGCCCTGTGGTGAGTGAGGGGTCTGCATGGAGGAGGGGTCCGTCTTGAAGGAGGGCTACTACCTCTATCCACACTCCCCGTCTCTCCTCTCAAGGGCCTCCCTGGGCTTCCGGGTCTGAAAGGAGAGGCAGGCGCCATGGGGCCGCAGGTGAGGCTGGTGGGGGGTGGGGGGTGGAAGGACTTGGCGGACGGTGTCTTCCCCCAGGTCATAAAGTGCTGGGTGGGGAAGAGGTTTCTAGGGCTGGGGATACCCTTGCAAATCCTGCCTTTTCTAGAGAATGACTTCAAATAAGTCCTTACAGGCTGAGTGTGGTGATGCATGCCTGTAATCCTAGCTACTCAGGAGGCTGAGGTGGGAAGATTGCTTGAGCCTAGGAGTTTGAGACTATCCTGAGCCACAATCATGCTACTGCACTCCAGCTTGGGTGACAAAAAAAACCCTGCCTCTAAAAAATAATCAATTAAAGATAAAATAAGGCCAGGAGCAGTGGCTTACACTGGTAATCCCAGCACTTTGGGAAGCCAAGGCAAGAGGATTGCCTGAACCCAGGAGTTCAAGACCAGTCTGGACAACAGAGACCTTGTCTCTACAAAAAATAAGTAAATAATAAAAACTGCCCGGGCATAGTGGTATGTGACTGTAATCTCAACTACTCAGTAGGTTGAGGAGAGAGGATCTCTTGACCCCAGGAGGTCGAGGCTGTGGTGAGCCATGATTGCCACTCCAGCCAGGGCACCAGAGTGAGATCCTTATTTGAAAAAATAAATAAATAAATAAAATAAAGATAAGTGATTCTTCCTTCTTATTTTTCTCCTTTTCTGTTTCTCCTAGGGTCCCCGAGGCCTGCAGGGACCTCATGGGCCTCCCGGCCGTGAGGGCAAGATGGTAAGTGACTCCTAGGTCCCCAGCTTACCCCTCATCCATCTCTCAACACCCATCAGGGACTACTGGTGTCATTAGTGGGACAAGAGCGTCAACGGCAGGGAACAGCAGCCCTGCTGAGTGTATGGAGAGGAATCCAGCCAGGTCATAGGGTCGGGAAGGACTTGCCCTGAGGAAGGAGTGATGTGGACCCTGAGATCTGACATAGAGCTGGGTGAACGGGTGGGAAAGAGCATTCAAGGAGAAGAAACAGCAGGTGCAAAAGTCATACCTGGCACGTGGAAGGAGTTGATGAACAAGACAATTCCAGACAGTCACATGCCGTGTAATGGTGTTTCCACTGGGAATGGGCCATATATAGATGGTGGTCCCATGAAATTATAATTCTGTGTGTTTACTGTACCTTCTCTCTCTCTCTCTCTCTCTCTCTCTCTCTCTCTCTCTCTCTCTATTTATTTATTTATTTGAGTCGGAGTCTCACTCTGTCGCCCAGACTGGAGTGCAGTGGCTGCTCCCGGCCACCGCAGCCTCGACCTGCTGGGCTCCGGCGATCCTTCCGCCTCAGCCTTCCAAGTAGCTGGAACTACAGGCGTGTGCTACCACACCCGGCTCATTTTTTGATTTATGTAGACATGAGGTCTCGCTGCCCAGGCGGGTCTCAAACCCGCGGGCTCAGGCAATCCACTCATCGCAGCCTCCCAAAGCGTGGGATTACAAGCTAAGCCACTGAGCCCTGCTGAGACTCTGTTTCTTAACCACAACCACAACAAAATGATAATAATACCCCATGACAATGTAGTTGAGTTCCCAGCTGGGGGAGGGAGGTGTGGGGTCTACCTTTGACCCGGGCTCACTCCACAGGGCCGCCCTGGAGCGGATGGGGCTCGAGGCCTCCCGGGGGACACAGGACCTAAGGTGGGTGACGGGCTGGGCCCAGGTGTGGGCGGGGGCCGTCGGAGGGAGGGGGCTCCTGGCTCAGCTGGTGCCTCATTGACAGGGTGATCGGGGCTTTGATGGCCTCCCGGGACTTCCTGGGGAGAAGGGCCACAGGGTGAGTGTGTGAGGCCCTACCCAGGCCAAGCCCCTCCCAGTATCCATCCCCTCCCCTTCCTCAGCCTCAGAGCCTCCACCCTGTGTCCCTCCTCAGGCTGCATCTCCCTCCCACCTCCCCCACACCCCCTTTGTTCCCCGCTCCAGGGTGACTTTGGCCATGTGGGGCAACCTGGCCCCCCAGGAGAGGACGGTGAGAGGGTAAGTTTGGAAGAGAATTGCGGTAGGGTTTGGAGGCTGGGAAGCCCAAATGAGAGTCAGAGAAGAGGACCTGGGACCCTCAATGGGGGCTCAGAAAGATTGCTTGAGAGCTGGGTGCCATGGCTCACACCTGTAGTTCCAGCTACTCGGAGGCTGAGGTGGGAAGATTGCTTGAGGCCAGGAGTTCAAGACCAGCCTGGGCAACAGAATGAGGCCTCATCTACAAAAAGTTTAAAACTAGCCAGACATAGTGGTGTGCACCTGTAGTCCCAGCTACTAGGGAGGCTGAGGGATAGGATTGCCTGAGTCCAGGAGGTCAGGTGTCCAGGAGGCAGCAAGCTGTGATCATGCCACTGCACTCCAGCTTGGTCGACAGAGCGAGACTCTGTCTCTTAAAAAAAAGTGAGAGAGGCCAGGTGCAGGGGCTCACACCTGTGATCCCACTGTTTTGGGAAGCCAAGGTGGGAGGATTGCTTGAGCCCAGGAATTCAAGGCCAGCCTGGGTAACACAGTGAGACCCCATCTCCACAAAAAGTAGAAAAAAATTTGCCAGGTGTGGTGGCTTGTGCCTGGAGTCCTAGCTACCCAGGAGGCTAAGGCTGGAGGATCGCTTGAGCCCAGGAGGTCAAGGCTGCAGTGAGCCATGACTGTGCCAATGCACTCCAGCCTGGGCTACAGAGCAAGACTCTGACTCTGAGAGAGAGAGAGAGAGAGAGAGAGAGAGAGAGAGGCAGACAGAGAGAGCAAGAGCACACTGGGGTTAGGAGGTAAGATTTGGGCCTCCAGGTCAGGCTTGAGGACAGGACCTGCATGGAATCCATGCACTGGAGTCTGGAGGATCCCAAGATCTCTATCTGACCCTGAAATCCCTGAGGGGCCTCCTGGGTGAGGGATGGAGGTCATCCCCCTCCCCAAGTGATGATGCCTTCCCACAGGGCACAGAGGGACCTCCAGGGCCCACGGGCCAGGCAGGGGAGCCAGTGAGTATCGGTCCGGACCCTTGCTGGGTGTAGGGGAGGGAGCCAGGACTCCTGGGGCCACACAGACAAGGTGCGGGGGTGAGCACGCTCTTCCCTGCAGGGTCCCCGAGGACTGATCGGCCCCAGAGGTTCCCCCGGCTCCCCGGGACGTCCGGTGAGAACGTCACTCCTCTCTGAGTCCCTGTCTTTCTCTCGACTTTCTTCCCCTGCATGTCAATTTCTGTCACCTGGGTTCTCTGCCCACATACCTTCCTCCAGGGTTTCTTGGGGTGTCAGACCCAGCCTCCTGGCCTCCACCCTGTCCAGTCTCACAGCCTCTCTTCCCCAGGGCGTGGTTGGAAGTGACGGTGCTCCAGGCGCCAAAGGCAATGTGGTACGTGCCCCTGACCTCTGACCCCTGACCCCTCTGGCACTCTGACCCCATTGCCCTGTCCACTCCCATGACCAACCCCCCACATCCACCTCACTGACACCTGGATGTCACAACCCCTCTCAGCTTTCCGGGATCCCCACTGTCTCCCCAGGGTCCTCCAGGAGAAGCAGGCCCTCCGGGACAGCAGGGAAACCACGGGTCCCAGGTTTGAACTTTCTTCCCCAATGATGGGGGGGCGGTGGCCAGCTGAGACCCTAGACCACCCCAAACCTCCCCAACCTCGGCACTCACTGCTTCTCTCTCATGTCTTCCATGCCCTCTTTTTTTTTTATGTCCCCAGGGACTCCCTGGCCCCCAGGGGCTCATTGGAACTCCTGGGGAGAAGGTGAGTGACATCTCCACCCAAGGCCACCTCCATTTCTCCTTCCTTCAACTCTGTTGCCAGGAAAAGCTTCCCACAGGGCCCCTTTTGTTAGCCCTAGAGAGTGATAAATTGCAACACTCCCTGAGCCAGCCTGGAGTTACAAAGTGTCATTGTTGGGGGATAGTTGGTTGCAAGAAACAGAAACCCACCAAGGCTGGATCATGTAAGGCAGTGGTCCCCAACCTTTTTGGCATTAGATACCAGTTACATGGAAGACAATTTTTCCATGGAAGGGGTCAGGAGGTCATCAGGCATTTGATGCTCATAAGGAACATGCAACCTAGATCCCTCGCTTGCACAGTTCACAATAGGGTTTGTGCTTCTATGAGAATCTAATGCCACAGCTGATCTGACAGAAGGCAGAGATCCACTCGCTGACCACTCACCTCCTGCTGTGTGACCGGTACTGGTCTATGGCTTGAAGGCTGGGAACCCCTGACATAGGGGATATTGTCAGGATACAGAGAAACTCACAGGAGCCTTTTGCAGAAGCTTTTACTGGCCAGACATGGAGGCTCACCCTGTAATCCCAGTACTTTGAGAGGCCAAGGCGGGAGGATTGCTTGAACCCAGGGGTTCAAGACCAGCCTAGACAACATAGTGAGACCCTCTCTGTACAAAAATTTAAAAAAATTATCTGGGCATGATGGTGCATGCCTATGGTTCCAGTTACTTGGGAGGCTGAGGCAGGACGATCACCTGAGCCCAGGGGGTCAAGGCTACAGTGAGCCATGATCGTGCCACTACACTCCAGCCTGAGCAACAGAGTGAGACCTCAATTTATAAAAAAAAGTGTAGGGAGTGAGTCTGGAAAGCTCCACCACAACATGTCTCTTGTATTGTTTTCCCATCTCATCTCTCATCCCTCCCAGAGGTGGAGGATTTCTGAGGCTCGGAGGGGGAAAGGAGCTTGCCCAGGGTCACACAGCAAGTCTGGGCAGAGCTGTGATAGATTTCCTGGCCAGTGGGATCTACCGACTCTCTAACCTTGAGGAGGCTGCATGTCTGAGTAGATCTGTTCCTGGTGGAATTCCAGGGCTCTGAGACCCTCTGACTTCCTGCTACTGTTCTTCTTTCAGGGTCCCCCTGGAAACGCAGGGATTCCAGGCCTCCTAGGAGCTGATGGCCCTCCGGTGAGAACCAGGAGCTGGAAAAAGGAAGATGGGAGAAGGGGGAGGCTTGGGAATTTGGATAGCAGATTTTGACCTCTGACAACTCAGGATATTTCTTCCCCAGGGTCACCCAGGCCATGAGGGCCCTACGGGAGAGAAAGGGGCTCAAGTGAGTGACCAGGAGGGGGCTGGGCTGGGGTCAAAGGTCAGCAGGCAGGGTCAGGGGTCAAGGGCCAGTGAGAAGAGAGAAGAAAGTACCGAGAATGTGGAGGGGACAGGCCAGGATGGCATCGACCTTATTTTCTTCTCAGGGTCCACCAGGGTCAGCAGGCCCTCCAGGCTATCCTGGACCTCGGGGTGTGAAGGTAGGTGATACTTGGGGGTTTGAAGGTAGGGACTATTCATCTGCTTTGGGTTCAGGAACCCAGCTTCCTCCAAAGCCTCTGGATACATGAAGAGAGGAATTAGCCGACCAGGCAAGAGGTCACCGGAATGGATATGTGTGAGTGACAGTATCTAGAAGTGTGTGTATGACATTGCCGCTGCACAGTCCAGAACAGCATCACAGTGTAGTTGTTGCCTTGCCATTCAGAACAGAGTAGCCCATCAGAGGCTGAACACATTTTGCTGCAAGCACGTGTTACAGTCTAGGTCTGCACGTTGTCATCGGGTGAAGGGTTGTGCTATAACCCAAGTACAGAGTACATAATCTACAATCACACCTGTGCTGGGATAAACCAATATCTGGCACTAGAGGTGCACTGTTGACCAAGTGCAGGGCCACAAGTTCACGTTTATGTGGGAGTTGAGTCCAGTTACACTGTAGATACCTACAGGTACAATTGACCTGTAGTCTGAGAACAGAGTTTGGGGGTCATCAATAGGCAGTCCCTCACAGGTACAATTGACCTGTAGTCTGAGAACAGAGTTTGGGGGTCATCAATAGGCAGTCCCTCACATTTGTGCATTGTAGACAAGCTTGGTCACATTATAATCAAGGAGGTGGCCATAGTGTAGTGGACCAAAGAGTCCTGTGGACAGCTAAACTCAGAGTTACATTGTAGCCAGGCATAGTTTCATGTAACGAAGAGCCCATGTCATAGCTGAGTCTAGTTACATTGTAGCCAGGTGTAGTTACACATAATGAAGCCTATGTTGTCATTGAGTCTAGTTACAGTGTAGCCAGGCATAGTTACATGTAATAAACCCCGTGTCATAGCTGAATCTATTTACATTGGAGTCAGGCATGCTGTAGTTACATTCAATGAAGCCTATGCTTCCTCTGAGTCTGGTTACCTTGTACAGGTATAGTTACATGTAGTTGAAGTCTATGTCACAGCAGAATCATTACATCATAGCCTAGGCTGGAGAACTATTGTAGCCAAGCTCAGTTACATTGTGGTCAAGTGCATTTCTCTGTGGCAGGAAACAGCTGCTCTGTTACCCCAACACATAGTCCATTGTATCCAAGTGCAGTTTCTTTGTAGCCACTATGCTCAGTTACCTTATAGTCAAGTGCAGTTTTCAGAGCCTGGTGTGCATGGGCATCTGGGCCTGCGCTGAGCAGCCTCGCTGTAGCCCAGCACAGAGGTCGCCTTGTTGCCAAGCACAGAGTCGCCTTGTAACCAGCACAATGGGGAACATTCCTTTGCCTTTCAATGAAGCCCGGGCCTGGAATATTCATCTTCATTCCCCTGCCAGAAGGAACTGTGGACACATCGTCTCCGGGATATGGAAATCAATTCCTTGGAAATTTGGCCTTCCCTGCACACCCGCACACAGACAACCTTGGGAGGCTGCCAGTGTGGGGAGGGAACAGGGCTGAGGAAATATCATTTTTTCCGAGGCTGTCCCCACCCTGCTCTGGCCCAGCATCCTTTTGGGACTGTCCTGGCTGTTTCAGGGCAGGGGACTGAGTTTGGGCACTTCTTAGGCAGGGAAGGGACCTGAGAGCTTTTTTCTTCTTTTTTTTTTTTCAGGGTACTTCAGGCAACCGGGGCCTCCAGGGAGAGAAAGGCGAGAAGGTAAGGAAGGAGGGGATTATTTGGGAGAGAGGGAGCCCCTGATAAAGGGGCCCTGGCTGTACCTCCCCCCACCCAGGCCCTGACTTCTGACCTCTTCCTCCACCCAGGGAGAAGACGGCTTCCCAGGCTTCAAGGGTGATGGGGGGCTCAAAGGCGATTGGGTAAGGCCAGCTCCAGATGAGGCGGTTGTGTGGGTCCGGGGGGCTTGGGGAAGACAGGGAGAGGGTGGACCAGGACTAAAATGGTGAAAAGCAGGAGCAGAAAGAACAAAGGACTGATATTCAGGACTTTTCTTTCTATTCCAGGGGAACCCCGGACCCCTGGGTCTCCGGGGAGAGGATGGTCCAGAGGGGCTGAAGGGGCAAGAAGGGCTGCCTGGCGAGGAGGGGCCCCCAGGCTCAGCTGGGGAGAAGGTGATTGACCCCTGGTCATCCCCTCCTCCCTCCAGTCTCCTGTCCTGCAATCAAGGCACCCCCAGCACTTGGCCTCTGCCCTTTGGCCTTTAATCTTTGACCTCAGGTGGCTGCTGACACCCTTGCCATCTTCTTTAAACCCTTAGCTCAGCATTGCTGAGCAATTCATGCACATAGCTTATGTACTTATCCCCACAACCACCACATGCCATAGGCTTCTTCAGCCCCATTTTACAGATGAGAAAACTGAGGTTTGGAACAACTGAGTGACCTGCCCAAGGACATGTCCCTAACAGGCAGGAGCCCAGACTTGAACCCCATTTCCATGACTCCCACCTTGCTGCCCTCTCACCAGGCCGCAGATATCCTGACTTTTCCCCTCTGACCCCCGGGCTGCAATTTCTGACCTTTGTCCCACAATCTCTCTGCAGGGCAAGCTTGGGGTGCCAGGTCTCCCAGGTTACCCAGGACGTCCAGGACCGAAGGTGGGAAGTGAGGGGGCTGGTGTGGGCAAGGGCGGGGTTCAGAGACGGACAACTCAGGGTCCAGGCTGCGGTCTGGAAGGACAAGCTGTCCACCCCATGGGTCAATGAGAGAGTGTACAATGTGGGCTGTGGGACCGGTAGTGACTCACGTCTGTAATCTCAGCACTTTGGGAGGCTGAGGGAGGAGGACTGCTTGAAGCTAGGAGTTCGAGACCAGCCTGGGCAGCATAGCTAGACCTCATTTCTATTTAACAAATTAGCTGGGCCGAGCTCGGTGGCTCAGCCTGTAATCCCGCGCCTTTGGGAGGCTGATGTGAGTGAATTGCCTGAGCCCACGGGTTCGAGACCCACCTGGGAAGGCGAGACCTCATCTCTACAATAAATAAAAAAATCAGCTGGGCGTGGTAGCACGTGACTATAATTCCGGCTACTCGGAAGGCTGAGGCGGAAGGATCGCTGGAGCCCAGCAGGTCGACACTGCGGTGGCCGGGAGTGGCCACTTTACTCTGGATGACAGAGTGAGACTCCAACTCAAAAAAAAAAAAAAATTAGCTAGGCATCGTGGCTTACACCTGCAGTTTCAACTACTCTAGAGGCTGAGGTGGGAAGATTGCTTGAGCCCAGGAGTTCAAGACCAGCCTGGGCAACATAGACCACCGTCTCTATTTAAACATTTAAAAAAATTTGCAGCCAGGCTCGGTGGCTCAGCCTGTAATCCCACGCTTTGGAAGGCTGAGGTGAGTGGATTGCCTGAGCCTGCAGGTTCGAGACCCGCCTGGGCAACTTGGCGAGACCTCATCTCTACAATAAATCAAAAAATGAGCCAGGCGTGGTAGTGCATGCCTGTGATTCCAGCTATGTGGAGGGCTGAGGCAGAAGGATCGTCGGAGCCCAGCAGGTAGAGGCTGAGGTGGCCGGGAGCAGCCACTGTACTCCAGTCTGGGCGACAGAGTGAGACTCCAACTCAAAAAAAAAAAAAAAAAAAATTTGCCAGACATGCTGGTTTACACCTGTCATCCCAGCACTTTCAGAGGCTGAAGCAGGAGAATCACTTGAGGCCAGGAGTTTGAGACCAGCTTGGGCAACACAGTGAGATGCTATCTCTAACAACAACAAACAACAACAACAACAACAACAGCAATTAGCCAGGTGTAGTGGTGTATGCCTGTCCCAACTATCCCAACTATCGAAGAGGATGAGGTGGGAGGATCGCTTTAGGCTGCAGTAAGCTATCATGCTGTCACTGCACTCCAGCTCAGGCAACAGGGTCCTTTGGCATTAAACAGACTTGGGCACAAATATTCACTCCTTATCTGATACATGACTTTGGGCCCTGAGGTTGTTGTCTCAGCTGCAAAACAGAGAGGCCAGTAACAGCTGCCTCATCAGTTTCCTTGTAATAATGCTGATGGTGGTGATAATAGTGATGATAAAATGGTAGTAGCCTTCTTATTTTGTGTGACTGAGGTTGGTTCATAAACCACATTAGTTAGGGGAGAGAATCATTAAAAAAAACAACACACCTTACATATCTTGAATTACTTAGTTTATCACCAAATGTACTCATACAAAAATGTACTTATATAAAAACACACAGTTGTTGGCCAATTTTGTTTTGTTTTGTTTTTTGAGTTGAAGTCTCACTCTGTCACCCAGACTGGAGTGCAGTGGCAAGCCCCCGGCCACCGCAGCCTCGACCAGCTGGGCTCTGGTGAGCCCAGCTGGTTCTACTATAGCCAAGCTCAGTTACATTGTGGTCAAGTGCATCTCTCTGTGGTTGGAGTACAATGGTGTGATCATAGCTCACTGCAGTCTCCAACTCCTGGGCTCAAGCCAGGGCCCCTTTATCAGGGCTCCCCTCCCCCAAATTGTACTCCAGCCTGGGCAACATAGCAAGACCCTGCCTCAGCCTTCCAAGTCGCTGAAACTACAGGAGCGTGCTACCACACCCGGCTAACTTTTGATTTATTTTAGAGATGAGGTCTCACCAAGTTGCCCAGGTGGGTCTCGAACCCGCAGGCTCAGGCAATCCACTCGTCTCAGCCTCCCAAAGTGCTGGGATTACAGGCTGAGCCACCGAGCCCGGCCTGTTGACCAAGTCTTGATGGATGGAGATACCCAGGAACCTCATCTTCTGCCTAAACCATACCCATATTCCATCACCGATGACATGCTTATATACAGTAGAGCAGGAACTTAGAGGCACTCGGGAGGACATTTGATCACAAACCCTTCCTGAGTTCCACATCTTTCTTCTCTTGAGCTGATCCAGTTGTCGCGCCTATACTTAACTTGATGGTTTTGTTTTTATTTTAAAGATGTGGGGTGCAATTCAGGATTGGGTATAGAAGTGGTCATCATAGAGGTAGAGTGTGGGCCTCCCTTTGGTCCCCACTTCTGGTCTGAGATCAGGTTCCCTTGTTGATGTCGTGTCCCCACCCCCACCCCCACACCAGCAGCATCCCACTGCTGCCAATCCCTTTCTTGGAGTATTATGGTAAATGTTCAGGGTCCGCTTATGAGTGAGAACATGTGGTACTCAGATCTTTGTTTCTATGGTAGATCAATGAGTATGACAGACTCTAAATCCATCCAAGTTGCTGCAAAGTCCATAAGTTTGTCCTTCTTTATGACTGCATAATATTCCAGTGTGTATATATGCCACATTTTAAAAAATCCAGTCCAGATTTGATGGGCAGCATGGTTGGTTCCATGTTTTTGCTATCATGAATAGTGCTTCAATAAACATGTGTGTGCAGGTATGTTTTTTGTAGAATGATGGCTTTGTTAAGGTGACTTCCCAGCTGGGTGTGATGGCTCACACCAGTAATCCCAGCTCTTTGGGAAGCCGAGGTGGGAGGATTGCTTGAGCCCAGAAGTTTGAGACCAGTCTGGGCAACATAGTGAGACTTTGACTCTACAAAATATCAGAAAATTAGCAGGGCATCGTCACGCACACCTGTAGTCTCAGCTACTTGGGAGGCTGAGGTAGAAGGATCGCCTGAGCCCAGGAGGTCAAGTTTGCAATGAGCTGCAGTTGTGCCACTGCACTCGAGCCTGGGTGATACAGTAAGACCCCAACTCAAAAAAAAAAAAGTTACTCCCTTTTATATTGGTTAACTTAGTTTTGACAGACATCTTTCTTTTCCCTTGCATATTTCTTGTAAGTTTCCATTCAATTACATGCCTCCCATAGCAAGTACAACAGACATAAACAAGTTTGGTGGTAAACTCAAGGCTCCATGCCTAAGTGCAAAACTCAATCTGTGGGAGCAGACATTCACAGGAACTTGAGGGAGAAGCTTGCTGGTAGAGACCAACCCAAGTGTGTTGAACACTGAGCAATGACATTTGCAAGAACCAGGGTACAGCTGGGGTCAGTAGCAATCACCATAAAAACGACTATGGCAGCTAACATTTCCTGAACCCTTACTATGTCTCTAACACCATGTAAAGCACTCTGTAAATATTATCCTGTTTAGCCCACACCAAAACCCAGTGAGGGAGATATTGTTGGTATTCTCAGGCTACAAAAAATGAAATTATTGCTCAGAGGCCTTAAGGTACTTGTCCAGAGCTGCACAGCTAGTCTAGTGGCAGGTCTGGGATTTAGACTGATACAATTATAAAACTAATTAGTACAGGCTGGGCAGGGTGGTGCACCTGCAGTCCCATCTACTTGGGAGGCTGAGGCAGGGGGATCACTTGAGCCCAGGAGTTGGAGACTGCAGTGAGCTATGGTCACACCGTTGTACTCCAGCCTGGGCAACATAGCAAGACCCTGCCTCTAAAACAAACAGACAAATAAACAAAAAAATTAAATGATACAGGCAAGCTCTTAGGGAAGTGTCTGATACAACAAAGGTGTTCAGGGAAGGGGGTTTTGATCGATAGCAGAAGTAGTCATGGTGATAGTGGTTGGTAAGAAATTGATTGTCAATAATAAGCTAAGATTTTAACATGTCACGATGTGCATGTGTGAAGGATCCTTGAAGGGTCTAAGGGTCATGGCACTCCCAGGTGGGAAAGGAGGAGAGAGGACTTGGGATTTGAGACTGGATGCCCCCTCAGACTTGCTGGGTAGCTTGGGCAAGTCTTTCCTGATCTGGGCCCAGTCTGCACAGTGAGACATAGGAGTGGGTATCAGCACCCGTGATGTCTCTTCCTGGTGGAGGGAAGGTCCCTCCGTGGACTGGCGTCAGTAACAAGTACTGACTGAGTGCTGGTTATGTGCCAGGACTAAGTGGGGAATAAGACCTATGAGCCAAATCCCATTGTTCTAGTGACAGTGAATGACAAAGCAAGTGAATAATGCATTCTGGGGAAAACAAAACGGACACTGAAAGCAGAGGGTGACATGGAGGATGTGGAGGTCAGGATGGTGGCAGAAGGGGTTGAGGAGGTGACATCTGAGTGAGATCTAAACGCTGAGGCGTGGTGGCTTTGTGGAGGTCTGGGAGAAGAATGTTTAGGTAAAGGGAGTAAGCAGCCAGTGCAAAGGCCCTGAGACAGGATCGCACAGGTGTGCACACAGGGGGCGCTTGTGGCTGGAGTCAAGCGGGAAGAGGGGGAGAGGAGAGGTGGGTGGAGGGCTGCCTGGGGGGAGGCAGGGCCAGAGGGACCAGGAAACTTCTGGAATCCATGGCTTGGAAAGGCCTCAAGGGGGAGGGGCACACCGCCAGTCCTCACCCTCACCTCTTCTCTTGCATTCTCTCCACTCAGGGATCGATTGGATTTCCTGGACCCCTGGGGCCAATAGGAGAGAAAGGGAAGCGGGTGAGTATCCTTGGGGGGAGGTGTCAGGGAGGGGGAGGGCTAGCTTGAGGGGAGCAGCAGGTGTGTGAGTGCATGACCACTGGGTGGGCCCTGGCTGGCGGTGTCTATGCCTGGAGGTACTTGTGAAAACATGTATTCTTATGTGCCAGGCAGTGTCCAGCCAACTGATCGCAGATGGTATGACTGTGCACGCACCTGGGGGTGCATATGTGTGTGTGTTTCATGTGTCTCTCTCCAGAGATCAGCAGGATCTGCAGCCCTGAGCCTGGTGAGCCAGGGCATGAATCTGCATGTTATGTTGCATGACTGTGGGCATAGATGTGTGCAGGGAGTATGCACACATGTGAAAGGATGTATACACATGCATTGTGTGTGTTTCTGCACACACTGAGTGATGTGTATCCATGCATGTGTTATATTTGTATTGCTGTGTGTATTGTGATGGTGTTACCGAACATTGTATGCCCGCAAATGGGTGTGTGGATACTGCTGTGCCTATCAGGACTGCATTCTCAGATGAACCCAAGCATGTGTGAGTCTACACTGGCTGGACATGATGAGTTCTGGAGTTCTGTGTGTCACCTCCAGGCTGTGACTTGCCAAATACACTCCATGAGGGCATGCAATCTTGCGTGCATACAACACAGTGGTCACAAATGTGTGTCCACATGGGCAAATAAGCTTATGTGTTTGGACTCTGTAGCTGCAATCATATGTGTCATTAATGTCTGTGATCTTTGCAGGGTCATGAGCATAAGATGTATTTGTGTGTATGCTTTTGAATGAAAGCCTTGTGGGTACAGTGGCTCGCCCTGTAATCCCAGTGCTGTGGGAGGCTGAGGCAGGAGAATCACTTGAGGCTAGGAGTTTGAGAGCAGCTTGGCCAACATAGCAAGACTCTGACTCTAAACAAAATTTAAAAAAAAAAAAAAATAGCCAGGCATGGTGGGATGCACTTGTAGCTTTAGTTACTCAGGAGGCTCAGGTGGAAAGATCACTTGAGACTCACTTGAGCTCTGATCACACCACTGCACTCCAGCCTGGGTGACAGAGAAAGAAAGAAAGAAAGAAAGACAGAGAGAGAGAGAGAGAGAGAGAGAGAGAGAGAGGGAGGGAGGGAGGGAGGGAGGGAGGGAGGGAAGAAGGAAGGAAGGAAGGAAGAAAGAAAGGCTTGTGAAAGATGTGTGGCAGGCATCTTTCTGGGCCTGTGACCGGGTACATTGGTGTGTTCGAGTCATGCCTTTGCACCCCCAACTCTCCTTTCCCTCTGCCCATGTATTTTTCAGGGGAAGGCGGGGCAGCCTGGCCTGGAAGGAGAACGGGGACCACCAGTAAGAAAACGGGGAGCGCCACCCCCGCTGGGCCCTGGGGGGTAGGGCTGGGAGGGAGAGGTGTTGGAGCAGTCATGAGTGGGCAGGGAAGGGTCTGGGTGGGATCAGTGGGTGGGACTGGAGGAGGGTCATGGCGGGAGGGCAACCGGAGGGCTTGGTCCTCTCTCCCAGGCTCCCCCACCCTCTCATGTCTGGTCTTTTTCCCCCCCAGGGGCTCCGTGGAGAGAGGGGTCAGCCAGGTGCCACAGGGCAGCCAGGCCCCAAGGTATGGGATGGGTGGGTGGTCAAGGTGCCCCATGCCCTGGTCTCAGCCTGTTCCTCCCAGTCCACCCCAGTGGAGTTTTTTCTGGGGCCTGAGTCTTGTTCACTCTCTCCTAGGGTGATGTGGGCCAGGACGGGGCCCCCGGAATCCCTGGAGAAAAGGTGACAGTGTGTATTTTATGTGTGCGTGCTTGTGTGTGAGAGAGAGACAGACAGGGGGACAGAGAGACAGAAGGAGATATATATATATATATGTGACAGAGAGAGAGAGAGAGAGAGAGAGAGAGAGAGAGAGAGAGAGAGAGAGAGAGAGAGGTCAGTAATCTGGCACTTTGAGAGGATGAGGCAGGAGGATCATTTGAGCCCAGGAGTTTGAGTGACTAGCCTGGGCAACATAGCAAGATCTCACCTCTAAAATAAACAAATGAATAAATAAATAAATAAATGCCAGGCCTGGTGGTGTGCACCTGTAGTTTCAGCTACTTGGGAGGCTGAGGTGAAAGGATCACCTGAGCCTAGGAGTTTGAGGTTGCTGTGAGTCATACTCCAGCCTGGGTGACAGAGTGAGACCCCAACTCAAGCAATAATGAGTGAGAAAGAGAGAGAGAGAGAGAGAGAGAGAAGAGAGAGACTGATTGATTCTGGGTACAGAACAAGCCCAGGAGTCTGGGAAACATCATAATGCACCGGAAAGAGCCTCTGAAGTGAGAGAGCCATGGGTTCAAGCCCTAGCTCTGCCACTTGCCTGCTGTGTGACCTTGGGCAAATTACTTAACCTCTCTGAGCCTTTGTTTCCTTCTCTGTAAAATGAAAATAACCTTAGTCCCCACCCCAGTGGGCTGCAGTGACAAATGAAATGACTTACTGGGTGGAGAGTGTCCTGCCCTGTGCCTGACATGGAGTAGGCACTCAATAAGTGCTGAGTCTTATTGTCATGATGTGAGGATCCGGGAAGGGACAGACAGGAGACCCTGACTTTTGTTTCTGTTTCAGGGCCTCCTTGGCCTGCAAGGCCCTCCAGGGTTCTCTGGGCCGAAGGGCCCCCCTGTAAGTGAGGTCACCCTCATTGGGGGCCAGGGAGGGAGAGGGCCTGGGGAGGGGCGAGTCTCTGTCACCTGTACCTCCACTTTCTCCCACCATGTCCCCTCAGGGCCACCAGGGGAAAGACGGACGACCAGGGCACCCTGGACAGAGAGGAGAGTTGGTGAGTGACTCCTTAACCTCTAGCCCCTGGCCCCCCAGGCCTTCCTTTTCTCCCCCTCCATAGGACACACCCTATTTTATTTTTCTTGCCAGGGGTTCCAAGGTCAGACAGGCCCGCCGGGACCAGCTGGCGTCCTGGGTCCTCAGGTCAGAGTGGACCCCATGAACCGCTGCCGTTTTGCGCCAGTTGGGGGCTGCTTATCTGGGCAGAAGTTGCCTCCCTGACAGACTCCCCCACCCCCACTAAGATGAGCCTTCTTCCTCTCCAGGGAAATACAGGAGAAGTGGGACCCCTCGGTGAAAGGGGGCCCCCAGGCCCTCCTGGACCTCCTGGTGAACAAGGTCTTCCGGGCCTGGAAGGCAGAGAGGGAGCCAAGGTGAGGCTCCATCCCATGGGAGATCTTGGGCAGGTGGCCCCTCAGGGGTCTTCATGCCCACCTAGGGCTGCGAACCAGACTTGGCGGGAGACACCCCATCTCTGGGGCCTGACTTCCCCTCTCAAACTCCTGCAGGGGGAGCTGGGACCACCAGGACCCCTTGGGAAGGAAGGACCAGCTGGGCCCAGGGGCTTCCCAGGTGTCCAGGGAGCCCCCGGGGAGCCGGTGAGTGTCCTTTGTGGCCCCCCATGTGATTCTGGCTGGCTGTGATGCTGGGAAGCAAAGGAGGCTCAGGGGAGGGACACGGGCCTGGCATCCTGGAGGGAGGCAGCTGTGGAAGTGGATGAACGGTGGCTGGGGGGACTTGGAGGAGACAGACCCCCGTCTCTGCACCCAGGCCCAGGAAGGGGTGAGGACTGTGTCCCCCAGAGGAAGACGACTTGGGGATCCCCTCAGGGGTCTTTGACTGAATTATCTCCTTCTCCAGGGACCGACTGGTTTGAAAGGTGACAAGGGACCCCCAGGGCCCATCGGGGCCAACGTGAGTGTAGCCCCATCTGCTGTGGGGGGCAGGGTGGAGAGAACTCAGGGGGTCTGGGGATCTTGGCAGTGTCACGATAAAGCCCATCTTGGGGGTTGAACGGGCCCAGGCCACACCCAGCGCTGCCACTCACTGGCTGGGCGGTTGAGATGGTGCTGGGTGATGTGGCGTGTTGCTCCGGGGTTTCTTTGACTTCGCCACAGAAAAGGATTTCAGAGTGAGTCCCAAGGATAGTTTAAGACAGAATTTGGTCTTTTTTTGGGAGTTGGAGTCTCACTCTGTCACCCACACTGGAGTGCAGTGACTGCTCCCGGCCACCTCAGCCTCGACCTGCTGGGCTCCGGTGATCCTTCCACCTCAGTCTTCCGAGTAGCCAGAATTACAGGCACGCACTACCACGCCTGGCTTATTTTTTGATTTATTGTAGAGATGAGGTCTCGCCAAGTTGCCCAGGTGGGTCTCGAACCCGCGGGCTCAGGCAATCCACTCACCTCGGCCTCTCAAAGCGCGGGATTACAGGCTGAGCCACCGAGCCCAGCCTAAGACAGAATTTATTAGAAAGAGAAGCCGGGCTCAGTGGCTCAGCCTGTAATCCCGCACCTTTGGGAGGCCGAGGTGAGTGGATTGCCTGAGCCTGCAAGGTGGTCAGGTCTGGTGTGCTGGTGGGTCGGGTGAAGGTCGTGATAGATAAGAAAGATGCCTGACCACTTACCCTATTTTAATTTAAATTGCCCACAAGAAACTTATGTCTAACCTGGAGTGAGTAACCTGCCTCGGGGTCACTTGGGGAGCCTCAGTTTCCTTGTCCTTAAAATAGCCATGCTGAGAAGCGTCGACTTATACATGACCACAAACCTCAGTGAAATGACCCACCCAGTAAATCCTCACCAGACACCAGCGTATGAAGCCCTCATGTCTCCTGAGTGTGCATTCTAGTGGGGGCGGGCAAGCAGTCGGCCAGCGGCAAATACCACGAGGCAAAACAGAACTGCGGAGCAGAGCACAGGGACTGGTCAGGGGACCCTTAAAGTAAGCTGATTAAAAGGAATAAAAACACCCTGAGGCAGGAGGATCACCTGAGTCCAGGGGTTCGAGGCTGCAGTGAGCTATGGTTGTGCCGTTGCACTCCAGCCTGGGCGGCAGCGAGGCCTTAGCTCTAAAAAATCAAAGTAAAATTAAAAAAAAATTAAAAATTAAAATAAAATAAATTAAAACAAAATGAAATAGACAGGTCAGGGAAGGCCTCACCTGAAGGAGGTGAGGAAGGAATCATATGGCTATCTGAAGGAAGAGCATCCCAGGCAGAGGAAACAGCATGCACAGGCTGGGCGTGGCGGCTAACACCTGCAGTCCCAGTGCTTTGGGAGGTTTTAGAGGATCGCTTGAAGCCAGGATTTGAGACCAGCTTGGGCAACATAGTGAGACTTTATCTCTACAAAATAAAGATAAAAGTTAAGCAGACATAGTGGTGCATGCCTGTAGTCCCAGCTACTTGGGAGACTGAGATGGGAGGATTGCTTGAGCCCAGGAGGTCGAGGCTGTGGTGTGCTATGATTGTGCTGCTGCACTCCAGCCTGGGCGACACAGCAAGACCTTGCCTCCATTAAAAAGAGAAACAGCACGAGCAGGCTGGGCGCAGAGGCTCACGCCTGTAATCCCAGCACTTTGGGAGGCTAAGGCAGGAGGATCACTTGAGGCCAGGATTCGAGACCAGCCTGGGCAACAGAGCAAGACCCTCTCTCAAATTTAAAAAGGAAAAGAAAAACAGTATATGCAAATGCCCTGAGTCAGGACCATGCCTGGTCTGTTTGGGGACCCACGAAGAGGTCTGTGTGGGCCGAGGGAGCGAGGAAGAACGTGGAGGGATGCCAAGGCAAGGAGGAGACAGGATCACTTGGGCAGGGCCCAGCGGCTGCCAGGAGGGTTTTGACTTTGGCTTTTGCTTGCAGTGAGGTGGGATCCTGGGAGGGCTGTGGGCAGAGGAGGGACCTGCCCTGACTTGGGCACCCTCTGGCCGTAGAGAGGGGAGCAGGTTAGACCCGATGCTAGAAACCATCCAGCTCAGCGCCTGGTGGCTACAACCCTCCATGATGGACGGCTACGATTGTTGGTGTATCTCTGACCTTTCACCCCTGCTTTCAGGGCTCTCCCGGCGAACGGGGTCCCGTGGGCCCAGCAGGAGGCATTGGGCTTCCCGGCCAAAGTGGTGGCCAAGGCCCTGTCGGCTCTGCGGGCGAGAAGGGGTCCCCGGTAAGCAGCCTGCCTGCCCCTCCTCGGGCCTCCTGAGGACCTGGCCGTCCACATCCTGGGACCCGCCCCAACACTCTCCTTTCCTCTCCCCCACCAGGGAGAACGTGGCCCCCCTGGCCCCACGGGCAAAGACGGGATCCCAGGGCCCCTGGGTCCTCTGGGTCCCCCGGGAGCTGCCGGGCCGGCTGGTGAGGAAGGAGACAAGGTGAGGGGCTCACAGGGAGGAGGGTCCAGTGGGGATGGGCGTGAAGGGAGGCGGGGTCCTTCTTCATCCCGTTTCCTCTGCAGGGGGAGGTGGGCGCCCCCGGCCACAAAGGGAGCAAAGGCGACAAGGGAGACGTGGTGAGTGGGGCACCCCGTTGAAGGGGGTGGGGGCAGCAGGCCAGCGATGCGGAACAGATGAGGTAGGGAAGCCACAGAGCTTCCCAGCTTCCTGGGCACCATCTGACACCGACATGCAACAGAACTGCTCAAGGCTGGACGTGGTGGCTCACACCTGTAATCCCAGCGCTTTGGGAGGCTGTGGCAGGAGGATCACTTGAGTCCTGGAGCCTGAGACCAGCCTGGACAACGTAGCACAACCTTGTCTCCACAAAAAAAAACTTAACAATTAGCCAGCATGGTGGCAGTTCCTGCAGTCCCAGCTACTTGGGAGGCTGAGGCAGGAGGATCGCCAAAGCCCAGGAGGTGGAGGCTGCAGTGACTATGATTGCACCACTGCACTTAGGCCTGGGTCACAGAGCCACACCCTGTCTCTTAAAAAAAGAAAAAGAGCCGGGCTCGGTGGCTCAGCCTGTAATCCCGCGCTTTGGGAGGCTGAGGTGAGTGGATTGCCTGAGCCCGCGGGTTCGAGACCCGCCTGGGCAGGTGAGACCTAATCTCTACAATAAATCAAAAAATCAGCCGGGCGTGGTAGCACGCACCTGTAGTTTTAGCTACTTGGAAGGCTGAGGCGGAAGGATCCCTGGAGGCCAGCAGGTCGAGGCTGCGGTGGCCGGGAGCAGCCACTGCACTCCAGTCTGGGGGACAGAGTGAGACTCCAACTCAAAAAAAAAAAAAAAAAAAAAAAAGTTGTTCAAGCTGTTCAGAGCAAACAGGTCACAGAACCCCCTGCAGACAGAACAGAGGGGACCTTCAAAGAACTAGAAGGGGGCTGGGTTTCGCCCCCAACGCCGTCATGTATCTCCCTCTGACTGTGACACTCCTGGCATGGAGGCATTCTATTCCCAACCTCCCCCAGAACTCCAGTTCCACTGTCCGGTGTCCATGAGCCAGCTCCATGCCAGATCTCAGTGGGACTTTTGGAGAAAGGTCCTGATGGGCCAGGCTCGGGACAGATGTCTGTCTCCGGTCCTATCAGTTACTGGCTAGGAGGACGGGATTGGGGGGTAGCTGTTGCTTCCTGGTAAGGAAAGTCTTTCTCATAAGGGGGTATGGGCCAGGAGAAGTGAGTGACGTCTCGGGTGCAGCTGTCCGTCTTGCATCTGGGGAGACTGTAACAGTTCTGTTCCCTGTTTCCCCAGGGCCCCCCTGGACCAACAGGGATCCGGGGTCCCGTGGGACACCCAGGCCTCCCGGTGAGTGCTGCCAGCTCTGTGACCCTCCTCTAGCCCTGGTGGGAAGGGGCCGTGTCTTCCATGCTGACTCGAGGCCAGCCTCAACCCCAGCCTCGATCCCCCCTCGGTCCCACGCCCGGTGTGAGCTCGTCCTGGGGTCCGACGGAACCCCAGCCTCACCCTCCACCCCGAGCCCCAGTTCAGTCTCAGCTCTGCTTGCGATCCTGACCTCAATCCCAGCTGCAGCCGTGTCCCCAGATCCAACCCTGACCCAGACTCACCCCGAACCCCAACCGCGGCCCGCCCTCCGGGACTGACCCCAGGCCGAAGCCCGAGCATCGACCGTGCGCCTGGCCCCAACCGCCCCCTCAGCCGTGAACTCCACCTCAGCCCCCTCGGAGCCCTGCCCACGGCCCCAGCCCCCACCCCACTCACCTCTTAGCACTCCTCTCAGAGGTTCCACCCTGAACTCCGGCCCCGACGCTGCTCCCTGCACTTGACGCTGCTCCCTGCACTCGGCCCTGATCTCCCCACAACCTAATCCCAGCCCTGAGGCCAGCGCTTAGCCTCAGGCCTGACCCTCGACCCTTGCTCTTCTTCCAGGGAGCAGACGGGGCTCAGGGCCGCCGGGGACCCCCAGGCCTCTTTGGACAGAAAGGAGACGATGGGGTCAGAGGCTTTGTGGGGGCGATTGGCGCCCCTGGCCTGCAGGTGGGTGTCTGGGCCCGGGGGCCTCCCCTCGGATTCTCCCCCTGTGCCCTCATCTTGCTTCTTTGTTCCACAGGGCCTGCCGGGCCCTCCCGGAGAGAAGGGCGAAGTTGGAGACGTGGGGTCCATGGTACAGACCCCCAGGGAAAGTGTGGGATGGGGGAGCCATGACATCCATTTGGGGGGCACACTGTCTTTTAAGGGCCGTGTGGGCCACATGCATCGAGGGTGATGTCTGTGGCCACGGCGGCCTTTTGGAGGGCTGTGGGGTCACTGGACGCCATTCTGGCCCTTCTGCAGGGTCCGCACGGAGCTCCGGGTCCTCGGGGCCCCCACGGCCCCAGTGGATCAGAGGTGAGGGCTCTGGAGGGGGCCGGGATGGCTCAGAGGTGGGGTCCCCATTTCCCAAGAAGGGGTATTGGGGATTCCACAGTCCCACCTACCCCCTGCTATCTCTCCAGGGCCCTCCAGGACTGCCTGGAGGCGTTGGCCAGCCAGGCGCTGTGGGCGAGAAGGTGAGAGAGAGAAAACGGGCTGCTCAGGGTGAGGAGGGGAGTCTAGGCCCAACTGGGAAAGGCTGTCAGGACGGGACCTCTCCTCACTCTCACCTTGCCTCCTACAGGGCGAGCCAGGGGAGGCTGGAGACCCAGGGCCTCCAGGACTCCCAGGCATCTCAGTGAGTGACTGTGTGATGTAACTCCTGCTCCCAAGCCAGGGAACCCCTGACCCCTGGGCACTCTAGACCACTTTGGTCTCTGGGCAGTCTTGGGTCATCCATTTTCCCCCAGGACCTATGTGCAGGCATTGCTGGTTACCCTGAGGAAAGACCCCTGGGAGGCCTCAGAGAGGGCAGCCATGTACAGTTTCACAGGTTGTGCATTGCACAAGAGAGCAGGATCTGGGGGGCAGTTAAGGGCCCAAGCCTAAGCCATGAGCTCTGTCTTGGGGATGAGCTGCCCAGAGGGGACCCCTTTTCTAACTCACTCAAGGTGGCACAAGGGCTGGACCAACCTTGCACATGACCAGTGGGCACCTGGCCCATCCTGACCCCTTGCTCTCATGAGTTCTGGGTCTCCAACCTCTGACCCTTGGGCAACCTAGGCTTCCCTCACCCCTGAGCTTAGAAAAGCCCCAGACCACCTGGTGCCTTCACCCGAGTATGCGAATCCCTCTCCCCTGAGAGTCTGGGCCACTCTGACTTCTGACCTCTGTTCTCAAAGGGGCCCAGGGGAGATGTTGGTGAAAAGGGAGATTCAGGCCCATCTGGGGCTGCCGGACCCCCTGGAAAGAAAGGACCCCCTGGGGAAGATGGAGCCAAAGGGAATATGGTGAGTCCTGGGGGAGGTGGAGGCAGAGATGGGGAGCACTGGAGTGTATTTGAACTTCTCCCAGACTGCCAGCCAGGGGTTGCGACCGCTGATGTACTGATCTCATGGGCAACCCAGAACATGCTGAATGGATTGGGGGGGGGGTGGATGAATGAGTGAGTGAATTAATGGTTGAATGAACAAATGGAGGAATGGCGAGTAAACAATGCAGGAGTGAATGCGTGAAGAGGTGAGTAAACGAATGCATGAGTGAATGAGTGAGTGGATGGATAGCGGATGGATGGACGGACGAATGAACGAGTGAATGACGCATAAATGAGGGAGTGGATGGATGAGTGGGCATGAATCAGTGAGGGAGTGGATGGATGAGTGGGTGGCTGGCTGGCTGAATGGAAGAGTGAGCAGTGCACACATGGGTGAGTGGACGGGTGCGTGAGCGAGTGGACGAGTGAGCGAGTGGAGCGCCGGCCCGGATGGCTCTACTCGATCGCCGGCGTCAGAGGCGACGCACATGGACTCCGTCTAGCCGTTGAGAGGCTGAGGCTGAGGCAGACGCAGGGTCGGGGCCGGGGCTCCACGTGGGGCTGGGCCGGGGGTGCAGGTCGAGGCCTTCTGCCGGGGCAGCGGCACCGGGGGGGGGGAGGGCGCGGAGGCTCCTTGGCGTCTGTGGGGCCCCGGCTGGACGGTCACCACCCCCACGGCTTGCTGGGTCCCTCTCTGAGCATCCGTTCTCTCTGCGGGTCCTGAGCCCGGAGGCTGCGGGGGGGCTGGGGGGGTTGCTGTGAGGAGGCTGCAGGTCGCATTCTGAGCTCGCACCCGCACCCAGGAGACTCGAGGACGGCCGCTGCGCCAGGCCTGGGACTCTGCGTCCTGCTTGTGGGTGTGTCCGCAGCAGCCAGGCCTGGTCCTGGGCCCGGTGTGGCCGGCGGCGGCCCGACGATTCAGACGCCATGACCGGTCATTCTGTGTTGCAGGGCCCCACGGGGCTCCCCGGAGATCTAGGGCCCCCGGGAGACCCCGGCGTTCCGGTGCGTGTGACCCTCCCCCACCAAGCCCAGCACGTTTCCCGGCCTGCCCTCCCACCCCCCAGAGCTGGGGTCAGGGGATGAGTGTGCCTGACACTGTCCCCTCACGCAGGGCATGGATGGCTCCCCCGGGGAGAAGGGAGACCCTGGTGACGTCGGGGGACCGGTGAGTGGGGCGGAGCGCGTGTCGGGGGGTGGTGTGTGGACCGGGCCAGGGGTGGGTCAGTGGGGCTGCAGGGCTCCTGCTGGCCTCCCCGGGACCCCAGGAGTGTGGCGGTGCTGGGCGCTTGGGGAAGGCTGCGGGCAGGGCCGGGTGGCCAGAGCCCACAGGGCCACCCACCTCAGCGAATATCCCGGTGCCCTTGTCCCCTTCAGGGTCCGCCTGGCGCTTCCGGGGAACCCGGCGCCCCTGGACCCCCCGGCAAGAGGGTGAGTGAAGAGTCAGCCCCTGCATCCCACCGTGTCCGTGTCACCCACAGTCACTCACAGCCACCCACCCTGCAGCCCCCACTAACTCCACAGCCCCCCAAGCTCCTCAGACTCCCAAACCCCACAGCCCCCCATATTGTCTTCCTCTCCTCAGGGTCCTTCAGGCCGCGTGGGTCGAGAAGGCAGAGAAGGGGAGAAGGGGGCCAAGGTGAGTCCCCTCACTGGAGGGGTCCCTGGGCCGACAGACTGGCCATCAGGAGGGGTGGGTCCTTGACAGGCAGGAGCCCCTCCCCCCATGGTTCCCGGGGAATCAGGAGGCAGGCGCCCTCTGACCCCGGCCCCGCCCTTGCCTCTGTCCGTCTCAGGGGGAGCCAGGTCCTGACGGGCCTCCAGGGAGGATGGGCCCTGTGGGGGCCCGTGGGCCTCCCGGGCACGTGGGCCCTGAGGGTCTTCGAGGGATCCCTGGCCCTGTGGTGAGTGGAGTGAGGATGGGGCAGGGTGGATCCGGGCCTACCTGGTGGAGCTGCCCTGTGGGTAGGGGGGCGGCTCATCGGGCTCTGGCGGGATGCAGTCCACCCCATGTTCTGTTTGTCCCTCAGGGTGAACCAGGCCTCTTGGGACCCCCTGGACAGATGGGCCCTCCTGGCCCCCTGGTAAGAGACTTCTCTGTCCCCAAGGTCCCGGCTCTGAGGACCACTCTGACTGTCCAGGGACCAAGTAGTGACCATGGGTGCTGAGGGCGCAGGCTGACCCCCACTGACCCTCCATCTGTCCACACCGACTGTCTCTAGTGGCCATCTGCTCTCTTGCCTTGATGGTCTACACTGACCACACTGACCCTCCATCTTGATGGTCTACACTCGCTGCGCTGATCCTTCCTCTTGACAGTCTACACTGACCGCCCACACCCATCTGGCCACTGGCCAACCTTCAGCCAGTCCCTCATCACCCCTCCTGTCTCCTGACCCTGCCCTTGGCCACACCCCTGGTCATTCCACTTGCAATTTGGGCAATTTCCCATTTGACCACCCCCCCACATGGACCCTGAGACTTCACATCTGACAGTCCCCGACTGACGCTTGTTTCCTTCCTCCCAGGGACCCTCTGGCCTCCCAGGGCTGAGGGGAGATGCCGGCCTCAAGGGAGAAAAGGTGAGGACACCTCGCTCCATTATTCTCCCCACCAGTCCTTCCCCCCATCCCCCTCTCCCTCCCTGGCCTGAGGGACAGGATGCCCTTGACTTATCACCCCACGGCTCTGGGAGAAAAGCCTCCCAGTCTCCTCCCGCTCCCTCCCCTGCTTAAAAAAAAAATCTGTCCTCTAGGGCCACATTGGACTCATCGGGCTCATTGGGCCTCCTGGGGAGGCTGGGGAGAAAGGCGACCGGGGCTTACCAGGCGTGCAGGGCCCCCCTGGTCCCAAGGGAGACCCTGTGAGTGTGTCCTGCCCTGAGTGGGAAAAATGTGTTCAAAGTGGGGGGCTGTCGGGACACTGGGGGTGGGGTCTGGATTCATGGGGGTGGAATCCGGGGAAACGGGAGCTGTCTGGGGACTTGCAGGTTGGAGGCTGTGCCTGGGGCTGGGAGTCTCTCCTGGGGAAATCGGAAGTTTGTCTAGGGTTTGGGGGCTTCCTCTGGGGATTGGAAGCTTGTCTGAGGGATGTGTCTGGGCAACCAGCCTGCACACACTAACACCGATCCTGACGTCCTTTCCCCAGGGTCCCCGGGGTCCCATCGGCTCTCTGGGCCCCCCTGGGTCCCCAGGCATGGCGGTGAGTATGGGGGTGTTTGTGGGATGGGGTCACCGTGGCAGGCCAGGCCGGGACCCCAGCTCTCCCTGTCTGTCCCACAGGGCCCTCTGGGACCGAAGGGCTCAAAGGGGTCTCCGGTGAGTACACGCTGCTCCCCGGGCTCCCACTTCCTGCACCCCCTCCCCACATCCACTCATGTGTCTGCTCATGAGCTGTGCATTCAGCAAGCGCTTATCCAGCTTATTAACGGCCTTGAAAGAAAATAGTAAACTTGCCAAAATAAAAAAAGTAGACTTGTCCAAGACCCTAAGATGCTGATTTCAGAGATGCTGACATACAACAGCATGTATGTGTCTTACGCTCATTGCCAAGAGCTGCATGTTCCTCCGTCCTCCCCCAGGGTGTGTGTGTGTGTGTTCATTTGCGTGTGTGTTCGCTTGTGTGCATGTGTTCTTTGCGTCTGTGTGCTGGTGGGAGGGGTCTCCATAGCAGAGGTCACCCAAGTGACTTCTCCCTACAGGGGTCCCTTGGTCCCCGTGGAGACACTGGACCCGCCGGCCCCCCGGGCCCCCCGGTGAGTTTCCCAAGGAGAGGGGGCTGGGCACTGGGACCTGGGTGAGGGCAGGGACCGTGTCCGGGGTGTCCCCAGAGGGTGCTCGGGGCCCACCCAGAGCCAGGCACACCCCAGACGCTCAGGGGATGCAGGCGGCGTGGGCAGATCCTTGAAGGTCCGAGGAGGGTCTGGGCTGGGGCGGGGGGCCTCGGGGGTCAGTCCTGGGGGCTCTGTCTTCCCCCACCCCGTCTCTTCCTGCCTGTCTCTGCTTTCTCCACACTCGTTTCCTTATGTCATCTCTGTCGATGTCTTTTCCTGCTCTCTCCCACTCTGTCTCTGTCTCTGTCTCTCCCTCTCCCTCTCTTCTGTCTCTCTCTCTCTCCCTCTGTTTCTGTCTCTCCCTGTCTCCCCCCCATCTGTCTTTCCCGCTGTCTCTGTCTACCTGTCTCTGCCTCCCTATCTCTATTTCTCCTCTGTCTCTCTCCCCCCATCGGTCTCTCTCCCTTTCCCTCTCTCTCTCCTCCTCTGTTTCTGTCTCCCTCCATCTCCCCCTCTATCTCTGTCTTTCCCTCTGTCTCTCCTTCTGTTTGTCTCCCTCTGTCTCTGTCTCCCCTCTGTCTCTGTCTCCCTGTTTTTGTCTCTCTCTGTCTCTCTCTCCCCTGTTTCTGTCTCCTGTCTTGCCGTCTATCTCTGTCTTTCCCTGTCTCTCTCTGTCTCTGTCTCCTCCTCTATCTCTTTCCCTGTCTCTGTCTCCCTCTTTGTCTCTCCCTCTGTCTCTCCTTCTGTCTGTCTCCCTCTGTCTGTCTCCCCTCTGTCTCTGTCTCCCTGTCTTTGTCTCTCTCTGTCCCTCTGTCTCCCCTGTTTCTGTCTCCTTCTGTCTCCCCGTCTATCTCTGTCTTTCCCTGTCTCTCTGTCTCTGTCTCTCCCTCTATCTCTTTCCCTGTCTCTGTCTCCCTCTTTGTCTCTCCCTCTGTCTCTCCTTCTGTCTCTGTCTTCCTGTCTCTGCCTCCCTCTCGCCATTTCTTCTCTTTCTCTCCCCTTCCACGTCTCTCTCCCTCTCCCTCTGTCTCCGTCTCCTTCTCTCCTTTCCTTGCCTGACATGTGGTGCTGGTCCTGCTCTTATGGCTTTGGCCTCCCCATCTGAGCCTTCCCTTCTCTGTCTGCCTGTCTCTCCTTTCTCTGCCCCTGTCTCTCATCTTGCCCATCTGCATCTCTCTGACCCTGTGTCTCTGTCTTCATCTCTGCCTCTCTCTCTTTCTCCCTGTCTCTTCCACCTGCACCGGGCTCTCCTCTTCTCTGTCCCCGCGCCCACGCCCAGGGTTCTCCCGCCGAGCTGCACAGGCTGCGCAGGCGCCGGCGCTCGCTGGCAGTCCTGGAGGGCGGCCTGGAGGAGGTGCTGGCCTCGCTGGCATCACTGAGCTGGGAGTTGGAGCGCCTGAGGCACCCTCCTGGCACAGCTGAGCGCCCGGGCCTCGCGTGCCACGAGCTACACCGCAGCCACCCGCACCTGCCGGATGGTGAGGGCCGCTCCCTCCGGGCGGGTGAGGAGGTGCAGGGGAGTGGGGAAATGGAGGGGGTGTAGGGGAGTAGAGGGGGTGGGGAGGTGGGGTCCGGCCCCAGCTCACTCACCCTGCCTTTCTCTGCGGCAGGGGAGTACTGGATTGACCCCAACCAGGGCTGCGCACGGGACTCCTTCAGGGTATTTTGCAATTTCACGGCGGGGGGAGAGACCTGCCTCTACCCCGACAAGAAGTTTGAGACCGTGAGTGCCCCAGATCCTCCCATCACCTCCCCAGGAAGGGCTGTCTCCTGCTACTCCCACCCCCTACCCCAGACCTTGTCTGGGATCTTAACTTTCCTTCAACCAACATTTATTGAGCACCTCCTGTATGCCAAAGTCCTGTCTGAAGTGCTGGGTCAGAGAATAAAAAAAAAAAAAAATCTTGGCCGGGCACAGTGGCCCATAATCCCAGCACTTTGGGAGGCCAAAGTGGGAGGAATATCTGAGCCCAGGAATTGGAGACCAGCCTGGGCAACATGGAGAGACCTCGTCTCTACAAAAAAATCTAAAAAATTCGCCAGGCCCGGTGGCTTGTGCCTATAGTCCCAGCTACTTGGGAGGCCGACATAGGAGGATTGCCTGATCCCAGGAGGCCAAGGATACAGAGAGCCATGATCAGGCCACTGCACTCCAATCTGGGCAACAGAGTGAGAGCCTGACACCAAAAAAAAAAAAAAAAAAAAAAAAACAGACAAAGAGTGAGGGAGAGAGAGAGAAGGAAAAAACTCTCTGCTCATATGGAAAGACAGATGAGAACAATTAACAAAATCAGTCATGGTGACAAACTTTCAAACAATGCTTATGTGTGTGCCAAACCTCTTCCAAAGACTTGGCCACATTAACATATCGAGTCCTCACCACCAGCTATCACAGTTCTGACATCATGGCCCAGAGGGGGAACTGCGGCAGAGTGGTGATTAGATTGTCTGAGGTGGGCTGACCTCAGAGTCCCAACCCTTAACCACCCAGCAACACTGCTTACAGACCTGCTATCTTAGAGGTCCCATGGCCTCAGGGTTCACCAGGCTGTGGGCAGGGAGGTGAGACCCCCACAGGCCCCCAGGAATCCTGGGGCTATCCATCAGGGAGTCTCCAGCCTCACCCTCCCTGCACCAGGCACCAGGCTTGAAGGCCACGGGCCAGCATCACAGATGCTGAACCCCAGACCGCTGGGTCAGAATTCAGATCTGTCATCTCATGTTATCCATCTGTAAAGTGAAACTCAAGAAAGTAGCTGTCTCAGGGCCGGGCATGGTGACTCACACCTATAATTCCATCACTTTGGGAGGCGGAGGTGAGAGGATTGCCTGAGCCCATGGGTTCAAGACCATCCTGGGCAACTTGGCGAGCCCTCATCTCTACAATAAATCAAAAAATAAGCCAGGTGTGATGGCATGTGCCTGTAGTTCCAGCTACTTGGAAGGCTGAGGCAGAAGGATGACCTGAGCCCAGCAGGTCGAGGCTGTTGGTGGCCATGAGCATGCCACTACACTCTAGCCTGGGTGACAGAATGAGACTCCAACTCAAAAAATAAAAATAAAAAAATAAAAAAGAAAGCAAGAAAGTAGCTGTCTCATAGGGTGGCTGCACAGTTGAGATACTGATGCAGATACCAGGAACCGTGTGCTAAACCTGGGCTGCTCTGCTGAAGCCTCTATCCCCAGGGAGAACACTTGAGCGCCGGACATGCACACGTGTGCCACAGTGTTTGTGGCCATTTGTCCCCTGGGTTAGTCAAGTGGGAGCTCATATGCCCAGGGGATGGGAATTTAGACAAGCTCAGACTACCCCAAGGTGGGGGCTGGAGGGTAGGATCAATCCCTAAAGAGTTGCCAACATGTGAGGCTCTTGTCTTTATCCCCGGCTGCCCTTCCACTGGCCTCAAGAGAGGCAGGAAGGGGAGTGAGGCGCTTTCTTGGTTTGGCCTCCCCGACCCAGACCCAGAGACAAAGGTCTGGGTGCCAGTCATTTATGAAGGAGGGGATGCCAGGAAATAGAGTGGTCAGGAAGGCAGCACCTAGGGGGTGTGGCATTAAAATGGTACCATGGGGGGCTGGGTGCAGTGGCTCACACCTGTAATCCCAGCATTTTGGGAGGCCAAGACCTGAGGATCGCTTGAGGCCAGGAGTCCGAGATCCGCCTGGGCATCCTAGGGAGACCTTGTCTCTACAAAAAAAATTAAAAAGTTAGCTGGGTGTGATGATGCATGTCTGTAGTCCCAGCTCCTCGGGATGCTGAGGTGGGAGGATCCCCTGAGCCCAGGACTTCACAGCTGCTGTGAGCTGTGATCGCACCACTGCACTCCAACCTAGAAGACAGAGGGAGACTCCAACTCAAAAATAAAATGAAATAAATAAAAAATACAACAATGCCACTAGGAACCCAGAGCTCAATTGGACTGGGGAGCCCAGGGAGACAGTGCAGTGAGGTGTCTGACAGATGTCCTGCTGGGGAGGGGAGGGAGACGGGGTGTTTACACCTCAGCTCCCATCAGCCATTGTGTGAGGGCAACACTGGCAGAACCCACTCCCATGGCCAGAGGTCACAGCCGGAGACCCTTATCAGCAGCCCTCAGCCTAAGGGGTTAATTGCAGAGGGGCCGGGGTGGCACTGAGGGCCTCTGCTGCAGAGACCCCCCTTCCTCCCCCAGGTGAAGCTGGCCTCCTGGTCCAAGGAAAAGCCTGGAGGCTGGTACAGCACATTCCGTCGAGGGAAGAAGGTGGGTCTGCCAAGGTGGGGTAGGAGTGGCATGTGCGTGGGTGGGAACCAGCATGGGGACTTGGGGGAGGGGTTCAGAGGACTGAGATGGGCTCCTGCACCCTGGTGATCACAGGCTGGGGGCAGGGAGGGGACAGATTCTGATGTGTCACTGGCAGTTAGTTGCTGTTCAGAGCGATGGTACAGAGATGAGGGAAGACTGGGGCATGATGGGAACCCAGAGGCAGTGCTGGAAGGACTGGAAAACCTTCCTGGAAGAGGTCATGGCTCACTTGTAGCCTAAAGAATGCACTGGCTTAGCAGGTTAGGGAGGACAGGGACAAATGTTCCAGGCAGAGGGAACAGCAAAGGCAAAGGCTTGGAGTCAAGAAGAGAATTTGAATAAGAAAAGCCACTTGAGGCCAGCTCGGTGGCTCAGCCTGTAATCCCAGCACTTTGGGAGGCCGAGGTGAGTGGATTGCCTGAGCCCGCGGGTTCGAGACCTGCCTGGGCAACTTGGCGAGACCTCATCTCTACAATAAATAAAAAAAACTAGCCGGGCATGGTAGTGCACACCTGTAGTTCCAGCTACCTGGAAGGCTGAGGCAGAAGGATCACCGGAGCCCAGCAGGTTGAGGCTGCGGTGGCCGGGAGCATGCCACTGCACTCCAGTCTGGGCAACAGAGTGAAACTTCAACTCAAAAAAAAAAAAAAAGAAAGAAAGAAAAGCCACTTGCTCTGCCCCAGAGAGTCTGAAGGAGAATGTGGTAGAAGAGGCAGGGAGGTGGGTGAGGACCAGGCCAAGAAAGATCTATGGGCAGTAGGGAGCCAGGAAATGGGTTTAAATGAGGGAGGGACAGTCTCTGTGTTAGAAGAAAGCCTCTGGAGCTGGACATGGTGGCTCATTCCTGTAATCTCAGCATTTTGGGAGGCTGAGGTGGGAGGATCAACCGAGCCCAGGAGGTACAGACTAGCCTGGGCAACACAGCTAGACCTCATCTCTACAAAAATCAGAAATTGGCCGGGCATGGTGGTGTGCGCCTGTAGTCCCAGCTGCTTGGGAGGCTGAGGTGGGAGGATCGCTTGAGCCCAGGAGTGGGAAACTGCAGGGAGCTATGATCACATCACTGCACTCTACCCTGGGTGACAGAGTGAGACTCAGACTCAAAAAAAGGAAAAAGAGTAGGTGCTCATGAAGCCCCCTTACCCCTGCATGGTCCCTGCCCCTCAGTTCTCCTACGTGGACGCCGACGGGTCCCCCGTGAACGTGGTCCAGCTGACCTTCCTGAAGCTGCTAAGTGCCACAGCCCGACAGAGCTTCACCTACTTCTGCCAGAACTCGGCCGCCTGGCTGGATGAGGCTGCGGGCGACCACAGACACTCCCTCCGCTTCATGGGCACCAACAGGGAGGAACTGGCCTTCAACCAGACGACAGTGGCCACGGTCCATGTCCCCCACGACGGCTGTCGGGTAAGGGGACGGGGGCGGTGTGGGGAAGACGGACCTCAGCCACCCGGCTGGCACTCACCGCCCTGCCTTTCCGTGGTCAGCTCCGGAAGGGACAGTCCAGGACCCTCCTGGAGTTCAGCTCGTCACGGGTCGGCTTCCTGCCCCTGTGGGACGTGGCAGCCGCTGACTTTGGCCAGGCCAACCAGAAGTTTGGGTTTGAACTGGGCCCCGTCTGCTTCAGCGGCTGAGCATCTCGGGGGTGGCAGGCCCAGAGGGCCAAGTTTGGTGCTGAGGCTGCGAAGCCGCCGTATTTATCATCTTCTGCGACGCTGGAGCCAGGAGATGTGACTTCGCTCGATGCAGTCGATTATTCCTTCTCCCTTCCAGTGTGCTGGGGGGCCAGGCTCCCTTTGCCCAGGGTCTGGCCTCCGCCCAACCCCAGGGGGCACCCTACAGCCTGGCTTTTCCTCCCCTCCCTCCCCACACCCCAACCCCCATGCCATGAGCTTCTGACTCAGAGCTGATGAACAAACGCCCACACGCTGCTCCCATCCCTGGTCGGTGCCCTCCACGCCCTTTGGTGCTACCTACCCCAGAGTTAAGCACTGGATGTCTCCCGACCCCAGGTGGGGGCCCCTGGCACCTTCCTCCTCCCACGTGGGTTCATGGTGAAGGGACTGAGGTCAGACCACAGAGGGAAGTGGGACTTCCCTGGACTGAGCTGTGCATTCCTTCCGCCACCCCCTCCCCCAGCTCTGCACACTCCCTGCCCTTCTCCCTGCCCCTTTCCCCAGGGTCACCTTGCCAAGATGGCGGGACAAATCAGGATCCTAATGGTGCTGTCCTATTTATACCTGGGTCTGTCCTCGAAGGGAAGTTTCCCTCGGTTGTAGATTTCATCTGCTTCCTCCTTGGGAAGGCTGGGGTGTGAGGAGAGAGGTTCCAGCACAGCCTCTGCCCCTGCACCAGACCACAGGGCATAATTTGCATCTCAAGTCTGAGAATAAACCAATGAACTGTGTTTCTGTCTCTGTCTTCTAAATTATTTACTTATTTGCTTAGTTTTGTGTTTTGTGTTTAGAGACCCCGTTGTTTGGGCCGAAATGCAGTGGCAAGATCAGAGCTCACTGCAACCTTAAACTGGGCTCAAGCGATCCTCCTGCCTCAGCCTCCCAAGTAGCTGGAGCTACAGGCATAACACCATGCCCTGCTAATTTTTTATATGTTTCTAGAAATATAAATTGTAGGGTTTCATTAGGTTGCCCAGGCTGGAGTGCAGTGGTGCAATCATAGCTCCCTGCAGCCTCCAACTCCTGGGCCCAAGAGATCTCCCCACCTCAACCTCCTGAGTAGCTGGGACTACAGGTGTGCATCACCATACCTGGCTAATTTTTAAATTTTTGGTGAAGATGGGGTCTTGCTATGTTGCCCATGCTGGCCTTGAACTCCTGGCCTCAAACGATCAGTCTCCTGTCTTTCATCTGGTGCTGGCCTTGTCTCTCTTAGGATCTGGTTCTTGTCTCACCTGAGATACCTGTTACCATCTGTCTTAATTAATTAGACATGTCTTGGGAGTCCAATTATAATGGGCCTCACTGGAGGTCATGGGCCAGTTTATTCACCCAGCCTCCTAGGGGAAAAGTTGATGGTTTGAGGTTATATGCCTAGAGGTCTGGGTGGCAAGTCTGGGTGGGTTGAGGGTAGAAAGAATTGAGTTGGGAGTTGAGGGTTGGGGTGAGGTAGAGGCTGTGTTTTAGGAGTTGAGGGAATTACTTTGAAAATGAGTTGAAGGTCAGGGGTGGTGGCTCAAGCCTGCAATCCCATCACTTTGGGAGGCCAAGGCAGGAGAATCGCTTGAGCCCAGGAGCTCGAGACTAGCCTGGGTAATAGAGTGAGACCTTGTCTCTTTTTTTTTTTTTTTTTTTGAGTTGGAGTCTCACTCTGTCGCCCAGACTGGAGTGCAGTGGCATGCTCCCGGGCCACCACAGCCTCGACCTGCTGGGCTCCGGCGGTCTTTCGGCCTCAACCTTCTGAGTAACTGGAACTACAGGTGCGCACTACCATGCCCAGCTAATTTTTGATTTCTTGTAGAGACAAGGTCTTGCCAAGTTGCCTGGGCGGGTCCCGAACCTGCAGGCTTAGGCAATCCACTCGCCTTGGCCTCCCAAAGTGCTGGGATTACAGGCTGAACCACCAAGCCTGGCCTTGTCTCTATTTTTTTTTTTTTTTTTTTTTTGAGTTGGAGTCTCATTCTGTCGCCCAGACTCGAGTGCAGTGGCCGCTCCCGGCCACCGCAGCCTCAACCTGCTGGACTCCGGCGATCCTTCTGTCTCAGCCTTCCGAGTAACTGGAATTACAGACATGTGCTACCACGCCCGGCTGATTTTTTGATTTATTGTAGAGATGAGGTCTTGCTGCCCAGGCGGGTCTCGAACCCGTGGGCTCAGGCAGTCCACTCACCTCAGCCTCCCAAAGGCGCGGGATTACAGGCTGAGCCACCAATTCCGCCTGTCTTTATTTTTAACAATAAAAAAGGAAGGACAAAAATGAGTTGAAGATGAGTCGGAGGTTGGGTTGAGTGGGTTGAGTGAGTTTGTGGTTGTGGATTAACGACGGGATGAGGTGAGTGGGAGGTGAGGTGATGAGCGGGTTAAGAGGTCGGAACTGGTTGTCGGGTTGAATTAAATGAAGGTTGATTTCAGAGGGGATGAGCTAAATAGGAGTAGGTGGGGGTTCCTGTGAATAGGGGTGGGCATTGGCAATCTGGTGAGTCAAGATGTGATCAGGGCCGGGCTCGGTGGCTCAGCCTGTAATCCCAGCACTTTGGGAGGCTGAGGTGAGTGGATTGCCCAAGCCCGCGGTTCGAGACCTGCCTGGGCAACTTGGCGAGCCCTCATCTCTACAATAAATCAAAAACTAGCCGGGCGTGGTAGCTCGTGCCTGCAGTTCCAGCTACTTGGAAGGCTGAGGCGGAAGGATCGCCGGAGCCCTGCAGGTTGAGGCTGCGGTGGCCGGGAGTGGCCACTGCACTCCAGTCTGGGTGACAGAGTGAGACTCCAATTAAAAAAAAAATGTGATCAGTTGAGAGTTGGGTTTGGGTGACTTGAATTGGGAGCTGGATGTTGGATTGAGAGTTTTAGAAACAGACATATTGAGATATAACTCACATACCATATAATTCACCCATTTAAGGTATATAATTAAGTGGTTTTCAGCACATCCACAGACGTGTATAACCATTGCTACAGTAAATTTCAGAATATTTTCATCACCCCAAAGGAAGCCCTATATCCATTGGCGGGCATTCCTCCTTCTTCCCAGCCTCCCAGTTGGAGGCAACCACCCACCTGCTTTCTGTCTCTGTGAATTTGCCTGTTCTGGGCATTTCACATAGATGGACTCATCCTCTGTGTGGCTCTCTGTGGCTGGCTTCCTTTACTCAGTATCATGGCTTTCAGGTTCATGTCACAGCATTCAGTAGTTCTTCATTCTTTTTTATCATCAAATAATAGGCCACTGCAGACCACATTTTCCTGTCCACTGGTTGATGGACATTGTTGGATTGAAATTTATCTATCTATCTACCACCTATTTATATTGAGAGATGGGGTCTTGCTGTGCTGCCCAAGCTAGAGTGTGGTAAAGCAATCAACTCACTGCAGCTTCAACCTCCTGGGCTCTATCATTTTTTTCTTAATAGAGATGGGGGTCTTGCTCTGCTGCCCAGGCTGGTCTTGAACTCCTGGTCTCAAGCCATCCTCCCCACCTTAGCCTCCCAAAGTGCTGGGATTATAGGCGTGGGCCCCCACACCCAGCTGTTGGATTGAGTTTAGTTAGGAGTGATGAAGGACTGGTGTGACTTGGGTTGGGTCACACGGGATTGGGTGGGGAGAGGGTTCGGGTTGGAGTGAGTTTCCTCCTGAAAATTCAGGGCTTGCTAGCCCTAATTCTGCCATCCATCCCCCTAAGTCCTCCGAGTTCTTGTCCTGGGTTCCCTCATTCATTCACTCAATGTTGCTACGAGTCTTGACCCTATGAAGAGTGCTGGCCCAGAAGTTGATTGTTTATTTAATTCATTCATTCATTCGCTTAGTCATTCATTCATTCTATTCCCTTGAGTGCCAGGCCCTGTTTCTAGATGCTGGGAATAGAAGAAAAATGTGGTTAAGCTTTCAGAGTCTTATTCCTGAGGAAAACGGATGATACGTGAATAAGCAGCTATGCAGCTGGGTGTGGTGGCTCATGCCTGTCATCCCAGCATTTTGGGAGGCCAAGGTGAGAGGACTGCCTGAGTCCTGGGGTTCGAGACTAGCCTGGGCAACTTGGTGAGACCTCGTCTCTATAGTAAATGAAAAATTTAGCTGGGTGTGATGGTGCACACCTGTAGTTACAGCTCCTTGGAAGGCTGAGGTGGAGGGATCATCTGAACCCAGCAGGTTGAGGCTGCAGTGGCCATGAGAGACTGGAGGGCCACTGCACTCCAACCCGGGCAAGAGTGAGACTCTGACACCCCCCCAACAGCTATGCAATGTGACTTCAGGTGGTAGCACTTGTGAGAGAAAATTAAGCAAATAACATGGATAGAGAATGATGGGATGTGGGGTGATTTAAAAATCAGGTGGTCAAGAAAGCCTTCACTGTGGAGGTGACACTTCCGCAGAGACCTGAGGCTGTGAGGGATGACCAAGACTCCCTGGAGAGTCTTGAGAAAATATCTCACATACCATGAAGAACCCAGACACACTCTAAGGCCAGTGAGAGTGCTTGAGGGGCCCAGCGCTTTGGGAGGCTGAGGCAGGAGGATTGTTTCAGCCTAGGAGTTCAAGACCAACCTGGGCAGCACAGTGAGGCACAAAAAATAATAAAAATAAAATAATTCGCTGGGCGTAGAGGCTCAGACCTGTAATCACAGTGCGTTGGGGAGCTGAGATGGGAAGATCTCTTGAGGCCAAAGCTCCGAATGTGTTGCTTCTGTGGGCTCTTTGCCCTGTATTTTCTTCTGTCAACCTACATGTAGATCTGGGTTTGCTTTTGTTTCCCTCTGCAAACATACTTAACTCAAGAATGCATGTGGCAGCCGGATGAAGTGGCTCATGCCTGTAATCCCAGCACTTTGGGAAGCCAAGGTGAGAGGATTGCCTGAGCCCAGGGGTTCGAGACCAGTTTGGGCAACTTGGTGAGACCTTGTCTCTACAATTAAAAAAAAAAATTACGCCAGGTTCGGTGGCTCATCCTGTAATCCCACACTTTGGGAGGCTGCGGTGAGTGGATTGCCTGAGCCCGCGGGCTCGAGACCTGCCTGGGCAACTTGGCGAGACCTCATCTCTACAATAAATCAAAAAATTAGCCGGGTGTGGTAGTGCATGCCTGTAGTTCCAGCTACTTGGAAGGCTGAGGCGGAAGGATCGCCGGAGCCCAGCAGGTGGAGGCTCCGGTGGCCGGGAGCGGCCACTGCACTCCAGTCTGGGTGACAGAGTGAGACTCTAACTCAAAAAATAAAAATAAAAAAATAAAAATAAATTAGCTGGGCATGGTGATGTGCACCTGTAGTTCCAGCTACTTGGAAAGCTGTGGGGGAAGGATCGCCTGAGCCCAGCAGGTTGAGGCTGCAGAAACCTTGAGTGTGCCACTGCACTCCAACCTGAGCGACAAAAAAAGAATACATGTGGCAACGCCAATACGCTGTTATTTTCCTCTTCCTGGTCTCATTTCATTGACAACGCATTTCCCAGCTTCCCCTCGCAGTTAGGTTGAGGCCATGTGGTTGGGTCTTGGCCAATGGGATGTGAGTGACCATAAGCCCACATAATCTGTGCTCTTCTTCTCTCTCCCCATGCTGCTTTCATGTGTTGTCAGAAAAACCAGACTCTGTAATATATTCCAGAGAGGTTTATTTTAAGCCAATATGAGTGACCGTAGCCCGGGGAAACACAGACCCAAGAAACCTTGTGTAAGTGATCCAGAGGGCAATCAGGGCGTAACATTGTTTTATCCATTTTAGGAAAACAGAAGTTATAGGCAAAGTTATAAACACATATAGCAGTTATACATTGGTTTCACCCAAGAAGAAGGGATATCTTGAAGGAGGGCTTATAGATCATAGTTGGATTCAGAGATTCTTTAATTTATAATTGCTTAAAGGAGTAAGGCTTTGTCTAAAAATTTTTAGACAAAGTAAGGCTTTGTCTAAAAATTTGGAGTTGCTGGCCATGATGGCTCACACATTGGTGGCTCATCCCAGCACTTTGGGAGGTGGAGGTAAGAGCATTGGTGGCTCATCCCAGCACTTTGGGAGGTGGAGGGGTTCAAGACCAGCCTGGACAACTTGGTGGGACCTTGTCTCTACCATAAATTAAAAAAATTAGCCAGGTTTGGTGTCACATGCCTATGGTTCCAGCTACTTGGAAGGCTGAGGTGGATCTCCCGAGTCCAGTGGGTCGAGGCTGCCGTGGCCATGAGCATGCCACTGCATTCCAGCCTGGGTGATAGAGTGAGATCCAAACTCAAAAAAACAAACAAACAAAGAAAACCCCACAAACCTTGGGGTCAGCAGAAAGGAATGTTTAAGTGAAGATAAGATACGGAAGTCTGCTGACCAACATTATGATTATGCCAGAGTTTGGGTTTCCAGAGCAGCAGGGGTGACAGGGTGGAAGAGGGGTGTCAGAATGACCTGTAGGGCGTATTCCTTAACCTTTGCCTGGCATGACCTTAGGTCCTGTTTATAATTTGGTGTCTTATTGCCACAAAGAGTCTGTTCTGTCACTCTCACAATCTTTAACTTTAATATAATGCTGGTATGCTCATCATTCGTGTTTGAAGTACAAAAGAGAAGAGGTATAATGAGGCTTTTCTGACCTCCTATTGTTTTGTTATGGCGGGGAACTCAGTTTTTAAAGTTTTTCTGGGGTCCCCTTGGCCAAGAGGGGTCAATTCAGTCAGTTTGGGTGCCCAAGCTTTTATTTTCAGTTTATACATCATAATCTTAGAGATCACATGCATAGGATGAGAGTGAATATGAATATGGATCTTTAAAGAGGCCTGAGTCACTGCATGGAGGAGACCTTCATCAGATGATGTTACAACCAAAAAAATAACCTGACTGCTGTAAGCCCCTGAGATTTTGAAGGTTTCTTGTTATAGCAGTTATCGTGATTTATCCTGACTAATACAGTGAATTAATCCAACTTTTACCAAAGGTTGGCATGGAAGTGTGTGGTTGAACCAGGAAGTCTCATTGAAGAGAAATCAACAAATTAAAAATTTATTTATTTATTTTATCCTTCCTGCTCTGATGTTTCAGCACAAATTAAAATTTAATAGTTTCCGTGAGCAAGGTGTCTGAAGGAAAAAAAAAAGACAAGAAAAACAAATTAATATTGAATATCCCTGTCTTCAGAAGTCCTCGCCACTGTGATTTGTCATGGGAGGTGTGTTCTTCCCAAGTCTGGGTTTCCTACAAATATACCTTCTCTCTTCTCTCTCTGTGACATCTGTCATCCCTTCTCAGGCTCTCTATGCTATGATCAAATTTATCTCACTTTCTGATGATAAACTATTCACTCAATCCTTTGCTTTGCCATCTACTTACAGACCATATGTTCATGCCTATGATCCCTGATTAGTTCAACTAGCAGTATTGATAATCATCATAATTGCCATTTCTTTTTCTTTTTTCTTTCTTTCTTTCTTTTTTTTTTGAGTTGGAGTCTCACTCAGTTGCCCAGACTGGAGTGCAGTGGCCGCTCCCGACCATCGCAGCCTCAACCTGCTGGGCTCTGGCCATCCTTCTGCCTCAGCTTTCCAAGTAGCTGGAACTACAGGCACGTGCTACCATGCCCGGCTAATTTTTTCTGATTTATTGTAGAGATGAGGTCTCGCCAAGTTGCCCAGGCGGGTCTTGAACCCGCGGGCTCAGGCAATTCACTCACCTCGGCCTCCCAAAGTGCGGGATTACAGGCTGAGCCACCGAGCCCGGTTCCTTTTTTTTTTTTCTTTAGAGTCAGAGTCTCACTGTGGCTGAGGCTGGAGTACAGTGGCACACTCCACAGCCATCCCAGCTTCGACCTGCTGGGCTCTGGCAATCCTTCCACCTCAGCCTTCCAAGTAACGAACTACAGGTGTGTGCTAATTTTTTTTAAAAAATTGTATTTATTGTAGAGACGAGCTCTTGCCAAGTTGCCCAGGCTGGTCTTAAACCTGCAGGTTCAGGTAATCCACTCGCCTTGGCCTCCCGGAGTGGTGGGATTATAGGCTGAGCCACCAAGCCTGGCCTCCTTTTTTTTGAGTTGGAATCTCACTGTCTCCCAGGCTGAAGTGCAGTGGCATGCTCATGGCCTCTACAGCCTCGATCTGCTGGACTCAGATGATCCTTCCACTTCAGCCTTCTAGGTTGTTGGAACTACAGGGATGTGCCACCATGCCCAGCTCTTTTTTTTAAAAATTTAATTTATTTATTTATTTTTTTGAGTTGGAGTCTCACTCTGTCGTCCAGACTGGATTGCAGTGGCCGCTCCCGGCCACCGCAGCCTCGACCTGCCGGGCTCCGGCGATCCTTCCGCCTCAGTCTTCCGAGTAGCCAGAATTACAGGCATGTGCTACCACGCCCAGCTGATTTTTTGATTTATTGCAGAGATGAGGTCTCGCTGCCCAGGCGGGTCTCGAACCCGTGGGCTCAGGCAATCCACTCACCTCAGCCTCCCAAAGGCGCGGGATTACAGGCTGAGCCACCGAGCCTGGCTTTTTTTTTTTTTTAATTTATTATAGAGATGAGATCTTGCCAAGTTGCCCAGGCTGGTCTCAAACCCCTGGGCTCAGGCAATCCTCTTGCCTCAGCCTCCCAAAGTGCTGGGATTATAAGTGTGAGCCACTGTGCTTGGCTGCCATTTCTTTTTCATTTTTTGTTTATTTTAAGGGATGGGTCTTGTTCTGTGACCCAGGCTGGAATGCAGAAACACAGCTCACTGCAGCCTCAACTTCCTGGACTCAAGTAATCCTTCTGCCTCAGCCTCCCAAGTGCCCCACTGCATCCAGCCCTCATAGCTGCCATTTATTGAGTGCCTACAAGCCAGACACTGCTCGTCAAATGGTTTACCTCATCACGCTCATCAAATAATTTTATTTTATTTTTATTTTTTTGAGTTGGAGTCTCACTCTGTCACCCAGACTGGAGTGCAGTGGCCGCTCCCGGCCACCGCAGCCTCGACCTGCTGGGCTCTGGCAATCCTCCTGCTTCAGCCTTCCAAGTAGCTGGAATTACAGCGTGCGCTACCACGCCCGGCTAATTTTTTTTTTTTTTGGATTTATTGTAGAGATGAGGTCTCACCAAGTTGCCCAGGCGGGTCTTGAACCCACGGGCTCAGGCAATCCACTCACCTCAGCCTCCCAAGGCACAGGATTACAGGCTGAGCCACTGAGTCCGGCTTCATAAAATGATTTTAGGGATGAATTAATTTAACTTTTGAGGGAGGTCTTGTTATTATCCTCATGTTACAAATAAGGAAACAGAGGAATAGAGGGGTGTAGTAACTTGCCCAGAGTCTGGAACTAGAAAGTGATGAATTCCATTAACAAATGTCCCTAAACAGAGCTGGGTGGGTTGACATGCACCTCTAGTCCCAGCTACTCTGGTGACTGAGGCGGGGGAATCGCTTGAGCCCAGGAGTTAAGAGTCCAACCTGGGCAACATAGTGAGACCCTATTGCTAAAAAAACAGACATAAATTATACTAAACAAAAAGTCTTCTTCTCCCTTAGGGGAACTTTTACTGTTGTTGTTTTTATAAATTACATCCCTGGGCTCAGCACTTTATATATATTATCTTTCTTTTTTCCTCTTTTTTCAGAGACAGGGTCTCACTCTGTCATCCAGACTGGAGTGCAGTTGCACAATCACAGCTCATGCAACCTCGACTTCCTAGGCTCAGGCAATCCTCCTGCTTCAGCCTCCCAAGTAGCTGGGACTACAAGTGAGCACCACCAAGCCTGGCTAAATTTTTTTGTAGATATGAGGTCTCTCTATGTTGCCCAGGCTGTTCTCAAACTCCCGGGCTCAAGTAATTCTCCCACCTCAGCCTCCCAAAGTGTTGGGTTTACAGGCATGATATACTGTGCCCAGCCCAGATATTCTCTTTCTTTTTTTTTTTTTTTGAGTTGGAGTCTCACTCTGTCGCCCAGACTAGAATGCAGTGGCCGCTCCTGGCCACCGTAGCCTCGACCTGCTGGGCTCCGCGATCCTTCCTCCTCAGCCTTCCAAGTAGCTGGAATTACAGGTGTGTGTTACCATGCCCAGCTAATTTTTTGATTTGTAGAGATGAGGTCTCTCCAAGTTCCCTACGTGGGTCTCGAGCCCGTGGGCTCAGGCAATCCACTCACCTCAGTCTCCCAAAGTGCGGGATTACAGGTTGAACCTCTTTCTTAATGATCACAGCCCACCCTGATATCTCTCATCCCCAAACCCATTTTACAGATGAGGCAGGAAGGAAACTGAGGCTCAGAGAGGAGAGGAGGCTGCCGGCAACACACAGCCTGGCTTTGAATGCAGGTCTGCCTCTCAGTTTTGCAATTTCATTCTCATCCTGGTGTAACCATTTGGGAGGGGAGGGACAATTAGTGTACAGTCTAACAAGGACTCTCTAATTAGCCCAAAGCTCATTAATGAATGGGAAACCGACCCTGTAAATGAAAGGGTAATTGACAGAGGTGTTAAGGAGGGAATTCTGGGCCTTGCTAAGCGCCTAGTGTTTATTCAGTGAGGTGGCCAGCACCCAGGCGGCTGCTGGGAAAGCCCCCAGCTGATTTGCATATTCAGCAGCGTAATTAATCACAGGCCTGTGCTTCCTTCCTGAGCAATTACCAGGACCCAGTGTTCTAGGCTGGGGGCGGGGTGGGTGGCCAGCGTGTGGCCCCTGCAGCTTCTTACAGAGAGGGTTGGAGGGGAGTTTACACACACACAGTGTCCATGGATGAGACTTAATCAGTCACAGACCTGCACCAAGGACTTTGGGCATCAGACCCTCATCTTCTCACCCTGCTACAGCTGCAGATTGCGTCCCAGACCCTCATTAAAGGTTTTTCTTAAAAAAATTTTGTTATAGATGTGTTCTCATCTGTCGCCCAGTCTGGAGTGCAGTGATGTGACCACAGCTCACTGCAACCTCTAACTCCTGGGCTTAAGCAATCCTCCCACCCCAGCCTCTCCAGTAGCTGAGATTACAGGCACGTGCCACTGAGGCGGGCATTGGCATAGTTGAGCAGTTAGGCAGGCAGGTTTAATTAAAGTAGGGTAAAGCTTCTTTCCTATTGGTACACGACCTTCACCTGAACCCACCAGGTCAAGGCTGTGGTGGCTGTGAGCGTGCCACTGCACTCCAGTCTGGACAACAGAGTGAGACTTCAACTCAAATAAATTAAATTAAAATGAAGAATACAGATATATATATATAGAGAGAACTATATCATCAGTACTCACGTGCCCACCATCTGCCTAATAAATAAAGTCTTGTGCACACTGTTGATGCCCTTTGTATACATTTCTGCTCCTACAGATCTTTCTTCCCCGTACCAAGTGTAGGCGTGAAGAACTTTAAAAAAAATTATCGTGGTAAAATATATGTAACATAAAATTGACCATCTTAACCATTTGTAAGTGCACAGTTCAGTGGCATTAACTCATCTGCATCGTCTCCAGAACATTCTCGTCTTCCCAAGCTGGAACGCTGTCCCCATGAAACACTCATTCCCCATTGTCCCCGCCCCCCGAGTGTGGGAATTACCATTTTAGGAATGTTTTTCCACATTTACTGCTTGTGGATGGCTGTATCCATGGATTACACAGTGATCTGGCAGGATTTTAAATGATCACTAACTTGCCGGGCTCGGTGGCTCAGCCTGTAATCCCGCGCCTTTGGGAGGCTGAGGTGAGTGGATTGCCTGAGCCCGTGGGTCCGAGACCTGCCTGGGCAATTTGACGAGACCTCATCTCTACAATAAATCAAAATGAACCGGGCGTGGTAGCGCGCGCCTGTAGTTCCAGCTACTTGGAAGGCTGAGGGGAAGGATCGCTGGAGCCCAGTAGGTCGAGGCTGCGGTGGCCGGGGGTAGACACTGCACTCCAGTCTGGGTGACAGAGTGAGACTCCAACTCAAAAAAAAAAAAAAAAAAAAAAAAAATGAGCCAGGCTCGGTGGCTCAGCCTGTAATCCTGCGCCTTTGGGAGGCTGAGGTGAGTGGACGGCCTGAGCCCGCGGGTTCGAGACTCGCCTGGGCAGCAAGACCTCATCTCCACAATAAATCAAAAAATCAGCTGGGTGTGGTAGCGCATGCCTGTAATTCCGGCTACTTGGAAGGCTGAGGCAGAAGGATCACCGGAGCCCAGCGGATGGAGGCTGCGGTGGCTGGGAGCGGCCACTGCACTCCAGTCTGGGCGACAGAATGAGACTCCAACTCGAGAAAAAAAAAAGATCACTAACTGGTACAATATTGAACATGTTCTTTTGCAACTTGCTTTGTTAGCTTAACTGGAGGTTTCACATTGTCTTCTTGAAGATACTAACATGTCTTAGCCTGTTTTTGGGGTGTGTGTGTGTGTGTGTGTGTGTGTGTGTGTGTGTGTGTGTTTTAGAGACAAGGTCTCTCTGTTGCTCAGGCTGGAGTGCAGTTGCATGATTATAGTTTACTACAGCCTCCAATTTCTGGGCTCAAGTGATCCTCCCACCTCAGCCAGCCGAGTAGCTGAAACTAGTGTGCATCATCGTGCCTGGTTCATTAAAAAAAATTTTTTTTTGATGAGACAGGATCTTGCTATGTTGTCCAGGTTGGTCTTGAACTCCTGGGCTCAAGCAACCCTCCTGCCTTGGCCTCCCAAAGTGCTAGGATTATATGCGTGCGCCACTGCGCGTGGCAGCCTGTGACCTCACCTCTGTGTATTTACCCATTCTACTCATGCACTATTAGATATTTTTCATTTTGTTTCTGTTTACACATCCCAGCATGTGCCTTTTGTGTATGTGGATGTGTGTCTCCGGGGCATAGAGATGGCTAAGGATGGAAATTCTGAGTTACGGGGGAGGCACATCTTCAGCTGTCCTGTGTGTGGGGTTTGTACTGATCACCCGCACCTCACCATGTCCCTATCCTCTCTCCACTCTTCCAAAGTTCCGTCTTGGCCCCAAGATGGAGTCCACATTCTTCTGCTGGTGGCTCTGGCCACACCGGTCACTACCGCATACCTGCAACCCGACTCTCTGCACCTTGCAACCTTAGGGCCTTTGCACCATGTCATCTCTCTGCCCACCGAACCCTGCCAGCTCCTGTCCATCCTTCAGGTCTCAGTTCCGTGTCACCCCTGATGCCAACAGCCTCAGGTTAGACCAGGAGCCCCCAAACACACTCAGAGAACCCTGCCCGTGTGTGCATGCACCGTGCTCTTTTTTTTTTTTTTTGAGTTGGAGTCTAACTCTGCCACCCAGGCTGGAGTGCAGTGGCATGCTCACAGCCACTACAGCCTCAACCTGCTGGGCTCTGGCAATTTTCTACCACAGCCTTCCAAGTAGCTGGAACTACAGGTGCGTGCCACCATGCCCGGCTAAATTTTGATTTATTGTAGAGACAAGGTCTCACCAAGTTGCCCAGACTGGTCTCAAACCCCTGGACTCAGGCAATTCTCTTGCCTCAGCCTCCCAAAGTGCTGGGATTACAGGCTTGAGCCACTGCGCCTGTGCAGCACTGTGCTCTTAACTTCAAGTTATTTGAGGCTGGAGGCCACCTCGTTCACAGCCACAAATCCAGGGCAGGCTGGGCCTGGTGCGGCCACTCCATCTCTGCTTGTGGTTCACATAGATGGTCCTTGTCTCTACCGCGTGCCTACAGGGAGACCTGGGCTTGGATCCCACCTCCTCCACTTCCTCGCTGTGTGACCTCTGGCATGTAGCTCAGCCTCTGTAAGCCTCACTTTCCTCTCCTCTGAAACCCTTCCCCGGGCCTTGCTGGGGGCTGTCCCTCTGCTCCTGGAGCTGCTGCAGTGCTGAGCTGGGCTCCAGCCATGGAACCTCAGACAGGGGCCTTGCTCCTTCCTGTTTTGGCAGGCGGGGAAGGTTCCTGGGTCTCCTTGTCCCGCCAGCTCATGCCTCAATTCCCAGGCCCCTAATAGGAACCACATGTGCTGGATGCCTGCCCTCCCTCCCTCCTTCCCTCCTCCTCCTCCTCCTCCCCCAGGGAGGCCTCCTGAGTCATGCAGTCCACCCCGTGCCTTCCGCAGCCTTCTTCCCACACAGCCTGGCCTGGGGCTCACAGGTCAGAGGGGTCTGCATCCGGGGCCTGTGGACTCTGCCTGTGATGTGTGTGCGCGCGCGTGTGACTCTGTGGGTGTGTTTTGTGCACACTGTGTGCTTTCCTTGTGAGTCGGAACAAGAGTATATCTTTGTGTGAACTGGCTGCCTGTTTCATGTAACTGTATTGTGAGTCAGTGTGTGTGTTTGTGTAACTTGTGCCTTTTTTCTGAGTTGGGGTCTCACTCTGTCACTCAGGCTGGAGTAGAGTGGCACTGTCACAGCTCACCACAGCCTCAACCTCCTAAGCTCAGACGATCCTCCTGTCTCAGCCTTCCAAGTGACTAAGACTACTACATGTGCCACCATGCCTACTAAATTTTTTTTTTTTGGTAGACATTGGGTCTCGCAATGCTGCCCAGGCTGATCTTGAACTCCTGGGCTCAAGCAAGCCTCTCACCTCCGCTTCCCAAAGTGCTGGGATTACAGACATGAGCCACCGTGCAGGGTGTGGAACTATGTGTCTTATGAATCTGTTTTATGAATCAGTATGTGTGTGTATGTGAACTGTGTGGACTGTGTGGTTGTGGGTGCAGGAGTGTGTTGATGTGTGAACATGTCCATACTGAGGATCTGAGTGTAAGCTGTGGTCCGCATTGTGGATTTTGTTTGTGTGTGTATGTGTGTTTTTTAGAGACAGGATCTGGCTCTGTTGCCCAGGCTAGAGTGTAGTGGTACAATCATAGCTCACTGCAACCTTGAACTCCTGGGTGCAAGCGATCTTCCTGCCTCAGTCTCCCAAGTAGCTGGGACTACAACCAGGCTGGGATTACAGGCATGAGCCACTGTGCCTGGTTGGTTTTGTGAACTTTTTAATATAAATGGTGCTCTGGGTCATGGTTTGAAGTCTGGGTCTGCCCTTTATAGCTGGGTTATCTTGGGCAAGTTACTTAACCTCTCTGAGTCTCTAACTTTTCATTCTGAAGTTGGGGCTAATAATCCCAACCTCACAGGGTTGCTGTAAGAATTCAAGGAATCCATGGAGAGGACATGCCCAGTGCGTTTAGGTGGAACTGAATGAGTCCAGAAGGTGTTGTTAGATGTTTCCAGAGTGCCTGGAAGGAGTGCTGAGTAGGTAGTCCTGGGCAATTAGGGCTTCATGAATGATACCTGTACTTCCATTTTTTTGGGAAGCCAAGACGGGAGGATCACCTGAGGTCAGGAGTTCAAGACTGACATGGACAACATAGAGAGACCTCATCTCTTAAAAAAAAAAAAAACTTAAAAGTTAGGCTGGGTGTGGTGGTGAGTGCCCGTAGTTCTAGCACTTTGGGAGGTGGAGGTGAGAGAACTGCCTGAGCCCAGAGGTTCGAGACCAGCCTGGGCAACACAGTGAGACATTGTCTATACAATAAATACAAAAAATTAACCGGGTGTTGTGGCACGTGTCTATAGTTCCAGCTATATGGGAAGCTGAGGTGGAAGGATAGCCCGAGCCCCCAGGCTGAGGTTGCAGTGGCCATGATGATGCCACTGTACTCCAGCCTGGGCGACAAGAGTGAGACCTTGTCTCTAGACCCTATCTCTATCTAAATAGGTAAAGGGAGCAAACATCCCAAGCACATATCAATTAGGGTTTAGTTGTAGGAAACAATAACAAAACTAGGGTACTTGGTGCTTATGGAACCAAGGCTGGAGGACAGGGTCCTAGGACAAGCCCACAGGATGACCTGCCATAAAACATCACCTCCAAAATGGCCCACCCAGGAGCTTCTACCTCTGTTATTACTAGGAAGGTGGGAGATCACCATAGGACTGTTGGCTTTGTTGACTTCGAGAATATGTCTCCATAATTGATCAACAAAGTGTGGTCCATCCATGTGATGAAAAATTACTCAGCCATCAAAAGGAACAAAGTTCTGGTTCATGTTCCAACATGGATGAACCTTGAAGACATGCTAAGTGAAAGAAAGCAGACATGGCTGGGCTCAGTGGCTCAGCCTGTAATCCTGGCACTTTGGGAGGCCGAGGTGAGTGGGTCGCCTGAGCCTGTGGGTTCAAGACCAGCCCAGGCAACTTGGCGAGGCCTCATCTCTACAATAAATCAAGAAAATTAGCTGGGTGTAGTAGCATGTGCTTGTAGTTCCAGCTGCTTTGCTGCTTGGAAGGCTGAGGCAGAAGGATGGCTGAAGCCTAGCAGGTTGACACTGGGGTGGCCATGAGTGTGCCACTGCACTCCACCCTGGGTGACAAAGTGAGACTCCAACTCAAAAAAAAAACAACTAAAAACTAAAAAAAAAAAAAAGTGGATGTTTCCAATTGTATAAAATATCGGGAATAAGCAAAATTTTAAACACAGAAAGTAGATGAAAGATTTCCAGAGGCTGGAGAAAGGGGAGAATGAACAGTTATTGCTTAATGGCTACAGAGTTTTTGTTTGAGGTGATGAAAAAGTTCTGCAAATAGATAGCAGTGGCCAGGCAGGGTAGCTCACACCTGTAACTCCAGCACTTTGGGAGGTCAAGGTAGGAGGATTACTGCTGGACCCCAGGAGTTTGAGGCCAACCTTGGCAACACAGCAAGACTGCATCTCTACAAAAAAATTTAAAAATTAGCTGAATGTGATGGTGTGTACCTATAGTCTCAGTTACTCAGAAAGTTGAGGAGGGAGGATCGCTTGAGACCAGGAGTTTGAAGTTGCAGTGAGCTATGATCATACCACTGCACTCAAGGTTAGGCAACGGAATGAGACCCTCTCTCAAAGAAAGATAGAGATAGAGAGAGAGAGAGAGAGAGATAGAAATAGAGAGGTGGGTAGAGAGAGAAAGAGAGAGAGAGAGAGAGAGAGAGAGAGAGAGAGAGAGAGAGAGAGGTCTAGCTGCAAGGGAGTCTAGACAAGACACAGTTTTGCAGGCTTGTAATTAAGAAATGCATGCTAGAAGAGTGGGATGGTACCCAGAGTCAACTCACTTTTGGTTTTTCCCACACAGCATCCCTTTCCTCTTTTAATGATCAACGTTTCATATGCCCCACACATTACCTATCCAATGTAGGTTGAATGAGGCTAGCTCTACTCTCTGGTTCCATGGGGAAGTGGGGAATCTGTGAGCCAGGTCTGCACGAGCCACATCAGCACCTGCTCTGAACACATGATTGGTTCAGGATGGGCATATGACTTTGAATGGACCATGAGAGAGATTATTTTGCAAGCTCTCTTTTTTTTTGGTGTTGCTGAGCTTGAAAGATGGAATTTTCTGGGAACCATCTTTGTCACCCCTTTGTTTAAAGGGAATCCCTTGCAGAAGATAGCAAGGAGTGAGAAATGAGAGATGAGAAACAGAGAGAAACAGGTTTCTGATGATATAACAAAACTCCTGGATACAGTCGCATCTGAATTCCATGATCCTGATTATTATTATTATTATTTAGTTATAGGAGCAGATTTTTTTGGTTTAATCCAGTTCAAACTGGGTTTCTGCCAATTGCTACCAAAGGATCCTTAAAAAAAATACAGAGGGATTAGCAAGAGCAAATGCATGTGTAGACAGGTATGGTGTTGATTCATTCCCTTGTGAACTACTTGATCGTTTTCACGAGGATAGGCCCTGTACAGGCTGTGGAGGAACAAAGGCCTGGGCTGTGTCCTTCTCTGGTTGGATACATGAAGGGTCACAGGAGAGCAAAGCCAATGGCTGCTCACACACTAAATAGAAAAACTCAAAGGCAAAATGTCAAGACCCAATGTTCCTGCATCCTGCTTTCCATATGCTTTCAAGAGTGTCCTCTGCCCAGTGCCAGTCTCTGAGTCACCCGGTTCATCCCCTCTGAGACACTGATTCTGTTGTGTCTTCAGTGGTGCACCACAATTCTGACCTCTCTGAGCCTCTAACTTTTCATTCTGAAGTTGGGACTAATAATCCCTACCTCTCAGGTTTGCTGTAAGAATTCAAGGAAGTCGTACATGGAAAGGCTGTGCCAGGAGCACTGTAGATACCACACTCATTAGAGCACTGATCAAAGTGCTGACCTGGAAGCTGATAACAGCACAACCAGGACACTGAGCATGGCCCAGACCACAACATGGCACTGTCATAATTTTGACCATAGCATGGCCAGGTCACTTCCAAAGCAAGCTCAGGACAATGACCACAGCACCAGGACAGTGACTGAGATACCAAGGAAAGTGGAAACTGACTACCATCTGACACCACAATGACCATAACACAAGCAAGAATGACCAGTGGTGACCACAATGCTGACCACAAGGCTGACCCTAGCAGAACCAGGTGTCAACAGCAGCACAGGCCACGGTTCCACAGGATACTGACCACAGCATGATCAGGATGCTGAGATCTCTGATACAGGACAGGGGACCTTAGAGTTGGGTTCCTGCCTGAGAGGTCAGGTCGGTTCTTGACTTCGTGCAGGAAATAATTCAAGAGTGAGTCAACAAGGTAAAGCAAAAGCAAGTTTACCAAGAGGAAAGAGTATGGACAGAGCAGCCCCCATACACAGTGCATTGCTGAGGTTTCTGCTGGAAAATAAAAACAAGCTTATTGACCGGGCACAGTGGCTCAAGTCTGTAATCCCAGCACTTTGGGAGGCAGAGGTGAGAGGATTTCCTGAGCCTATGGGTTTGAGACCAACCTGGGAAGCTTGGCAAGCCCTCATCTCTACAAGAAATCAAAAAATTAGCCGGCTGTGGTAACACACACCTATAGTTTCGACTACTCAGAAGGCCAAGGCAGAAGGATCGCCTGAACCCAGCAGGTTGATGCTGCGGTGGCCATGAGCATGTCACTGCACTCCAGTCTGGGCGATGGAGTGAGATTCCAACTCAAAAAAGCCCCCAAAAAACAAAAAACCAGTTTATTGAAATGACAGAAGCCAGGCACAGTAATTCATGCTTGTAATCCCAGCTTTTGCTTTACCTTGTTGGCTCACTCTTGAACTCTTTCCTGCATGAAGCCAAGAACCCACTTGACCTCTCAGGCAGGAACCCAACTCTGAGGTCCCCTGTCCTGTATCAGAGATCTCAGCATCCTGATCATGCTGTGGTCAGTATCCTGTGGAACCGTGGCCTGTGCTGCTGTTGACACCGGTTCTGCTGGGGTCAGCCTTGGGAAGCTGAGGTAGGAAGATTGATCGGGTTCAGGAGTTAGAGAGCAGCCTGGGCGACATAGCAAGACTTTGTGTCTACAAAATTTTTTTAAAAACTTAACCAGGCATCGTGGTAAACGCCTGTAGTCCCAGCTACATGGGAGGCTGAGGTGGGAGGATTGCCTGAGTCTAGGCGATCGAGGCTGTGGTAGGCTGTGATCATATCACTGCACTCCAGTCTGGGTAATAATAATAATAATAATAATAATAATAATAATACAGAGAACAGGCTGCTCCATAGGCAGTGTGGCCCAGCCTGGTTTATAGGGAGAACAACAGCCGTACATCACTGGGGTTTATGTTTAAAGCTATCTCTTATTTATATGCTAAGGAAAGGGTGGACTATTCATGGGTTTTCCGGGAAAGGGGTAGGGTGCTCCTGGAATCGAGGTTCTTACCCTTTTTAAGCCATATTGAATGGCATCCAGGAGTTGCCATGGCAATGGAAAAATGTCATGGTGATGGTAGGCATGTCTTTTAGTAAGCTAATGTATTATACCTAGAGTATAATGAGAAAAAGGGTAGGCAGAGGTCGGGTTAGATGCCATCTTGGTCTTGGTTGGTCTTGGCTGGCTTTGGCTGGCCTTCTCACGCATCCTGTCCTGTCAGTGAGGTCCCTTGCCAGGGAGGTCCTGGCCTGGGGCCTTTGTTTTCGGAAACTAGTCATGCCGTGTGGCTCAAGCCTATCTCATTGCCACTGACCACGACAGTCAGTGACCACAGCATCGAATGTGCTGGCCAGGGCCCAGTCAGGGAAACAGAGCCAAGCCAGGTCGCTCAACAGAAGGAATTTAACACAGGCAATTTGTCGCAGGGGAGTCGGACCGGGTCTGCGAGCAAACCAGAAGGTGATTCAAGTCCAGTAGCCAGCCACCATCTTCCCAAGGGCTGAAACAGCAGGCGGAGGAGCTAGTTGCTCAAGTCCAAGAGCCACATGTAGCCACCGGACAGGAGTTAGACCACGGTGGGCACCACGAAGTGGGGCTGAGACCACAGAAGAGACTCTACAGCCCCAGCCAGAAACACTCAAAGTCGAGGGGAAGAGACAGTGGTTTCTCCAGCCCTGCCACTCTGGCTCCTAGCCTCCCATTGGCTGAGTCTGACCGGGCGCAAGGGGACCTGGGAAATGTAGTCCGCAGGAACCTGGGAAATGTAGTTTTCAGGGACCATTGCCCCAGAACCAGGGGGCGGCAGGGGAAAGGTGAAGACTGGGTCTGAGCGCATGTTGACCGAAGCCTAACCACAGGACACAGGCCATAGCTTGGCCATCCGGTGGCCATTTCCGCCACTCAAGGAGAACACTGTTTAGGGTCCTGAAATGCAGCACTCATGAGGCAGGTTCCACCCATCTACATACTCCTTTCTGTCCGATGTCTACTGCAGGCTTGTCCTGAGGGGTCGACCGTCTCGCATTTAGGGAAGGGAGGTCGAGGAGTGAACGGGATTCCCACCTTCCCAGGCTCCGCTTCTGTTTCGTGCTCACATTCCATGGCCAGTGTCCTCATCCCTGTGCGCTCTCCTTGCAATGCGCTCTGGGAGTCGAGTGCTGGCTACAGGAGGTGTCAATTTGGTCAGAGTCACAGACGATAAGGAAACAGGTCCTCCAAGAGGCTAGGCCGGGTGCGTTGGCTCAAGCCTGTAATCCCAGGTTTTTGGCTAGGCTGAGATGGGAGACCAATTTGAGGCCAGGAGTTCAAGACCAGTCTGGGCAACATAACAAGACCCCCATCTTGACAAAATAAATAAAAAAATAAAAAATTAGCTAGGCATGGTGGTGTGTGTCTGTAGTTCTAGCTACTTGGGGGCTGAGGCGGGAGGATCACTTGAGTTCAGGAGTTTGAGGTTGCAGTGAGCCATGATCGCACCACTGCACTCCAACCTGGGTGACAGAGCAAGATCCAGTCTCCAAACAAAGGAAGAGGGAGAGTGAGAGAGAGAGAGAGAGAGGGCAAGTGCTTTGCCTAAGGTCACGGCGAACCCTGGTCTGCTGGACCTCCAGCTCTTCTTGACCTGACAAAACCTTCAACAACACGTGCCACCACCCAGGAGGGTCAGAAAAACGCCAGGCCTTCTTGCCTCCCCTTATTTTATGCGTGATGCCTTCCTCATCTGACTCGCTTTCTCCCCCACCTCCTCCGCCCCCCAAAAGCCACGCAGGGGCCGCAGGGGGGAATCGGGCCTGGGGACGGGCCTGGGTCGTTTTCGGAGGGCTGAGACGCAGAGGCCGGCTGGAGGGCCTCCCACGAGCCGGCAGGCAGAACCAGGACGCCCTTCACACGTAAACGCCTTCGCGTGGAGGCGAGTTTTTATTCTCTCCGGGGATCTGGTCTCTCATCTCGGGCCGTTTAAACGGGAGCGAGGAGGAGCCGTCCCAGGTGTGGCGGAGGCGGGGAGGCGGCCGCGGGAGGGCCCGCAGGCGAGCGGGCCCAGCCAGGGCGAGACCCCCTCGGAGGCCAGGCCCACTCGGCCAGCTCCGTCGGCCTCTGGGGGGCTCCTGCCCGCGCCCCTTACCGCCTATTTCCTCCTCTCACTCGCAGTCTCCATCTTGGCCCCAGATGCCCCCTCTTTGTCCTGGCATCGACCCCTCCCCAACTTCCCATTTCCGACTCTGCCTCAGTTTCTCGGCGGGTTCCTGAGCTCGCGGGGGGAGGGAGCCCCTCACTCCTCCGCGGCCAGGCCTCCCTCGCGGTCGTCGCTCCCCCACGGATCCCCTCCCACCTCCGCCTTCAACGTGGGAAATTTGCAAGCACGTGACGGGCGCCCCTCCCCCGCCCCGCGACCCGCTCCCGAGGGCCCGGGTGGGGCGGAGAGGCTTCCGGGTCTCGTCCGGCCGGGGCCGCCCTCCGCCCGCCGGCCTCCCCCCCCCCCGCGACCCCGTTCGGTCCGCGCCGGAGACGCGCTGGGGGCGGGGCGGGGGGCGGAGCCCGCAACAAAGACTCGCGGCGCGCGGGGGGCGGGGCGGAATCCCGGCCGCCGGCGAGGCGCGGGAGGCGGCGGCGGAGGGTCGCCCCGGCGGGCGCGCGGGCGGGGTCGCGCGCCGGCGGTCCCCGCGCCGAGGCGCCGAGAGGGGGCCGGGGCCGGGCCGGGCGCGTCATGTGGCGGCTCGCGGTCCCGCCGCCGCCGCTGCTGCTGCTGCTGTGCGCAGGCCTCGCCGGACAGGTAGGGCCCGGCGGGCAGGTGCGGCGGGGCGCGCGGGCGCCGGGGCGCCGGGGCGGGGGGCGCCGGGGGCCGGGAGGCGGGGCCGGGTCCCGCGCGCGCCCCTGGGCTGCGGCGCGGCGAGGGGCGGGGTCGCGGCGGGGCAGGGTCCGGGGCGTCCCCCCGCCGGGGGGAGGGCCAGGGGCCTCAGCTCCGGCCTCCCGCACCGGCCACTTGGGGGGCGTCCCGGCTCCGCCCCTCGGCGGCCCGGAGCCCGCACCCCGCCCCTCGCGGACGCCGAGGGGGTCGGGAGGGAAACTTCGGGGGGCTCCGGGGGTCGCCCCCGCCGAGGCGGAGGCGCGGCCTCCGAAGCCCCCGCGCCTCGCCTGCGCCCCCGCGGGGGCGGGGCGGGGCTCACGTGGCGCGACTGATGGGCCCGGGTGGGGTCGACGCTCTTTGTGTCGGGCGGGCGTGACCGGGGAGTTGGCGTGTGTGGCTGTGCGGGCGGGGGCTCGTCCCGCCGGCGCGTGAGGCCGGAGGCGGGCGGGACCCGGGAGGGAGCGGGAGCCCGAGCGTGGCAGTGGCCCCGGGTGTCGCCCCGCGCGCGTGTGACCAGGTGTGAGGCTGTGAGCGCCCGCGGTGCCCTGAGCCGCCCTGTGTCTCCGAGCGCCTCGCTCCGATGGGTGTGCAGACGTGTCTGTCGTGCACGCGTGTCCACGCCCTCAGGAAGCGGGTCGCCCCCCACCTCTTGGGCAGGCCGGGGAGCCTGGCAGCATGTGGGAGCCGAGCCCTCTTCAGCTCTGGGGAGGCCTCTTTCCTCCTCCATCTTGGGGGCCCCCAAGTTCTCAGCTCTGCGGGAGCGCCGCGGGAATCCGGGACCAAAAATAAGAAAATAGTCATCATAACAGCGAATATGCGTTAAGTGCTTGTTCTGTGCGAGGAGGTGCTCCAAGCACTGGCGCCGAGGGAGGCGTTGGGTCCGCTCAGCCGCTCGCCCCACCGACGTGTGCTGTCGTTACCTTCATTTTGTAGTTGGTGGAACTGAGGCACAGCAAAGCTAAGTCACCGGTCGAGCTCGGACTGCTCCGGAGTGGCAGAGACGGGGTTGAACCGAGGCAGTCTGGCTCCTGAGCCCCATGCGCTTAAACAATTCACTCCATCAGAGTGGACAGTGCCTGTGTAGATGCTTAACGGTGCCTGCGTAGACACCAGACAGCGCCTGTATAGATGCTGGGCAGCACCTGTGGAGATGCCGGACAGCGCCTGTGTAGACGCCGGGCAGTGCCTGTAGAAGCTGGGCAGTGCCTGTATAGACTCGGGGCAGTGCCTGTGTAGACGCTTGACAGTACCTGTGCAGACTCTTGACAGCGCGTGTGTAGAGTCCGGACAGCGGCCGTGTAGAGGACTGACAGCGCCTGTGGAGACGCCGGACTGTGTCTGTGTAGACGCCGATCAGCGCCTGTGTAGACGCCAGACAGCGCCTGTGTAGACGCCAGACAGCGCCTGTGTAGATGCTTGACAGCGCCTGTGTAGACGCGGGGCAGCGCCTGTCTAGACGCCGGGCAGCGCCTGTGTAGACTCGGGGCGGTGCCTGTGTAGACGCTTGACAGTGCCTGTGTAGACGTTGCTAAGGGGTCTTTAGGGAGAAACCCTCAGAGGAAAACAGTCCTGGCACTTTCCTTTCGTGACGAAGGTGAGCGGAGTGTCAGGTCTGGGCCCCCAGAGGCGGGCGTCGGTGTCGGGAGGAATGCAGGCTGGACTCCAGAGGGGCAGGCTCCCAGGCCACCAGGAGAGATGGCGGGTTCCCGCCTCGACGCTGCTTGCGCCGGCTCAGCACCCGCGTCCTGGGTGGGATAGGCGGTGTGCCCAGTGCCGGGCCTCAAGCCGCACACGTAGGTGCTCAACGCGTGCGTGAGCCAGAGAGAAGCGAGGAGCGACCCCCGAGAGAGAGGAGAATGGACCGGGAATGGAACCGAGTCTGGCTTCCGGAGGACCCTGGCACCGTCCCCTGGGGACTGTCCCCTCCCACGCCGGCTCCGGGGCCGCGAGAGCCTCTGTGCTCTCGCCCCGACCCGCCGGGGTCAGAGTTTGCGGGGAGAGGTCGGGGCGGGGGCGCGTCTCGCGGACCGGGCCGGGAGGGCGGGGCTCGGGGAGGGGCGACATGACGTCACCACCGGGCGGGGCTGGTGAGCCTGCCGCGGGCTGCGGTGCCTTCTGGCGGCCACCGCGGGCTCTGCGCGCTCGTCAAGCAGCCCCCGGTGGGCCCGCCCAGCCTGGGAACAGAGGGGTCAGCAGAGGGCACTCCGCTCCCTCTCGGTCCCTCCGTCGCTCCCCAGAGGCCCCTCCCTGGTCCCTGATGGGCCCTGGGCTCCACCAGGAGTCCTTCCTAGAAAGCATTCGCCCTTTTTAGAAATCACTCGTTCATTCACCCATTCCATCGACAGATAGGATTTGAGGCTGAGGATACTGGCAGGGCCCAAGCATTAAGCCCCTGCTGTCCCGGAGCCGGCCTTCTGGCAGAGGAGACAGACGGGGACCAAATAAGTAGATAATACAATGTCGACAACTGCATACATACACCATACCGTGCAAGCCGCACAAACAATAATAAACAGGGGAAGGGGGTTCAAGAGTGGCAGGGTAGCCGGGTACGGTGGCTCACGCCTGTCATCCCACACCTTGGGAGGCAGAGGCGAAACGATTGCCTGAGTCCAGGGGTTCGAGACCAACCTGGGCAACTCGGTGAGCCCTTGTCTCTGCAATAAATCAAAAATTAGCCAGGTGGCTTGCACCTGTAGTCCCAGCTACTTGGAAGGCTAAGGTGGAAGGATCACCTAAGCCCAGCAGGTCGAGGCTGTAGTGGCCATGAGCATGCCACTGCACTCTAGCCTGGGCGACAGAGTGAGACTCCAGTTCAAAAAAAAAAAAAAAGTTAAGGCTGGGCATGGTGGCTCACACCTGTAATCCCAGCACTTTGGGAGGCAGAGGCGAGAGGATTGCCTGAGCTCAGGGGTTCAAGACCAGCCTGAGCAGCTTGACAAGACCTCATTTCTACAAAAAAAAAAAAAAAATTAGCCGCAGGTTGAGGCTGTGGTGGCCATGAGTGACCGTGCTACTGCACTCCAGCCTGGACAACAGAGTAAGACTCTAATAACAACAGAAAAAAAACTGGGTGTGGTAGCTAATGCCTGTAGTCCCAACACCATGGGAGGCGGAGGTGAGAGGATTGCCTGAGCCCATGAGTTCAAGACCAGCAAGGGCAACTTGGCAAGCCCTGGTCTCTACAATAAATAAAAGATATTAGCCAGGTGAGGGGGTGCTCGCCTGCGGTTCCAGCTACTTGGAAGGCTGAGGGAGAAGGATTGCCTGAGTCCGGTAGGTCGAGGCTGCGGTGGCCATGAGTGTGTCACTGCACTCCAGCCTGGGTGACAGAGTGAGACTTTGATTGCCACCCCCGCCCCCCCAAAAAAGAGTGACGGGAGAAGGGCAGGGGCTGTTTGGTCAGAGGAGTCCGCCTCTGAGGAGGTGGTGTTTGAAGCCCATGGGTATTCGAGGAAGGAGCATTCAAAGCAGGAAGAATCAGACGTGCAAGAGCCCTGGGGTGGGAATGAGCTGGGCCTGTTTCAGAAGCAGTGAGGAGGCTGGCGGGCTGGAGGGGATGGGCAGGAGAAGGCGGGAGAGAGGAGACCAGGGAAGCTACCAGAGACCAGATCACCTAGGAACATGGGGGCTGTGGGCAGGAGTCTAGATTTGACTCAGCAAGCAGGAAAGTAGGACCCGTCAGAGGCTTTGCCCACCCATCCAGGATCTGTCCAAGGTGTTCTGGGTCTCACCTGGAGCTACCAGAGGGCTTGGTGACGCCAAGCCTCACCACCTTCCCTGTGGAAAATATGCCCGTGTCCTGACCCCTGGGGAGTCTTCCCTAAGATTTTTTGCATCAGTGGGGCACCGTGGCTCATGCCTATAATCCCAGTACTTTGGGAGGCCGAGGTGAGAGGATCCCTTGAGGCCAGGATTTTGAGACCAACCTGGGCAACATAGCGAGACCCCATCTCTACAAAAAATAGAAAAGTTAGCCCAGGCATGGTGGCTTGCTCCTGTAATCCCAGCTGCTAGGAAGGCTGAGGCACAAGGATCACTTGAGCCCAGGGGTTTGAGGCTGTGGTGAGCCTTGATGCATCCAGCCTGGATGATAGAGTGAAACTCTGTCTCAAAAAAAAAAAAAAAAGATTTTTGTCCTATTTAGGTTTGGAGTCAGCTCTTTCTCGGAGTCCCTACAGGATGAAGGAGGGGACAGTTCATTTTAGATCACGTGCCTCAGGGCTTTGCACCTGCCATTCCCTCTGTCTGAACCTCTGTTCCCCTGGATAGCTACTTGACTTCCTCCTTCTTGTCTTTCTGAGAGGGCTGCCTTGAACAGCCATCTGAAATAGCCCCTACTGCTGCTCTCCGAGCACCGACCTGAGTTGTTTTTCCTCATAGTCCTTGTCTCTGAGTTTCCATGGCTTGTGTATTCATTTGTTGTTTTTGGCAACTTACACCTACTAGGGTGACAGTTTATCAAAGTCCAGCAGGCACTGTTGTTTCTCCAGTGTCTAGAATAGAGACCGGCACACAGTAGGTGCTCAACAAATATCTATTGAATGAATGGAGGAATGCCCGTCCCCACCCCTACAGAATTTCTTTCTCAAAGGTTGAGATTCTTGTATCAAGAAAGAGTCAGGAGAACACTCGCTCTTGGGTTGGAAGCATCAAGAAAATCCATGCCTATGGATTTTCCTATATATTTAGGTCATGCCTATAATCCCAACACTTTGGGAGGCCACGGCAGGAGGATCACTTGAGGCTAGGAGTTTGAGACCAGCCTGGACAACACTGCAAGACCTTGACTCTACAAATAATTTTTGAAAGTTAGCTGGGCGTGGTGGTGCGTGCCTGTAGTCCCAGTGACTTAGGAGGCTGAGACAGGAGGATCACCTGAGCCCAGGAGGTTGAGGCTGGAGAGAGAGAGAGAGAGAGAGAGAGAGAGAGAGAGAGAGAGAGAGAGAGAGATTGATTCTGCTCTATCCACTATGATAAGGCACCACTATGTAGGGTGAAGATGTTGTCCTCCCCAGGGTCTTTTGTCTATCTTTCTGTCTACGTACTTTGAGTTGGAGTCTCCCTCTGTGGTCCAGGCTGAAGAGCAGTGGCACGCTCAGGGCCACCGCAGCCTCGACCTGCTGGGCTCAGGTGATCCTTCTCAGCCTTCCAAATAGCTGGAACCACAGGCATGCACCACCACACCCAGCTAATTTTTAAATTTATTGTAGCGATGAGGTCTCGCCAAGTTGCCCAGGCTGGTCTCGAACCCCTGAGCTCAGGCAGTCCTCTCACCTGGCCTCCCGAGGTGCTGGGATGACAGGCTTGAGCCACTACACCCGGCCTCCCCGGCTCCTTTAGAACATGCCAATGTCCCAGATGGAGGGAAATAAAAGGAAACCTTAGAGACTCCAAGTCAGTGCAGGGAAAGGCCTGGTTGAGGCGCGGCCTGCGATTGAGGAGCTTGGGCGACATCTCGTGGTGAAATGAGGTTTGTGCAGGGCCTGTGTTTGTGACTCTGGCGAAGGTGGATGGGTGTGCGCGCGCGTGTGTGTGTGTGTGTGTGTGTGTGTGTGTGGCGCGCGCGCGCGCGCGCGCGCGCGCGCGCCCACGGGAGGGAGCGGGGCAGGCCAGGGTAGGGGAAGTGAGGTACTTGCCTAGGGTGCAAAATTTAAATAATTTCTTTATTGATTATGTTTGGAGGCAGGGTCTTGCTCTGTCTCCCAGACAGGAGTGCAGCGGCATGATCACAGTTCACGGCGGTCTCAAATTCCTGGGCTTAAGCGATCCTCCTGCCTCAGCCTCCTCAACAACTGGGACTACAGGTGTGAGCCACCACGCCCGGCTTATTTTTAAATCTTTTTTGTGTGGCCATAGGGTCTCGCTAGGTTGCCCAGATTGGTCTAGAGCTCCTGGGCTCAAGAGATCCTCCCGCCTCAGTCTCCCGAGTAACTGGGATTACAGAAGTGCATCGCCATGTCTGCCTATGGTGCAAAATTTAAGGGGATGCCAGAAACCCAGTTATGAAGATAAATTGCATTTTATTTTATTTTATTTTATTTTTTAATTAGTTTTTTTTTTTTTTTGAGTTGGAGTCTCACTCCGTCACCCAGACTGGAGTGCAGTGGCCGCTCGCGGCCACCGCAGCCTCGACCTGCTGGGCTCCGGCGATCCTTCCGCCTCAGCCTTCCGAGTAGCTGGAACTCCAGGAGCACTACCACGTCTGGCTAATTTTTTGATTTAATGTAGAGATGAGGATAAATTGCATTTTAATGGAATGTTTTAGGAAAATCCAAATTGATGCAAAAACCCTATAATGACCAAGATACAGTTTGTTTGTTTGAGTTGGAGTCTCATCCTCCCACCCAGGCTGGAGTGCAGCGGCATGCTCACAGCCACCATAGGCTCGACTGCTGTGCTCAGGCGATCCTTTCACCTTAGCCATCTAAGTAGCTGGGACTATAGGTGTGCACCACCATGCCCAGCTAATTTTTTGACTTATTGTAGAGACAAGGTCTCACCATGTTGCTCAGGCTGTTGTTAAACTCCTGAGCTCAGGCAGTCTTCTCATCTCCACCTCCCAAAGTACTGGAATTACAGGTGTGAGCCACCTCACTCAGCTTCAAGATACAATTTTATATTTTATTTATTTTATTTTATTTTTTTGAGTTGGAGTCTCACTCTGTCACCCAGACTGGAGTGCAGTGGCTGCTCCCGGCCACCGTAGCCTCGACCTGCTGGGCTCTGGCGATCCTTCTGTCTCAGCTTTCCAAGTAGCTGGAATTACAGGTGCGCACTACCAACAAGACACAATCCTGGCCCCCTAGGCGTGTGTCTATGGTATCCATGTGTGAGTGTGTATGTTTGGTGTCTGTGTGCGCATTCAAGGACCATGACTGCAGGCACATGTGTGTGTCATAATCATACCAGTGACTGGACCCACGTGGGTCAACCCTATAGGCATGTGTGGCTTTCTTGTGAGCCCAGCAGCTGCTGTGGGTCATGGCTCTGTATCCTCAGAACTCTGTGGCAGTATCTAGGAGGCAGGAACTTGCTGTTTTCATTCATTCCCACATTCATGTATTTATTTAGAACGTAGTCATTGCTGGGTGCCATGGCTCATGCCTGTAATCCAAACACTTTAGGAGGCCAAGGCAGGATCATTTGAGGTCAGGAATTTGAAACCAGCCTAGGCAACATAGCAAGATCCCATTTCAACAAAATAAAATAAAATAAAAATTAACTGGGCATGGTGGTGCACACCTGTAGTCCCAGCTACTCAGGATGCTGGGGTAGAAGGATCGCTTGAGCCCAGAAGTTTGAAACTACAGTGAGTTATGACTATGCCACTGCACTTCAGCCTGGGTGACAGAGTGAGACTGTGACTCAAAAAAAAAAAAAAAAGAAAGAAAGAAAGGAAGAAAAAGAAAAGAAAGCATTCCTTGAGTGCTTCTGTGGTTCAGCCTTTTACTACTCAACATGGGCTGGGTGACAGTTTGTGCTCTCAAGGAGTGGGTTGGGAGCTTTAACTTCCCTGGAGGGGCTGAGTCTGGCTGTGTTGGGAAGAAGGCATTATGACAATTAATTACACTTTGTTCCTACTTCTAGAAATCTTTTGTCTGAGAACATCGGCATGTCTTCACTCCCAAGGTGGAGGCCTTGTCTTTTTTTTCCTCCCCCAAAAACGTATACACATTTTAAGAAAGGAAAAAGCTGTCTTAAAATTGTAATACTCAATATATACCAATAACAAGCTGGGTGCATTGGCTCACACCTGGAATCCCAGCACTTTGGGAGACAGAGGTGAGAGGATTGCCTGAGCCCATAGGTTTGAGACCAGCCTGAGCAACATGGCGAGACCTTGTCTCTATAATAAATCAAAAAAATTATCTGGGCGTGGTGGCGCATGCCTGTAGTTCCAGCTACTTGGAAGGTGCCTGAGCCCAGCAGGTCGAGGCTGCAGTGGCTGTGAGAGTGCCATTGCCCTCCAGTCTGGACAACAGAGTGAGACTCCTACTCAAAAAAAAAAAAAATGTATATATGTGTGTATACATACATACACACACACACACATACTAGTAACAAAAGATGAATGCAAGTCACATTTGACCTCTACAATTACAAGAGGTGCTCAAAGTGGTGACCATCAGCATCCAGAGAATTCTGATGACGGTGATCTGCAGGACTTATTGCTGTGCAAAGCCTCCTGGATCTTCCCTTGTGCACAGTCACACCCAGGACCATGCATCTCCAGTGTATCACGAATGCGCGCAATTGTGAGGCATGTTGGAGGTTCTGTTGAACACTCATGCCTCCATTGTCAGTTCTCGAATGGCAAATACCACTTCCAAATGTCTTGCAATCCTCGAAGGACAGCCGAGCTTCTGCCATTTTCTTTGACTGTCTTGCCTATCGCATGGTGACGCCAGCATGCATTTGATGAACGCCATCTTTTGAGCGAATGTCATACTACATGTTCCTACCGTAATTCAATTCAACTTTTAAAAGAAATACATAGATAACAGCTCTTAAAATGTGTACACATTTTTTTGGCACCCTGGTATGTTGCCCAGTCTGGTCTCGAACTTCTGGCCTCAAGCAATCCTCTTGCCTCAGCCTCCTGAGTAACTGAGATTATAGGCATGAGCCAGCACAGTCTAACTTGCAACTTCATCCATCAAGATAAGTCACAAAAAAGCAGGGAGGAGTCAGAATAGATGCCATGAGGATGGTAGGCAAAAGCTTCTTTGCTCCTGGGACCCCCCAGTAGGCTTGCAGGGCCTGTTTCCTCTTGTTGGACACATGTTTCTAGCAGTCCTGGGTGTCTGGCCGCTCAGCCCTGCTTAACAGGTGAGAAAGCAGGTATCATTCAATGACATGGTGAACAACTGACTCCTCACCCTTTAGGCCCTGAGAGGATCCTGCTTGATCCCAAGGAAAATACCTGGGGAGCATGGGATGAGCCAGATTCTTCTTCTTCCTGGTCCTCTAGTGTTTTCTATGAGCTAGACACTGAGGGGGTGGGGAGACTTGGGGGGAGTGACATAGCCTGCCATGGAGTGGTCTCCCGGTCACCAAGTCGGAGGGCAGAGTCAAGTGGGCTTCTCGGGAGGTGACGTTTGAGTGGGGCCTTGAAGGATGAGTGAGTGAAGATGAGAGAGTGGACATAGAGGAAGGTCGTTGTCCATGCGGACAAAGTCTGGAAGTGCGTGGCAGGTTCTGGAAATGGGTGGTGCCTGTGGGGCAGGGGGACAGGAAGTGAGCTTGGAAAGGTAGGTTGTGATCTGACCGTGAAGGCTGTGAAGGTTGGGTTAAGGATTTCGGAATTTATTGAGCCGGCAATAGGGAGTCATAGAAGGGGTTATGTAGCCGGCCTCGGTGGCTCAGCCTGCAATCCCAGCACTTTAGGAGGCCGAGGTGAGTGGATTGCCTGAGCCTGCGGGTTCGAGACCCGCCTGGGCAACTTGGCAAGACCTCATCTCTACAATAAATAAAAAGATTAGCCGGATGTGGTAGCGCACACCTGTAGTTCCAGCTACTTGGAAGGCTGAGGCGGAAGGATCGCCGGAGCCCAGCAGCTTGAGGCTGCAGTGGCTGGGAGTGGCCACTGCACTCCAGTCTGGGCGACAGAGTGAGACTCCAACTCAAAAAAAAAAAGGGGGGGAGGGTTGTGTGTGTGTGTGTGTGTGTGTGTGTGTGTTTAAATGGAAGATTAAAAATTATTTTAGTCAGGTGTGGTGGCTCACACCTGTAATCCCAGCACTTTGGGAGGCCAAGGTGAGAGGATTGCCAGAGTCCAGGGGTTTGAGACCAGCCTGGGCAACATGGTGAGACCTCGTCTCTCAATAAATAAAAAATTAGCTGGGTGTAGTGGCACACGCCTGTGGTTCTAGCTACTTGGAGGGCTGAGGCGGAAGAGTCACCTGAGCCTCAAAGTTGAGGTTGCAGTGGCTGTGAATGTGCCCCTGTACTCCAGCCTGGGCAACAGAGTGAGACTCCGACTCAAAAAAAATTTTTGTTTTTTACATTGTGGTAAAATACACATAATTTAAATTTTACCATCTTTTTTTTTTTTTTTTTTTGAGTCAGAGTCTCACTCTGTCGCCCAGGTTGGAGTGCAGAGGTTGGAGTGCAGTGGCACTCTCATACAGCTGTGACCTGCTGGGCTCAGGCGATCCTTCTGCCTCAACCTTCCAAGTAGCTGGAACTACAGGTGCACACTACCACACCCAGCTAATTTTTTGATTTTTATTGTAGAGATGAGGTCTCACCAAGTTGCTCAGGCTGGCCTTGAACTCCAGGCTCAGGCAGTCCTCTCACCGTGGTCTCCCAAAGTGCTGGGATTATAGGCTTGAGCCTCTGCACTCAGCCAAAATTTACCATCTTAATCATTATTTAAAGTTTTTTTATTTTTTGAGTCAGGTTCTCGCTTTGTTGCCTAGGCTGGATCATGGTTCACCACAGCCTCAAACTCCTGGGCTCAGGAGATCCTCCTACCTCAGCTTCCCAAGCAGCTGGCACTATAGGTGTGTGCCACCTTGCCCAGTGAATTATTTTATTTATTATAGAAACGAGATCTTGTCATGTTGCCCAGACTGATTTCAAACTCCTGTGCTTAAGCAATCCACGTGCCGCAGCCTCCCAAAGTACTGGAATTGCAAGTGTGAGCCACTACGCCTGGCTCTATCTTAATCATTTTTAAGTGTGCATTTCACACTGTTGTACAGCCAAACTCCAGAACTTCTTATTTGCACTCATTGAAACACTCTCCCTGCCACCCCCCCCACCCCTAGCACCACAATCCTACTTCCTGTCTCCATGAATCTCTAGGGACCTGCTGTGAGTGGGGTCACACAGTATCTGTCCTTTTGTGACTGGCTTATTTCACTTCATATAATGTCCTCGGAGTTCATCCATGTTAGAGCCTGTGTCAGAAGGTCCTTCCTTTTTACGGCTGTCTAATATTCCACTGTGTGGTTGGACTGCATTGTGCTGACCCATCCATCTGTGGATGGTCTCTCGGGTTGCTCGCACCTTTGGGCTATTGCAAATCATGCTGCTGTGAGCATGGATGTGCAGATATCCTGTTGAGACTTTACTGTCAATTCTTTTGAGTATATATCCAACTAAGAATTGTGGGGTCATATGGTAACTCTCTGTTAAGTTATCAAGGAACAAGCTGGGCTCGGTGGCTCAGCCTGTAATCCCGCGCCTTGCGAGGCTGAGGTGAGTGGATTGCCTGAGCCCGCGGGTTCGAGACCCGCCTGGGCAAGTTGGCGAGACCTCATCTCTACAATAAATCAAAAAATTAGCTGGGTGTGGTAGCGTGCACCTGTAGTTCCAGCTACTTGGAAGACTGAGGCGGAAGGATCGCCGGAGCCCAGCAGGTCGAGGCTGCGGTGGCCGGGAGTGGCCACTGCACTCCAGTCTGGGCGACAGAGTGAGACTTCAACTCAAAAAAAAAAAAAAAAAAAAAAAAAGTAATTCCAGCTACTTGGAAGGCTGAGGCGGAAGGATCGCCAGAGCCCAGCAGGGCGAGGCTGCTCCAGTCTGGGCGACGGAGTGAGACTCCAACTCAAAAAAAAAAAAGTTATCAAGGAACTGCTATACTGTTTCTCACAGTGGCAGGACTATTTTACATTCCCACAAAGAGTTCCTGCTTTTCCATATCCTCATCAATACTTGCTATTTTATATTGGACTCATGGCAACAACACCATGGCTGATGCCTGGATAAAACTTCTCTAACACATATACTTTCTCTGTAAGGCATATAACAGCCCTCTTGCTCTCAGAAACACTAGACAACAATTCAACACATTGCATGGGGTCATTTAATACAGCAGAGTCAGCAGGCATGGTGGCTCATGCCTGTAACCCCAGCACTTTGGGAGACTGAGGTAGGAGGATTGCTTGAGGTCAGGAGTTCGAGACCAGTCTAGGCAACATAGCCAGACCTCATCTCTATGAAAAAAAATTTTTTTTGAGTTGGAGTCTCACTGTGTTGCCCAGGTTGGAGTGTAGGGGCATGCTCATGGCCACTGCAGCCTCGACCTTCTGCCTCAGCCTTCTGTGTAGCTGGAACACAGGTGCTGCCATATCCAGCTAATTTTTTTTTTTAATTGTAGAGATGAGGTCTTGCCAAGTTGCCCAGGCTGGTCTCAAACCCTTGGACTCCAGCAATCCGCTTGCCTCTGCCTCCTAAAGTGCTGGGATTACAAGCGTCAGCCACTGCGCCCAGCAAAAAAATTTTTTTTGCCTGTAGTCCCAACTATTTTGGAGGCTGAGGCAAGAGGACCGCCTGAGCCAGGTGGTTGAGACTGCAGTGAGCCATGATCATGCTGCTGTACTCCAGCCTGTGTGACAGACTGAGACCCTGATTCAAAAAGCAGAAGACAGTGAAGTCACAAATAAGCAGCACCAAAATGTGAAAAACATGGCACTAAATGGGCTATAGGAAATACCCTTGTGTGTAGTATGAGAGCTAAAAAAAGAAGGCAGAGGGTCGCCTTGTTGAACCTCAGCTGAGAAATTGCATGTATTTCTCAGGCATTGACCTTAGAGTATAAATAAATTGTGATGAAGTCAGTCATGTTGACTCCCACCTGTCAACCCAGCACTTTGAGGGGCTGAGGCAAGAGGATTGCCTGAGCCCAGGGGTTCGAGACCCGCCTGGGCAACTTGGTGAGACCTCATCTCTACATCAAATCAAACAATTAGCTGGGCATGGTGGCGCATGCCTGTAGTTCTGGCTTGGAAGACTGAGGCAGAAGGATCACCTGAACTCAGCAGGTCGAGGCTGCAGTGAGCTGTGATGGTGCCTCTGCACTCCAGTCTGGGTGACAGAATGAAACTGACTCAAAAAAATAAAAAAATGTCTTGAGCAGTAGATAAAGCATTTTTATAAGTGTATTGTATTAAACAGAGTACTTTGAAGGTGACTGAAGTTTAAACATGTAAGAATAGGTACACAAGCCGGGTTCGGTGGCTCAGCCTGTAATCCCGTGCCTTTGGGAGACTGAGGTGAGTGGATTGCCTGAGCCCGCGGGTTCGAGACCCGCCTGGGCAGCAAGACCTCATCTCTACAATAAATAAAAAAATCAGCCGGGCGTGGTAGCGCATGCCTGTAATTCTGGCTACTTGGAAGGCTGAGGCGGAAGGATCGCCAGAGTCCAGCAGGTTGAGGCTGTGGTGGCCGGGAGCGGCCACTACACTCCAGTCTGGGCGACAGAGTGAGACTCCAACTCAAAAAAAAAAAAAAAAAGAATAGGTACACAGTTTTAAAAATAATTCTGGAGGTTTTTTTTGGGGGGTGTCCCTTGTATGTTGCCCAGGCTGGTCTTGCACCCCTGGGCTCAAGTGATCTTCCTGCCTCGGCCTCCCAAACTGCTGGGATTACAGGCGTGAGCCACTGTGCCAGGATGAGTTCTTTATTGGACATAAGGATTGCAAATAAATTCTCCAACTCTGTAGCTTGCCTTTTCATTCTCTTAATGATTTTTTTAAAATTAATAGAATCTCTTAATTTTAATGTAGTTCAAATCATAATTTTTTTCCTTGGTGCTTATCCTGTAGAAATCCTTGCCTACCCTAGAGTAACGGAGATATTCTTCTAAAAGCTTTCATGCTTATCTTTTGCATTTAGATGTGTAGTGATTTCCCCCCTCATCTGTGGTTTTGCTTTTCAGGGTTTTGGTTACCCATGGTCAACTGTGGTCTGAAAATATCCAATGGAAAATTCTAGAAAAAACAATTCATAAGTGGCTGGGCGCAGTGACTCATGCCCGTAATCCCAGCACTTTGGGAGGCTGAAACGGGGGAATCACTTGAGCCCAGGAGTTCGAGACCAGCCTGGGCAAGAGAGCAAGACCCCCTTCTCTACAAAAAAAAAAAAAAAAAAAAATTAGCTGGGAGTGGTGGCGTGAGCCTGTCATTCCAGCTACTTGGGTGGCTGAGGTGGGAGGATCACCTGAGCCCAAGAGGTCAAGGCTGCGGTGAGTTGTGATCCTGCCATTGCACTCCAGCCTGGGTGACAGAGTGAGACTCTGCCTCAAATAAAACAAAGCAAAACAAACCCCAGATAAGCAGTTCATATGTTTTAAATGTTGCGCTGTCTTGAGAACCAGGATGGAATCTCCTGCTGCCCTGTTCCACCCTGCCCGGGAGGTGAGTCATTCCTTTGCTCAGTGTGTCCACGCTGGAGACACCACCGCCCATTGGTCACTTCGTAGCCCTGTAGTTGGTCACGTTGGCTGTCGTGGTGTTCCAGTGCTTGTGTCCAAGTAACCCTTGTTTTACCTGATCACGGCCGCAAAACCCAACTTGGATATTTTATTTTATTTATTTATTATTTGAATTGGAGTTTCACTCTGTCACCCAGACTAGAGTGCAGTGACACGTTCACAGCCACCTCAGCCTCAACCTGCTGGGCTCAGGTGATCCTTCTGCCTCAGCCTTCCAAGTGGCTGGGACTACAGGCACGTGCCATTATGCCTGGCTAATTTTTTGATTTATTGTAGAGATGAGGTCTTCCCAAGTTGCCCAGGCTAGTCTTGAACCCGTGGGCTCAGGCAGTCCTCTTTGCCTTGGCCTTCCAAAGTGCTGGGATTATAGGCGTGAGTTACTGTGCCCGAACTGCAACTTAGATGTTTTAAAGAAAAACCAGCCAAGTGTGGTGGCTCACGCCTGTAATTGCAGAACTTGGGGAGGCTGAGGCAGGAGGATCACTGTAGTCCAGGGGTTGGAGGCTGTGGTGAGCCACGATTGTGCCACTGCACTTCTGCTTGGGTGACAGAATGGAATCCTGTCCCCAAAAAAGGTTAGGTGCAGTGGTTTACCCCTGTAATCCCAGGACTTTGGGAAGTCAAGATGGGAGGATCGCTTGAGGCCAGGAGTTTGAGACCTGCCTGGGCAATATGGTGAGACCTTGTCTCTACAACAAATTAAAAAAAAAATTAACCAGGTATGATGGTGCACGTCTGCAGTCCCAGCTACTGGGGAGGCTGAGGAGGGTGGATCTCTTGAGCTCAGGAGGTTGAGGCTGTGGTAAGCTGTGATTGTGCCCAACTGTACTCCAGCCTGAGCAGCATAGTAAGACTCTATCTCCATAAAACAATAAAAAAATAAGCCAGACATGGCAGCACACACTTGTAGTCCCAGCTTCTTGGGAGGCTGAGGCGGGAGGATCGCTTGAGCCAGGAGTTCAAGACCAGCCTGGGAAACATAGCAAGACTGCGTCTCTCCAAAATAAATACATAAATAAATAAAAATACAAATTATAAAAGAGAATTATAATCCTCTCTACTGCATAGGGGTATTCAGAGGAATAAATAAGTGATGACATGTACCTTGCTGTAAATGGTGCCAGGCATATGATAAGTACTCAATAAATCTGAGCAATTATTGATATTTTTCTGACAGTTATGAATTCCTCCCACCGGGAATTTTATTTATTTTATTTTTTAGAGAGAGGATCTCTGTCTGTTAGCCAGGTTGGAATGCAGTGGCGCGATCATAGTTCACTGCAGCCTTGACCCCTTGGGCTCCTGTCTCAGCCTCCCAAAGTCTGGAATTACAGATGTGAATCCCCCCGCGCCCGCCTCGCCCTTGGGCCTCCTGGGAACTTTAGGGAAATCTTTTTCAGTGACTCTGAGCACATTGCTCAGGTTGATGGTGATGGGGTAGAGGGAACACTTTCTTGAGCTCTTTCCATATCAGGACCGGCAGTCTTTGGTGCTGGTTTGGATAGAGAAGAAGCGAGGGAGAAGGATGGGTAAAAACGAAGTCATCTCTAGTTTCTGACTCTGGGTACATCAGGGCTGAGACCATGGAGAAGCCAGCAGGGAAACTTGGGGGCAAAGTTTGAGGAGACTCTTACTCTCATGTTAGGAGAAGTGCAGGACATTGCAAAGCAGGGGAGTAGGAAAAGTTTCAAAATGCTCCTTCCAGGGCTGGGCATGGCGGTTCAACGCCTGTAATCCTAGTACTTTGGGAGGCGGAGACAGAGGCAGGAGGATTGCTTGAGTCCAGGAGTTTGAGACCAGTCTGGGCAACATAGCAAGACCTCGTCTCTATAAAAAATAAAAAAGTTAGCAGGTGTGGTGGCCCGCACCTGTATCTCCAGCTACTTGGGAGAGGATCGCCTAAGCCCAAGGAGGTTGAGGCTGCGATGAGCCATGACTGTGCCACAGCACTCTATCCTGGGTGACAGTGTGAGACCACAACTCAAAAAAAATTTCCTCCCTTTATAGCAGTTTTATGGAGGTATAATTTACTCAACATAAAATTCAGTTTTTAAAGATTAAATTAAGTGGGTTTGTTTGTTTGTTTATTTAAGAGACAGTCTCTCTCCATTGCCCAGGCTGGAGTGCAGTGGCATGATCATAGCTTACTGCAGCTTCAAGTGATCACTTGACCTCAAGTGATCCTCACACCTCAGTCTCCTGAGTAACCACTACAACAGTCAGCAAAAGTTTTGAATTTTTTTTTTTTTTTAGAGATGAGGTCTCGCTATGTTGCCCATGCTAGTCTCCAACTCCTGGGCTCAAGCAACCCTCCTGCCTTGGCCTCTCAAAGTGCTGGGATTATAGGCATGAGCCACTGCATCCGGGGAAACCACCCGTTTACGTGTGCAATTCAATGACTTTTTGTAGATTTACAGAGTCATGCAGCCTTCACCGCTGTCCAGTTTTAGGATGTTGTCATCACTGCAGGAGATCCCTCATGCCCATTTGCATTCCATCCCGGTTCCAGGCAATCTCTCATCTTCTTTCTGTCTCTCTCGGTTTGCCTTTTCTGGACATTTAGTATAAATGAAATCATAAACCATGTGGCCTTTTGTGTCTGGCTTCTTTTGCTTAGGAAAATATTTTTGAGTTTTATCCACATTGTGGCATGTATCGGGAGTCAGTTCCTTTTTATGACTCGAGGGCATTTAGGTGTCTGGATGGACTGCTGTTTGCTTCTCTCTCCCCAGTTTGTGGGAGCTTGGATTGTTTCATTTATAATGAAAAATGCTGCTATGAATATTCATGCACAGGACTCTCCATGCGCACATGCATGTTTTTATTTCTCTTGGCTACATGAAATTGTTGGGTATCTTATTGTGATTATATTTTTGAAGAGATAGGGTCTTGCTATGTTGCCCAGGCTGGTCTTGAACTCCTGGCTTCAAGCAATCCTCCTGCCTCAGCCTCCTGAGTGGCTGGGACTACGGGTTGTTGGGTCTTATAGGAAGTGTCTGTTTAACTTTTTAAGAAACTACTAAGTTGTTTCTTGAAGTGCAATATTTTATATTCCTACTAGCAATGCATGAGGGGGACCCAGAAAAACCCTGGAATTTATTTATAAAAAAATTGTATATTTATTCTTACATGTTTAAACTTCAGTCACCTTCAAAGTACTCTCTGTTTCATACATCTATCAAGATGCTTTTCCACTGCTCAAAATAGTTGTTGAACTTGTCAATTTTTATGCCTTTTAGTGCTTCTGCCATTTTTTGTTTCACCTCTTCCGCATGGGCAAAATGTTTCCCTTTGAGGACTTTTTTCATCTGAGAAACAAAATAAAGTCACTCAGGGCGAAATCAGGTGAATAGGAAGGGTAGGGCACAGGGTAAAAAGCTGCTGAACACTTACGTGGTGTGGGCAGGTGCGCTCGTAAATCACCCATCATGAAATGGGCAAAAGTGTTGAAAGCATCTCCAGAAAAAGATTCACTGAAGCCAAACGCAGCCTTTCACAGCAGCACGAGCTGGTCCATGGATGCCGATGGGTTCCTAGAACACTTACCTACCGGAGGAAACCTGGACCATAAGAGGCCCACCCTCCAAAGATAATTCCAGGTTTTTGGGGTTCCCCCTCCTGTGTGAGTTCTGTTTTTTCTATATCTTCACCGATATTTGGTACTGTTTATCAACTTTTAAATTTCTGTTTTAATTCATCATTTAATTAATTAGAGGTAGAATCACTCTGTCGCCCAGGCTATAGTACAGTGGCATGATCATAGCTTACTGCAGCCTCAATCTCCTGGGCTCAAGCAATCCTCCTGCCTCAGCCTCCCAAGTAGCTGGGACTACAGGAGCATGCCACCGCACCTGGCTACTGTCTGTCTTTTTGATTGAGGATATTTCAGTGGGTGTGATGTCATGAAACACACAAGTGAAAATGTCCAGGAAGTAGGTGGGTGTAGGGGTGTCATTTGCAGGTGGAGGTCTAGGCTGCAGATAAGCCTCAGGTAACAAAACCTTAGGCCATCAAGAACAATTTCTTGAGCACCTACTCTGTGCCAAGCACTATTCTAGGTTCTGTGAAAACATACAGACATGTTGGTGATATCTATGAGCTGACAGTCTAGTGGAAAACACAGATCGTAGACAAATAAAGGTACAACATAATGCCACAGGGTAATAAATGCTGTTTTAAAAAATAAAGCAGAAGCTGAGTACAGTGGCTCTGTCCTGTAATTCTAGCTACTTGGAAGGCTGAGGTGGGAGGATCACTTGAGGCCAGCAGTTCAAGGCCAGCCTGGTCAACATGGGGACAAGACCCTATCTCTACAAAAAAAAAAAAAGAAAAGAAAAGAAAAAAATGAGCTGTGTGTGGTGGCACACACCTGCAGTCCCAGCTTACTCAGGAGGCTGAGGTGGGAGCCCAAGAGGTCAAGGCTGCAGTGAGCTATGATTGTGCCACTACACTCCAGTCTGGGCAACAGAGCGAAACCCCATCATTAAAAAAAAAAAAAAAGCCAGGCTTGGTGGCTCAGCCTGTAATCCCGTGCTTTGGGAGGCTGAGGTGAGCGGATTGCCTGAGCCCACAGGTTTGAGACCCGCCTGGGCCACTTGGCGAGACCTCATCTCTACAATAAATCAAAAAATCAGCCGGGCGTGGTAGCACATGCCTGTTATTCCGGCTACTTGGAAGGCTGAGGTGGAAGGATCGCCTGAGCCCAGCAGGCGAGGCTGCGGTGGTCGGGAGCGGCCACTGCACTCCAGCAGTCTGGGTGACAGAGTGAGACTCCAACTCAAAAAAAATAATAGAATAAAATAAAATAAAAAAAAGAAAGAGAGAAATTAGTAAGTTGAGCAAGGGGCAGAGACTGGTGGGGCTCAGGTTGTGGATAAGGCGGTTAGGGAAGGCCTTTTGGATGAGGGTCCAGCCAGAGAAGCAGAGCATGCTGGGTGTCTCTAGAGAGGGAATTTAATACAGGGGATTGGCTGAGTGTGAGATGGGACAGCTGAGCAGCCAAAGGGGTGGTGGGAGGAGGAAGGGACTCCTGGATGGGAAATGGAACTACAGAGGGCCAGTAGCCACTGCCAGGAAATGCCCTCCACCCCAAGCAGAAAGAGAGGGGAGAAATGCCCTGGCCCCGCCTTTCCTCTCTGTCCCCCAGCCTCCCTCCAGTGTCTCCCCTTGGATGACTCTAACAGGAAGCCATGTGTAGTGGACCCTGGGAAATGTAGTTTTCTTTTCTTTCTTTCTTTTTTTTTTGAGTTGGAGTCTCACTCTGTCGCCCAGACTGGAGTGCAGCGGCCGCTCCCGGCCACCGCAGCCTCGACCTACTGGGCTCTGGCGATCCTTCCGCCTCAGCCTTCCAAGTAGCCGGAATTACAGGCATGCGCTACCACACACGGCTGATTTTTTTATTTATTGTAGAGATGAGGTCTCGCTGCCCAGGTGGGTCTCGAACCCGCGGGCTCAGGCAATCCCCTCACCTCAGCCTCCCAAAGGCGCGGGATTACAGGCTGAGCCACCCAGTCCGGCTTAAAACATTTTATTTTTATTTTATTTTTTTTGAGTCGGAGTCTCACTCTGTCGTCCAGGCTGGAGTACAGTGGCACGCTCATGGCCACTGCAGCCTTGACCTGTTAGGCTTAAGCAATCCTTCCACCTCAGCCTTCCAAGTAGCTAGAACTACAGGCACGCACACCACGTCCAGCTAATTTTATTGTAAGGATGAGGTCTCACCAAGTTGCCCGGCCTGGTCTTGAACCAGTGGGCTCAGGTAATCCTCTCACCTCGGCCTCCCAAAGTGCTGGGATTACAAGCCTGAGCCACCAAGCCCAGCCGAAATGCAGTTTTCTAGGGGGAAGGGCAAGGCCTGGCTCTGTCCCGCACAATGACAGGGCAGAGGTGAATTAAGTGAAGAGCTGAGTGTGATGGTTAGTGCCTGTAATCCCCGCTACTTGGGAGGCTGAAGTGGGAGGATCACTTAAGGCCAGGAGTTTGAAACCAGGCTGGGCAACATAGCAAGATCCCATCTCTGCAAAAAATATAAACAATTAGCCAGGTGTAGTGGTGCGTGCCTGTAGTCCCAGCTACTTGGGAAGGTGAGGGGGGAGGATCACGTGGGGCTAGGAATTTGATACAAGGCTGGACAATACAGCCAGACCCCATCTCTACAAAAAAATTAAGAAATTAGCCTGGTGTGGTGGCATGCACTTGTGGTCCCAGCTACTTGGGAGGCTGAGGTGAGGGGATTGCTGGGGCCTGGCAGATTGAGACTGCAGTGAGCTGATTATTCTACTGCACTCCAGCCTGGGTGACAGAGCCAGACCCTGTCTCTAAATAATTAATGAAGTAAAGACACAAGCCACGTGGGCATCTGTGATAATAGTGTGTTGGGTGGAGGGAACAGCAAGTACAAAAGTCCTGAGATAGGAGTGCTCCTGGTGGAAACAAAACCTTGGGAGTGAGTGTGATTGTCCAGGCACCCTCTGCAGAATGAGAGGGGCAGGGAACCCAGGACAAAGTGCTGGAGACACAGGCCAGGGAGTAGGTAGGCGACAGCCATGGCACAGCCAGAGAGTTGGGCGCAGAAGTAGGAAATGAAAAAGGAGTCTTTGAAATCAAGGGGGAAATGATTTTCTTTTTTTTTTTTTGAGTCAGAGTCTCACTCTGTTGCCCAGGCTGGAGTGCAGTGGCTGCTCACAGCCACCACAGCCTTGACCTGCAGGGCTCAGATGATCCTTCCGTCTCAGACTTCCAAGTAGCTGGAACTACAGGTGCACACCACCACGCCCGGCTAATTTTTTGATAGAGATGAGGTCTTGTCAAGTTGCCTAAGCTGGTCTTGAACCCCTGGGCTCAGGCAGTTCTCTCGCCTCCGCCTCCCAAAGTGCTAGGATTACAGGCTTGAGCCACACACCTGGCTTTCAATTCAATGAGAAGGATCCTTGGAGACTGACTGGCTGTGACAATCACCAAATGAGAACTGGCGAATGGGTGCCTGCGGTGAGAGGCATTTTGGAAACATGGAGGAGGTGGGAAGTGAGGATATACATGCAGCCAGTGCAAATGCCCGTGTAGATCACTCACTGAAGTGAGTATAGACCATTCCTTGTAGACGCTTGGCTGCTTGAAGCTAGGAAAGTGTCTCACAGGACCGTGAGAGAGGGTGAGAAAGAACATTGTTGGAAGGCTAGGCGCTGTGGCTCTTGCCTGTAATCCTAGCACTTTGGGAGGCTGAGGCAGGAGGATCACTTGAGCTGAGGAGTTTGAGAACAGCCTGGGCAACACAGCAAAACCCCATCTCAAAAAAAAAAAAAAATTTGCTGGAGTCCAGATTGTCTAAGCCAGGAAGCCTGGAGACCACCTGGTCTGAAATCAGATAGACCTGGGTTCAAATCCTGAAATCCTGGGCCCCCACTTGGCTGCTGGGTCCCCATGAGCGGCTCCCTTCCCCTCCCCCGCTAAGTTTCCTTCCCTGTAATTAGAGGAGTTGCCTGCTGAGCATGGAGGTCGCAGCAAATGCTCAGCCAGTGCATCTGAAGCGTCCAGCGCTCACAATGGGCGCTTTAGGACAAGGAGGCAAGGCCGCCCCCCCTTTGAGTTGGAATCTCACTCTCTCGCCCAGGCTGGAGTGCAGTGGCATGCTCGCAGCCACCACCACAGCCTCGACCTGCTCAGCTCAGGTGATCCTTCTGCCTCAGCCTCCTGAGTAGCTGGGACGACAGGTGTGCCCCCCCATGCCCAGCTAATTTTTAAATTTATTGTAGAGACGAGGTCTTGCCACGTTGCCCAGGCTGGTCTCAAGCTCAGAGGCTCAGACAGTCCTCCTGCCTCAGCCTCCCAAAGTACTGGGGTTACAGGTGTGAGCCACCGTGCCTGGTGACTCATCTTATTATTATTATTTTTGAGTTGGAGTCTCACTCTGTCACCCAGGCTGGAGTGCAGTGGCACACTCATGGCCACCCCAGCCTTGACCTGCCAGGCTCTGGTGATCCTTCCCCCTTAGCCTTCCAAGCAGCTGCAACTACAGGCATGCACTACCACACCTAGCTAATTATTTATTTATTTATTGTAGAGACGCGGTCTCGCCAAGTTGCCCGGGCTGGTCTCAAACCTGCGGGCTCAGGTAATTCACTGGCCTTGGCCTCCCAAAATGCTGGATTACAGGCTGAGCCACTGAGCCAGGCCCCATCGTATGATCTTAAGGTCATTTATCAGTTGCAGATAATAACACTGGCGACTACTATTTATGAAAAACTTACTATGGCCCAGACACTCTGTGTTTTACAAGCGCCCCCGCCCTCACTTACACATTCCTCTCCAACACCCTGGCCTCCTTTCTGTTCCTCAAACACTCCTGCCCCAGGGCCTTTGCACCTGCTGTTCCCATTGCCTGAAACTCTTCCCCAGACGCCCACATGGCTCCCTCCCTCACCCTCTTCAGACCTCTACTTAAATGCCCCTTTCCTCACCGACCCCATTTAAAGTTGAGCCCCCTTCCTCCTAATATCCCCTGTCTTTTACCACCCCCATTTCCCGTCTCACTTCGCATTGGCAGGCTTGCCTACTGTTCGTGAGCCGACACCACCTGGGACATAGTAGATGCTCAGTAAGTACTCGATGATCGGGACACCCGAGCCCTTTACACTTCCGTGGCCTTTGGTCCTCACAGCCGCCCACCTTGCGGCCGAGGAGACGGAGGCAGAGGGGAGAGGCCGGCGCCGGAGGTCACACGGAGCAGAACTGCCTCTCGCGTGGTGGAGCCCGGGCTCGCGACCCCGCCCCGCCTGCCGGTCCCCGAGGCCGCCCGGCCCCGCGGCCGCGGGGAAAGGCCTGAGTCATCGCCGCCTCCAGACGGCGGCGGCGCGGGCTGAGGCCGGCGGCGGCGGCGGCGCGAGGTGACGCGGGGCCGCCGGGAGGGGGCGCGGGCGCCGGCGAACGCAGGCGGTTGGAGCCCGCCGGGCGCTGCTCCCGCGGCCCCGCGGCCTCGCCGGCGGGCGCGTGGGAGGCGGCGCGGCGCCGCGGCCCCGCGGCCGGGTCCGAAGCGTGCGCGTCCCGCGCCGCCCGAGTTCGAGTCGCGCGTGCGGACTCGCCCGGGCCCGGCCCCCACGCGGGGCCGCGGCCTCCGCGTCGGCGGCCGGGCGACCCCCGGGCCGCGCCTCCACCCAGACCCGCGCGCCCCGGGGACCCCGCGTCCCCAGACGGCCGGGGCATCCCCAGCGGCCGCGGCGGGCGCCCGATCCCGGAGCGCGCGCGAGCGTCGCCCCCGCCCCGAGGCCGGCTCCCTGGCTTTGGAGCGCCGGGGTCGGTGTCCCACGGGGCCAGCCCTGGCGACCCCGGCCCCCCGCTAGCTTCCGGGGGCCGGGTGGGGCGGCTGCCGGGCAAACCTGGGGGTCCTGGAGGGGCTGAGCGCGGCGTGGGGGGCCCGGGAGTCCCGCGGGGGGCGGGGCGGGAATACCGCGGGGGGGCGGGGCTGGGGAATGCCCCGGCGGGGGCGGGCCCCGGCGGGGGCGGCGGGGGAGGGCGGTCCGCGCGCCCCGCCCCCGCCGGGCCCCGGGCCGGAGCGTGACGTCACGGCGGCTGGAAGTGCCCGGCGGAGGCGCGGAGGCGCGGGAGGGGCGGGGGCCGAGCCGGCGCTTTATAAGCGGAGCCGCCGGCGCTCCGCCGCAGCCGCGTCCCGACCCCCTCCGGCCGGCCCGGGGCGGCTGGGCGGCGAAGGACCGAGCGCGCGCGGCGCGTGGGGCTGGGCGCGCGGCGGCCGCCCGGGGCATGCGGCGGGGGCGCGATGTCGGTGCCGCTGCTCAAGATCGGGGCGGTGCTGAGCACCATGGCCATGGTCACCAACTGGATGTCGCAGACGCTGCCCTCGCTCGTGGGGCTCAACGGCACCGTGTCCCGCGCGGGCGCCTCCGAGAAAATCGTGAGTGGCCGCCGCGCCGGGGGCGCTCCCGGGGGGCGTGGTGCCCGCGCCGCCGCCGCCGCGGCCCCGCCCGCCCCCAGCCCGGCTCCCCGGGACCCCCGACCTGCGGGCGCGACTGGGCAGGGGGCGCCCGTCCGGGGCTGCGGGGTGGCCGTGAGGCGGGGGGAGCCCGGGACCCCCGGCCCCTCCGCGCCGCTCGCCGTGGCTCGTGCGGGGATTACGGCGCTGGGGATTGCGAGCGAGCAGTGTCTGAGCGCCAACGGGGAACCAGGCTCGCGCCGGCCCCGGCGGAAGCGACGAGGGCTGCGGAAGGGAGCGGGTCCGGACCGAGTGCGGCGAGGCGGGCGTGGCGGGGGCTGCGACTCGGGGGCCTCTGAAGGGGGAGCCTCGGGGGTCTCCGAGCGTCACCGCCTTCAGGGTCTCGGCGTCTCTGAGCAGCTCCGTCTCCGTCTGGTCTTCTCCCTCCGGGTCTCTTTCTGCTTCTGCCTCTCCCTGTCGCCGTCGCTTGTGTCTGTCTCAGACTTTGCGTCTCTTTTCGTCTGTCCCTCTCTCCCCCGCACCCCGGCGTCCCCTCCTCGCCGCCCGACTCACCATGTGCTGAATATTTATCCCCTGAACTCGCTTTCCCTGCGAGGCAGACGGGACTCAGACTGGGGCCCGGGCTGACGCTGCCTCCGGGATTGCCCGGTGGCCGGGATTGCCGACTTTCCATCCCATCCCCCTCTGTCGCCTTTCTCCAGCCTCCCTGCCACGGAGTCTCGAGGGAGGGGGAGAAAGGGAGGGGTCCTCTAGAGGGCTGATTGCGGTGGTCGTAGTCCCGGGGGAGAGGGGAGGGAGCTCCCTCCGCTGCAAATGGCCTTCGGTCTCCCCCAGATGCGTCCCCCTCTGGTAGCCCCTCCCCTCTTCCGTCCGTTTGGGCGACCCCTCCCAAAACGTGGTGCTGGGACTTCTGAAGCCCCCTTTCTTCTGCCCCAAGTTTACTAAGCCCTTGCTCAGCCCCAGATGACCGTCTCGGGGCTTCTTCCTCTCTTGCTGGAAGCAAAGAGGACTTTGCTGCAAGGGTTGCAGGCCAGTGGGGTTGGGGGGAGGACATCCCCTGGAGGGAGGGGTTGCCCGGTCCCGGGGGAGGTGGTGCTGGGCTTGACTCAGGTGAGAGTGCTGGGTCCAGATTCTCAGACTTGCAGCCGGTGTGTTTCTGTGCGTCTCTCACCTCCAGCGATATGATTTGGGTCTGTCCTGGTGTGTCTGTCTGTGCATTATTTCGGGGTGTGTATGGGGGAGTGTGAGAGGAGGGTGTGAGGAGAAAGTTTCTGCACTTCGCCAGCATGGGGTCCCAGTGTGCCTTCCTGCGTGTGAGGGTTGCGTGGGTGTGTCCCGGAGGAGTGTGTTTGGGTGTCTCTGCGATGGCATGTTTCTGCCTGTAGGTTCGCATGTGTTCCGTGGCTGCATGTGTGCGTATGAGTGTGGAGACTTGACAATGACACAGCCTTCTTGCTGTTGCCATCTGGGGGGGGGGAGAGACCATGTCTCATCGAAATCAGAAGCTAGATTCCCCTCCACTGCCATCTAAGGGCATGAGTCTGTGTTAATGCATGCATGTGTTATATGCAGGTATGTGTAAATGTGTGCATATGTGTGGAGAATGTACATATGTGTGGAAGAGTGTATCTCCATGATGATTTTGTGTGTGCATGTGTGTCTGCAAATACGTGTGCACATTTTTGTGTGCATGTTACCGTGGACGTGTGTGTCTTTGTGTGTGCATATAAGTGCAAGGTGTGTGTTTATGAATGCATGTGATACCTGCTTTGTGTGCATGTGGGCAGCTGCCGGTGTACACTGTGTGTTTACTGTATGTGTGTGTGTGTGTGCTTGTGTGCCCACACCTGGTCTCTACTCTGGCCCGTTTGTTGCTGACCCAACCCATTCATGTAATCAGCTGCTGAAAGCTAATGGTCTTCACACCCCTGACTCTACTGTCTCTGTGGAATGGAGTACTGAGGGACTCAGGGTGGGGCCTGGGAGGGGACTGTGACATGAAGGTGCTCAAGACTTGTGCTGATACCTAGATTTCCCCCCACCCTGTTCTATGACTCTGGCCAGTGACTCTGCCACTCTGACCTACCGTTTCCTCATCTATGACATGGGGATGATGATTCCGACCTCACAGGTCTGTTGTGGGTAGCAGAGATCTGAGGTCCATATCCTGTGTCTCCATCCATGTCTCCGTCCGTCTCTTCGTCTGTCCACCCACCCTCTCATCTGTCTCTCCATCACTGCATCCCTCCATTCATCTGTTATTTCATCTGTCCCTCCATTTTTACGCCCATCTTCCCCTCTGTCTCTCCGTCCGTCTCTTCGTCTGTCCACCCACCCTTTCATCTCTCCATCCCTTCCTCCCTGCACCCACTTTTACGCCTGTCCTTCCATCACCTCTTCATCCACCCGTCCTTCCGTCCGTCCCTCTGTCTCTCCATCCATCTCTCCATCCCTTCATCGTCTCTCCATCCTTCCTCCCTGCATCCACTTTTACAGCCGTCCTTCCATCCACCTTACCTTTCACCTTCATCCATCCGTCCACCCACCCATCCACCCACCCATGTGTTTTTCTCCCCATGCATCTCCACAGCATCCTTCCAGATGTCCGCTTCTTCATTCTTCCATCGCTCTTTTCATCCATCCTTTGCCCTTTCATACATCCATTCTTTCTCCCATCCGTCCGTCATTTCATCCTTCTGTCCATTTTTACCCGCATCCTTTCATCTGTCTGTCATTTCTTCATCCATCCATCCACCCGCCCATCTACATTTCCATCAATTTCTCTGTCCTTCCATCCATTTTATTTATTCAGCAAGACTATTGTTTGAAGGCCCCCAGTTCAGTGCCCGACAGAGCAGATGCTCAGTTAGTAACAGGATTTTGAGTCAAACATATCTGGGTTTGAATTCTGGTCCTGAAATTTACTATCTGTGACCTTGGGGAAATTATCTCATGTCTCTAAACTCCAATTCCCTTATTAACCAAGGAGAATTTGGAGTCTCCATTAAACTGTAGGATCCATAAGAACATCGATGCTTTGCTTGTGATGGAACTCTAAGGCCCATCCCATAGTAGGCCTACAGTAAACATTTGTCAAGCAGCTGGATCAGTGATCACACCTTCATAAGAATTCATGGATTCCACCTTCAAATGGAAATGTATAACATGCGCATAGTAGTTGTTTTGCAAAGAGGGCTTGTTTTGTTCAACCTTGAGCCAAGCCTAGAATAAATATTTGTCACACACTTAAATTAGTTTCACCTTTCTAAGGACTGGGGAGGACAGATGGAAGTGACAGGCACATGGTAGGTGCTCAGTAAGGAGGAGATTTAGAGCACCTACGTGGGGGAGGCTGAGGGGCTTAGGAACCTAGGCAGTGAGAATTCCCAAAGTCACAAATTCCTAAAGTGAGAAAGAGGCAGAAGGTTGGATGCTGGATTTTGCCTTCATAAAGGAGCTCTGTGCGGGGGCAGGGGTGGGGTGAGCCCCAGACCCTCCATCTTTCTTTCTCTCCAGCTTCCCCTTCTCAACTTCTGGAAGCAGTTTAGGTTTTTTTTTTTTTTTTTTTTTAATTGAGTCAGGATCTCACTTTGTTGCCAAGGCTGGTGTGCTGTGGTGAGATTCCAGTTCACTACAGCCTCAACCTCCTGACCTCAAGTGATCCTCCTCTCTCAGCCTCCTGAGTAGTTGGGACTACAGGTATGCGCCACCATACCTGGCTACTTTTAAAAAAATTTTTTTGTGCTGGGCTCGGTGGCTCAGTCTGTAATCCCGTGCCTGTGGGAGGCCGAGGTGAGTGGATTGCCTGAGCTCACGGGTTTGAGACCCGCCTGGGCAACTTGGTGAGACCTCATCTCTACAATAAATCACAATCAGTCGGGCGTGGTAGCATGCGCCTGTAGTTCCAGCTACTTGGAAGGCTGAGGCGGAAGGATCGCCGGAGCCCAGCAGGTCGAGGCTGCGGTGGCCGGGAGCAGCCACTGCACTCCAGTCTGGGCAACAGAGGGAGACTACAACTCAAAAAAAAAAAAATTTTTTTTTTTTGTAGAGATGGGGTCTCCCTCTGTTGCCCAGGCTGGTCTCAAACTCCTGGCCTCAAGCGATCCTCCTGACTCAGCCTCCTAAAGTGCTGGAATTCCAGGCGTGAGCCCCTGGCCTAGTTTAGCATTTTTTCGGCTGCATATCATCTCTGGGAAGGAGTGGGGAGGAAGCTGCTGCACACACTTCCTCTGGCCAACTCCCAGCTGAAAACCATCCCTATGGGATGTGAACCTCTCCTCACCTGGGGATCATAAATCCACAGCCAGCCTAAGAGCTGTCAGCTGCAGTGCCAGCGGCTGGAGTGAGCTTCCTGTGGTCTTGCATGCTGGAGGGAAGGAAGGGGAGGTGGGGGAAGGGCGTGCTATTAGGGGAGGACCCCTTTCTTCTTTTGGGGAGAGGTGGGAAAGCCTGAGCCAATGCCAGCAGAGGGCTCTGTGAGGGCTCCCCCAGGAAGAATCCATATCTTTTCTTTAGTTGTTTTTTTTTTTTAAGTTGGGGAGCCCCAGATACTCTATATCAGTATCAGCCAAGAGAGCCTGAGTAACACTGAGGGAACAGCCTATCTTGAATCTCAGTAGTTTAACACAGCGCAGGTTTTTAATTTTTAATTTTTTAGAGATAGGGTCCCTCTCTGTTGCCCAGGCTGGAGTGCAGAGTGGCACCATCATAGCTCACTGCAGACTCGAGCTTCTGGGGCCCAGGCGATCCTTCTGCCTCAGTCTTCCAAGTAGCTGGAACTACAGGCATGTGCCACCATGCCCAGCTAATTTTCTGATTTATTGTAGAGATGAGGTCTCGCCTGATTGCAATCATAGCTCACTATAGCCTCAACCTCCTGGGCTCAAGCGATCCTCCCTATTACCACAGCTACTATGTCATAAGAACTATTTTTGTTTATTTATTTGTTTGTTTGTTTTTTGAGACAGGATCTTGCTCTGTCACCTAGGCTGGAATGCAGTGGTACGATCATAGCTCACTGCGGCCTTGAACTCTTGGGCACAAGTGATCCTCCTGCCTCAGCCTCCTGAGTATAGGTACCACTCTGCCCAGCTAATTTAATTTTTATTTATTTATTTATTTATTTGAGTTGGAGTCTCACTCTGTCGCCCAGACTGGAGTGCAGTGGCCGCTCCCGGCCACCGCAGCCTCGACTTGCTGGGCTCTGGCGATCCTTCCGCCTCAGCCTTCCGAGTAGCCGGAATTACAGGCACGCGCTACCATGCCTGGCTAATTTTTTGATTTTATTGTAGAGATGAGGTCTCGCCTGCCCAGGCGGGTTTCGAACCCGCGGGCTCAGGCATTCCGAGTGGATCTCTCAGCCTCCTAAAGGCGCGGGATTACAGGCTGAGCTACCGAGCCCGGCTTAATTTTTATTTTTGTAGAGATAGAGTCTTGCTATGTTGTCCAGGCTGGTCTCAAACTCCTGGCCTATGGTGATAATAGGGATATTTCTAGAGTGTTCCAGGAGCACAGAGGAGGAACTCCAAAACCAGCCCGGGAGTGATGGAGGTTTCCTGTCGCTGGTGATGTCTGAGCTGAGTCCAGAAGGAATTGACTGGGTGAAGGCCAAGCAGGAGCATTCCAGACAGAGGCAACAGCATGGACTAAGACTCAGAGGCAAGGAGATTTGGTGTCCTGGTGAGCACGGAGAGACCACAGCCGTCAGTATTTCTGGGAGGAGTGGAGACATGGACCCAGGGTCAGCTGGGTTCTGGACACAAAGAGATTTGCCTGGGATGCTTGCACTTCATTCCGTCGGAGGATGGGAGCCTTGGGGCAGAAACAGAGTACACAGCTGCCATCAGTCACATGTTTCCAGAGATGTGGTTGTGAGAAAACCCTTCTGATCGTGAGTTTGGAATCTGCCTCCTTTTAGCTCATACCCACCTCACTGGGTGGGGTAAGGAAGGAAAGCAGTCACCTGGGGGAGACCCAGGTGCTTGGAAAGAGTTGGGGGAGAGGAGACCAGGCTGGAGGGAAACTGAGGCTGCGGCGGCAGGGAAAAATAGGGTCTGCCCGTGGTGGCTTTGGTTCTCAGTCTTTGTCTCTCTGTGCCTTGACTTCTGTGTCTCTATTGTTACATTCCGTCTTACCTGTCTTAGCTCTGCCTTACTCACTGTCTTTATTTCTCTCTCTCCATCTCAACTGTATATCCTACAACACATAGGAGATTCTCATATATGCTTGTTGAAGGCCGGGTGCAGTGGTTCATGCCTATAGTTCAGCGCTTTGGGAGGCTGAGGCAGGAGGATCACTTGATGACAGGAGTTCAAGATCAGCCTGGGCAACATAGCGAGACCTCATTTCTACAAAAAGTCAGAAAATTATCTGGGTGTGGTGGTGTACACCTGTAGTCTCAGCTATTTGGGAGACTAAGGTGGAAGGAGAGCTTGAGCCCAGGAAGTCAAGGTTATGGTGAGCCGTGATCGTGCCACTGCACTCCAGCCTGGGCGACAGTGAAACTCCGACTCAAAAAACACACACACACACACACACACACACACACACACACACACACACACACGCCGCGCTTGCGCTTGCGCTTGTTGAGTGACTGTTGATGATTATCTTTCTGTGTCTACATATCTGTCTTGTCTTTCTGTCTGAGTCTGTTTTATCCTGTCAGTGTGTCTCTGTCCTTTTCTCTGTCTGCGTCTCTGGTCTCTGATTGTCTCTCTGTTGTCTCTGACTTGGTGTCTCTGTCTCTCTATCTCTTTCATGTCTATTTCTCTGCCTTTGTCTGTCTCTAGCATTCTCTCTCTACACCCCCATAGGATCCAGGCGGGAGCCTGGGAGAACAGACAAGAAATATTAGACTTGAGAGGTCTCCTGAGCTGGAATCTGTGTCGGGTGTTAGAAGGGACTGGAAGAGGGGGAACAAGGCGGCTCAGACTGGCACAAGCCTGGAAGCCCCAGAAGGGAGTCCGGGGTGACTGGAGCCCCTGGGGTGCTGGGGCTGGGGGCCGGGCTTTGATGGGCGCCAGAGATGCCCGGCTCCCCTCTCCCGCTGTCACCCAGGAGGGCGTCCCTCCAGATCCCAGCCCCCAGGCCCGGCTCCGGAATGGAACAGCTGTCTGGGCTGTGGCCACCGAGGCTCGTCTAGAACAAGGGAGATGATTGCAGGAGTGTTGGGGGAGAGAGAGGGAGGGCGAGTAGCGGGGCCAAAAGGAATGGGGCTTGATTGCTGCAGTGGGTGGCTTGCCTGGGAGACTAGGCCAGTGGGAAGAGGCAGGGGAGGCTTGTCTGCCCACCGCGTGTCCGTCTGTCCCGACTCCTGGTCCTCCCTGCTGTAAAGTTTCTCTGCCTGTGTCTGTCTGTCCCTGCCTTTCTGAGCCTGACTCTCTGACTCTGCGATTCGGCCCCCACCTTGCCCGTTCTTCTGCTTGGGTGCTGAATTTCTTGCTGTCTCTCCGTGCCAGGATCTCTCTATCCCTCTGCCCGGGTCTCTGTGTGTCCCTGAGCCTTCCCTCAGTGCCGCTGTCAGGACTGGAAGCACAGCTAGGGTTCGAGCAGCCCTTGGGAGCACTCTTCCTTGTCTTGTCATTTCGGCAATACTCAGAGATACACAGAGGCGACCAATTCCCAGGAAACGGAAGGAGCCACATCCTTCAATAAGGGGATATTTGCAAAGATATCTCAATTAAGACTAATTAATTAAGCGCGCCGCTTCCCCTGGCCTCTCCCCCACCCTGCATTCCCGCAGCCTCCTGGGAAGGAACCAGCCAATGAGGGGATGGCAGGGCCTGGCGCTCAGGCGGCGACTCGATGTTTAATTTATCACAGCCTTGTCCCCGCTGCCCCATCCATCCATCCATTCCGAAGGGCAAGGTGGCCACAGGCATGTAGACTCCAGCAGAGGCTGGAGGCCTGCCTGGCCCCCCCCGCCAGAGCATGCATGGGCATGCACGTGTGTGTCGGAGCCTGCCCTGCATGGCAGGGTGTGTCCTAGTGTGTCTTCCTGCCATGTGTTCCCCCGTCGTGTTGGGAGAGTCTGATGGATGGCCTCCCGGCATGTCTGAGCGGGAGCAGGGGGACGTGGTTTGGAGTTGTCAGGGTATGTTGTCTGAGCATGGGTGTATTAAGGATGTGACACGTGTCAGGGCTGGTCACAATGTGTCGCCATGCCAGGCTGCCAAGAATGTGGCAGGGTAGGTCTTGGCAGGGCTCCCTGGCAGGGTCGGCAGCTTCCTGGAAGACCCAGTCTGAATCTCCCCCCACCACTCCTGGACTGGTGGTTCAGGAGGGTTGAGTCCAAGTCTTGATGAAAGATTTGCTCTTCTGTCCTCTGTGGCTTCCTTGCCCCTTGCAGGGCCTCAGGGTCCCTAGTTTCTCTGTCACTCTAGTCCTACCAGGCCCCTTAGGGTCACTTCCAAACCCCACCTCTGCTTGCTCCTTCATATCCTGCACAGAAAAGTTACCAAGTAAAGATGGAAAGTGTTGCTTTTCAAGTTTCACATTCTAGTTATGAAGCCATCAATAAAAGGCTCAACCTGGGATTGGGGCCCTTGGTGGTATGACCAAAAGGGTGGTTCAGTCTTCACATAAAGACAGGTCTGATGGTGCAACCCTCAGTGCGATACCCGACCAAGTCACACAGACTTCAGGAGAATGACAAGTCTGATGATGCAGCTCTCAGTGTAGCACCTTCTGGGTAATGCAGCCTGCAGCATAATGGCATATCTGATCAGGCAGCCCTCAGTGTAGTGCCCGTGAGAATGATGCAGTCATCAGTGTGACAAGTCTGATGATGCAGCCCTCAGTGTAGTGCCCATCCGGGTGATGTGGCCTTCAGTATAATGACATATCTGATCATGCAGCTCTCAGTGTCGTGCCCATGAGAACGATGCGGTCTGCATTACAAGTCTCATGGTGCAGCACTCGGTGTAGTGCCCATCCAGGTGATGCAGCCTTCAGTTTAATGACAAGTCTGATCATGCAACTCTCAGTGTAGTGCCCGTGAGAATGATGCAGTCTTCAGTATGATAAGCCTGATGATGCAGCCCTCAGTGCAGTGCCTACCTTATGCTTACAACCTTAAGCATAATGACAAGTCTGATGACGCAGCCCCCAGTGTGATGCCAGGGTAGTGTTGGGGCCATAAACATATCTTGAAATGTGACTTAGATTCTGCAGATAGATTCTGGATGGGACATTGGTGCGGTGAGAAGGAAAGGGAATTTGCTTATTCTTGTGTGTGTCTTCTCTGGCTATTCCAGGAGTCCAGGATTCCCCACCCTGCTGGCCAAGGCTGGCTCCGTTAGCCCTGGTAAGTGCCACGTGACCTCAGCAGGACACTGGGCTTATTAGTAAGGCACACGTTGTGCAGGAATACTCCAGGCCTGACTGCAATGCTAATGAGTTAGTTGGGGAGACCTAAGAAGACAGCTGACGGATGTTCCCAGATGTCAGTTCCTCCTGAGAGGAGCATAGGAATGTTCGTGGGCACAGCAGGTGGACGCAAGTAGACATGGAGAATCACACATGGAAGGGCACAGATGTTCTTAGATGGATGTCATGGGATGTGTTTGTGGCTTCTGGATGGACATACGCGTGTGTACATACACAGGTGTACATGGCTGTCCAGGAGAGCACACAGAGGGCCATGGGTGCTTGTAGGGAAGCTTTCGCCTGTGTGACAGGCTCACACGTTTGGTCCACATGGCAGAGCTGCTTGTGGGTATGGACAAGTGCACTTACACATACATGGCTATGGACCAGGTACTCGAATAATCAAGGGGAGGGGAGCCGGGCTCGGTGGCTCAGCCTGTAATCCCGCGCCTTTGGGAGGCTGAGGTGAGTGGATTGCCTGAGCCCGCGGGTTCGAGACCCGCCTGGGCAGCGAAACCTCATCTCTACAATAAATCAAAAAAAAAAAAAAAGCCGGGCGTGGTAGTGCATGCCTGTAATTCCAGCTACTGGAAGGCTGAGGCGGAAGGATCGCCGGAGCCCAGCAGGTCGAGGCTGCGGTGGCCGGGAGCGGCCACTGCACTCCAGTCTGGGCGACAGAGTGAGACTCCGACTCAAAAAAACAAACAAACATACAATCAAGGGGAGGGGCAAGGTCAAGCAGGGGGCAAGGGCTGGACTCATGACTGTAATGCCGGTGCTTTGGGAGACCAAGGCGGGAGGATTGCTTGAGCCAGGAATTCAAGACCAGCCTGGACAACATGGCGAGACCCTGTCTTAAAAAAGAAACAAAAAATTAACTGGGTGTGGTGGCATGTGCCTGTAGTCCCAGCTACTTGGGAGGCTGAGGCAGGAGGATTGCCTAAGCCAGGAGTTTCAGAGCAACCTGGGCAACATAGTGAGACCTCAATTCTACAAAAACTTTTCAAAACATTAGCCGGGCGCAATTGCTCATGCCTGTAATCCCAGCACTTTGGGAGGCGGAGGCTAAAGGATTGCCTGAGCCTGGGGGTTCAAGACTAGCCTGGGCAACTTGGAGGACCTCTTATCTACAGTAAATTAAAAAATTAGCTGGGTGTGGTGACACGTGCCTGTAGTTCCAGCTACTTGGAAGGCTGAGGTGGAAGGATCACCTGAGTCCAGCAGGTCGAGGCTGCGGTGGCCGTGAACATGCCCTTGCTCTCCAGCCTGAGCAACAGAGTGAGACTCCAACTCAAAAAAAAAATTAACTGGGTGTTGTGATGCACGCCTGTTAGTCCCAGCTACTCAGGGGGCTGACAAGGGAGGATCACTTGAGCCCAGGAGTTCGAGGCTAGATAGATGTGGTCATGCCACTGCACTCCAGCCTACGTGACAGAGTGAGCCAAAAAAAAAAAAAAAAAAAAAAAAAAAAGATATAGGCAAGTAAACAGATATATCCAGTGTACTCCACATGGAATCGGTAGATACAGTCGTTACGCAGATTGACTTGTGGGCTCAGGAATTGGACTCAGAGTCTGTGGGGATACAGGCTTGTGAACACATGTGAACAAAGGAATGTTTGTTGCCATGGGCAACAACACACAGATGCACATACCCTTGCACATGACCACAAATGTATACTGGCATCTGCCTGGCTTCACATTGACATGCACATATTTGCGTGACTCATCACAGAGGTGTCCAGATAACCCAATCATGTCTTCAACATGGAAATTTACAAGGCCCGTGGGTAGACACGGGTGTCTACAGATAGTCACACAACTCAGTACACCTCAGTATCGACGTGCCACTGTTCTAGGACATAGGTAACCAAGTCTTCAGGAATTCCCCAACTCCTGGTGATGTAAAAATGTAAGATCTCAGAGCCAGTGGGCGTGGCCTTGGAAGTGATCCCAGGCCCTTTCCAGAAAACCAGGGAGTAGAAGTCCAGAGTCACGTGGGTATCTGGGTGCTCAGGATCTTCATCCAGGAATACAGAGCCCTGGGCCCAGCCTCCCTACCAGCCTGTTTTTCTTTTTCTTTTTGTGGAAACAGGGTCTCACTCTATAGTCCAGGCTGGAGTGCAGTTGCACAATCATAGCGCTCTGAGGCCTTGAACTCCTGGGCTTAAGTGATCCTCCTACCTTAGTCTTCCGAGCAGGTGGACTACAGGCGTGCATCACCATGCCTGGCTACTTTTAAAAAATATATTGTTGTAGAGGCCAGGCATGGTGTGGTTCACACTTGTAATCCTAGTATTTTGGGAAGCTAAAAGGAGGATTACTTGAGCCCAGGAGTTCGAGACCAGCCTGGCAACATAGTGAGACCTTGTCTCTATACAAAATAAAAAAAATTAGCCAGGCATGGTGATATATGTCTGTAGTTCCAGCTGCTCTGGTGACTGAGGCAGGAGGATCGCTTGAGGCCAGGAGGTTGAGGCTGTGGTGAGCCATGATGGTGTCACTGTACTCCAGCCTGGCAAGGGATGAAACTCTGTCTAAAAAAAAATTATTTTTTGGTAGAGTTGGGGTCTCGCTGTGTTGCCCAAGCTCATCTTGAACACCTGGCCTCAAGAGAACCTGCCTCAGCCGCCTAAAGCACGGTCCCAGTCTTTCTTAGTTGAGATTCTCTTGGGTTTTCCACACTCCTCCCATCAGAGCTAAGCATGGAGGCGAATGCTTGAAAAGTACCTGGCACAGGAAAGGGGCAGCAGTGGGGAGAGGGTGTCATTTTCATTGGTTAGAATCGCCATTACCGTTATGAATATCTCCTTGCAGTGCAGAGAACTCCTGGCCTTGTTTGCCCTCCAGCCTCTTCCTGCGTCCCTGGCCTGTCCTGCGTGCAGGAGCCTCCCACCTCGCAGTTTCTCTCCTCTCCGAGGCTTCTCTCCTCTCCTGCTGGAGCTGGAGAAACTCCCCCTCCCCCTCCCCCAGGCTTCCTGTCTCCCCAGCTGGCTCCCCCACACCTCTCTTCTCTTGTTTGTCTCCTGTCGCCTGGGTGGGGGGGTGTCAGGGAGTCTGTTTAGAGCAGAAAGCTACTACGGCCGGCCTGGGAAGTAGGAACCTTACGTAAGGAATGCAGGGACTCTGCAGAGCCCAGATGCTGGGGTGCCGGACTTGGGGAGCCATCATTCATTCATTCACTTGCTAATCAGTTCACTAGGATTTGGGAAGCTATCATTCATTCACCCACGGATCGGTTCACCGAGACTTGGAGCGCCATCATTCATTCATTCACTCACCGATCAGTTCACTAGGACTTGGGGAGCCATCATTCACCCACTGATCAGTTCACCAGGACTTGAGGAGCCATCATTCATTCATTTACTCATAATCAGTTCGGTGGGACTTGAGGAGCCATCATTCATTCATTCACTCACTGATCAGTTCACTGGGACTTGGGAAGCCATCATTCATTCATCCACTCACTGATCAGTTCACCAGGACTTGGAGCGCCATCCTTCATTCATTTACTCATAATCAGTTCAGCAGGACTTGGGAAGTCATCATTCATTCTTTCACTCATTGGTCAATTCAGGTAATAAATATTTATTATGCCCCTGCAGGTGGATGAGTCAGACAAGGTGTCTGTTCTCATGGAGCTCTCATCACCCCCTCCTAAGTGCAGCCCAGAGAGTTTTGTTGTTTTATTTTTTGTAGAGGTGGGGCCTTACTATGTTGCCCAGGCTGGTCTTGAACTTCTGGCCTCAAGCCATCCTCCTGCCTTGGCTTCCCAAAGTGCTGGGAGTACAGGTATGAGCTACCGCACCTGGCCACAATACAGAGAGTTAAACAGGGTGAGGGATGGAGGCTATGGGGAGGCTACTTTGGATTCAGGGCCTGGTGAGGCCTCTCTAGCCTCAAGTGCAGCTTCAACTCTTATGCTCCCCCCAACTCCTGGCTTACCCTCCTCCATTCAGGAGACCCCTTATATCATCTGTCCCCAGCTCTAGGTTTCTGCAGCCCCTAATCCCCCCATATCTTCAGCTCCATGGTCCCACAACTTTATTTTTTGTTTTATTTATTTTTAGAGACAGGGTCTCACTCTGTCACTCAGGCTGGAGTATAGTGGCTTGATCACAGCTCACTGCAGCCTGGAGCGCCTAAGCTCAAATGATCCTCCTGCCTCGGCCTCCCAAGTAGTTGGGACTACAGTTGCATGCCACCATGCCCAGCTAATTTTTCATTTTTTGTTTTGTAGAGATGGGGTCTACCTGTGTTGCCCAGCCTGGTCTCAAACTCCTGGTCTCAGATGATCCTCCTGTCTTGGCCTCCCAAAGCACGATGATGACAGGCGTGAGTCACTGCGCCTGACTCCCACACCTGTGAATCACCTCAACCTCCAGGTTCTAATTCCATCTCCTGGGCTGGAGTTTTTGCCTTTCAGTTTGTTCCAGGAAGCCACTCATTGTCCAGTCAGCTGAGGCGGGAGGTCTGAGATGCCTGGGAGCTCAAGGTTATGGCGATCTCTTGCTCAGGAGGGATTTCTGGGTAGGAGCGTCGTCTTGGAAAGGGGCACTGGTCGTGGAGGCAGTGATAGCTGTGGTCACTCATTCATTCACTCAACAAGCTGATGGAGGACCTGGAGTCGCAGACTCTGCTGTGGGTGCCGAGGCACAACTGTGAATAGATCTACCTCAGCCTTGCGGTGTGTGTGTTCTACTGGAGGCACAGTAAATAGGCAGCAAATCAACACACAACTTCATTTTGGATAGATAAGTACTGCACAAAAAATAACAGGTTGATGGGCAAGAATGTGGATGGGAGCCTCATTATGCTGGGTCTTTCAGGAGGTGATCGAGAAGGAGCCTGGGAGAAGGGCATTCTGGACAGAAAAGGCCGGAGAGGGGGAAGGCCTGAGATTGAACAGGTCGGCGGCGGTGGATGCTGTGTTCGAGGCCTCACAGACCACAGCCAGCTTTTGGGTTTTTGTTGTTGTTTTTGAGTCAGGGTCTCACTCTGTGGTCCAGGATGGAGTGCAGTGGCACAATCACGGCTCACCGCAGCTTCACCCTCCTGGGCTCAGGCAATCCTTCCACCTCAGCTTCCCAAGTAGCTGGGACTATAGATGTGCACTACCACTCCCGGCTAATTTTTAAATTTTTTTTGGTAAAGACAGGCTCTCACTGTGTTTTCCAGGCTGGTCTGGAACTCCTGGGCTCAAGCAATCTTCCTTCCTACCTCGGCCTCCCAAAGTGCTGGGATGACAGGCGTGAGCCACTGCGCCCAGCCTCACTCTGCCTCTGAGTAGCCAGGAAGTTTCAATGATCTAAATCCCTTCCATACCCCATGGAAAGCCAGTGCCTCCCCAGGATTTCTGTGACTCCGTGGAGGGACCTGGGTCCTCTTGGTCACCCTGCTTCTGCTGAATTCTTATTCCTCACTTGGCCTCTTATGCCCTTGGGTTTTTGCTCTGACCTTTACTGAGACTGGGAGGGAACTCAGCTCCTGGGATCAGAGAGCCTCAAATGCCAGGCCAAGTCACTCAAACTGGATCCTGAAAACAGGGAAGCCATTCATCCATCCATGTGTTTCTTCAGCACGTATTTTTGAGGCCTTACGTGCCTGGGAGAAAAGATGTTGAGCCAAGCAGACACAGGAGCATGGAGCTTCCTGCAAAATGAGGAGATGGGTAATGATCGTGTATTTGCAAATAACCATAAACAGTAGCTGTGATAACAGCTTTGGGGAAAAATCGTGGGTGCTCTTGGAGCCTCTCATAAGGAGAGTTGATCTAATTTAGAAAGTCAGAGGAAGCAAGAGCTGAGGTCTGATGCGGAGAGGAAAAGGTGCTCTGGGTAGGAAGAATCACTTGTGTAAAGGCCCTGGAGTGCGAGGAAGGATGCAAAGTATGACAGACTAAAGAAAACCCTTGAAGGCCAGGCACAGTGGCTCATACCTATAATCCCAGCACTTTGGGAGGCCAAGGCGGGAGGCTTGCTTGAGGCTGGGAGTTTGAGATCAGCCTGGCAACATAGCAAGACCCTGTCTCTACAAAAAATTAAAAAATGAGCTGGGAGCCAGGCTCGGTGGCTCAGCCTGTAATCCCGTGCCTTTGGGAGGCTGAGGTGAGCGGATTGCCTGAGCCCGCGGGTTCGAGACCCGCCTGGGCAGCGAGACTTCATCTCTACAATAAATCAAAAAATCAGCCAGGCGTGGTAGCGCATGCCTGTAATTCCGGCTACTCGGAAGGCTGAGGCGGAAGGATGGCCGGAGCCCAGCAGGCGAGGCTGCAGTGGCTGGGAGCGGCCACTGCACTCCAGTCTGGGCGACTGAGTGAGACTCCAACTCAAAAAAAAAAAAAAAAAAAAAAATGAGCTGGGTGTGGTGGCACATGCCTGTAGTCCTAGTTACCTGAGAGGCTGAGGTGGGAGGATCGCTTGAACCTAGGAGATCGAGGCTGCACCACTGCACTTCAGCCTGGGTGACAGAGCAAAACTCTGTCTCTCAAAAAATAAAGACAGAACAAAATCAGAGAGTAAGTAAAGGGCAGACCCTTGTGGCCATGTTTATAGGGTTTGATCTATATCCTGAGAATCAAAGGAATCCACCACTGTGGTCTTGGCTGGGAGGATGATGTGATCCCATGTGCATTGTAGACATTCCCTGAGGCTCCATGTGGAAGGCACCTGGCAAGAAAGAGGGTAGATGGAGGTAGACCAGATGGACGTTCTGAGCTGTGATGATGGCTTAGACCGTTGACTGGTGACATGACGGGGAACCATATGTGAATTCCACAGATGCCTAGGCGGTCCAGGCAACCAGACTTGGTGAGGGGGTGGAGATGGGGGTGGGAATAATGCCTGTGTCTGACCCATTGTCTTGGGGGAAGGAGATGGTGACAGAGAGTTGTTGGCTGAGAACTGGGTTCTAGAGAGAGCTTGCATTTCACTTTGAGCATGTTGGGATTGACACACCTTAGAGATATTTAGGGGGAGGAGCGGTTCAGGAGTCAGATGGATATGTGGATCTGGAATTCCTAGGACATGTATGATGCAGGTGGTGATGGAAGCGTTGGTAAGGGTAAGAATCCTTCAAGAAGGACTGGGGTCAAGGGAGAATCCAAGGCTAAGTCTGGAGCAGTGACTCTTCACCAGGGTTGGGGGGGATGATTCTGTCCTCAGGGACTTACGGCAGTATCTCAGACATCATCTTTTATCCCACCCTTCCAGGTCCTACTGGCAGATATCTAGTGGGTAGAAGGCAGGGATGCTGCTTGGTATCCTACAGCACACAGAATTGAGTTAGCTGGCCATGCACGTCAGTGGTACTAAGGCTGGTCTAGAAGAACATTTAGTGGCCAGGTAGAAGAAGAGTATCTGCAAAGGAGAGAAGGCCAGGTAGGAGGAAGCCATGTAAGGATGTGTCATGGTGGCCACAGGAAGGGATTGTGTTGAGAAATAGGGCCATCAACAGTGTCGAATCCTGCTGAGAGGTCAAGAAAGATGGTGGGGCCAGGCGTGGTGGCTCACACCTGTAACCCCAGCACTTTGGGAGGCCGAGGCAGGAGAATTACTTGAGCGCAGGAGTTCGAGAACAGTCCGAATAATATAGTGAAACCTCGTCTCTACAATACATAAAAAAACTGGGCCAGGTGCAGTGGCTCAAGCCTGTAAGCCTAGCACTTTGGAAGACTGAGGCGAGAGGATTGCCTGAGCCCACGGATTTGAGACCAGCCCGGGCAACTTGGTGAGACCTCATCTCTACAATAAATGAAGAAAAATTAGCTGGGTGTGGTGGCGTACACCTGTAGTTCCAGCTACTTGGAAGGCTGAGACAGAGGGATTTCCTGAGCGCAGCAGGTCGAGACTGTGGTAGCCGTGAGCATGCCACTGCACTCCAGCCTGGGTGACAGAGTGAGACTCTGACTCAAAAAAAAAATTAGTTGGGTGTGTTGACACACGTCTGTAGTCCCAGCTACTTGGGAGGTTAGGAGGAAGGATCTCCTGAGCCTAGTAGATCGAGGCTACAGCAAGCCATGACCTGCCACTGCATTCCAGCCTGGGTGAAAAGAAAACAAAGATGGTGGACTGTTTATCATGGTGGCCAATGGTAGGAGATGTATCGAGAGAGCAGTCAACAGAGGCGAGTCCTGCTGAGAGGGCAAGAAAGATGGCAGCCTGAAAAGCAGCTGCTAGATGGAGAAACATGGAGGCCGTCGGTGGGCTTTGCGGGCACTGCATTGGTGATACAACGGTGTCAGAAACTATATGCAAGTGGTGAAAGAGCCAATCTAGGAAGTGAGGAAACAGACGCAGTTAGTGTAGGCAGCTAGGAAGAGAAGTGGGAGCCGGTGGACAGAGGAGGCGAGTAAGATGTGTTTTGTTGGGTGGTTTGTTTTGATAGCAGGGACTTGAGTTTATTTAAAAATGAATGAGAGGGCCAGGCGTGGTGGCTCATGCCTGTAACCCCAGCACTTTGGGAGGCTGAGGTGGAAGGATCATTTGATCCAGGAGTTCTAGACCCGACTGGGCAACATAGTAAGACCTTGCCTCTACGAAAAATAAAACCGTAGCCATTTGGAGGCTATGGTGAGCTGTGATCGTGCCAGTGCACTCCAGCCTGGGTGACAGAGTGAGAACCTACCTCGAGGAAACAAAACACAACCATGAGAAAGTTCTGCATGAGAGCCAGAAGTTGAATATGCCGGATGAAGATGGGATATTGACTGAATATGATTCCCAAGAAGGCAGAGGAGTTGCCCAGCAAGAATGGCATCATGACCCTTTAGGGCGAGGGGTGGCTCTTTTGTAAGGAGAGAGAGTGGGCAGGATGGGACAAAAGTGGATACATTGTGACTCGAGAGGAAGGGAGTCTTACTTCGTGGCTTTGACTCTGGGAGGTTTGAGGGTAAGGCCAGGGTACGTTGGAGGAGATGGAAAGTTTTTTTTGTCTGTTTGTTTTTGGGATGGGGTCTCACTCTGTCTCCCAGCACTTTGGGAGGCCGAGGTGGGAGGATCACTTGAGCCCAGGAGTTCAAGACCAGCCTTGGCAGCATATTGAGACCTCGTCTCTCAAAAAAATGAGCAGGATGTGGTAGCATGCGCCTGTAGTCACAGCTGCTTGGAAGGCTGAGGTGGAAGGATTGCCTGAGCCCAAGAGTTCGAGGCTGCAATGAGCCTGGGTAACAGAGTGAGACCCCGACTCAAAAATAGGGGGGAAGAGAATTTTATTTTTCCAATGCTGTTATCTAAAAGTCATTAAAGTGCATCTTATGGGTCTTTTTCAAGGATTATTACGAGGCTCTCTTGATGAGCTATTACAAACAGCCACAACATTCAAGAGTTGGGGACCTTACGAGAGCTGGTCGTGGGTCTTACCCCAGAGACACTGGAGCTGGATCTCCCTCCACCTGAGCTCTCTCCTCAGGCTCAGATGCCAAACCTCAGGTCAGGCATTCAGAAGGGATCTTGAAGAGGACTTTCTTTTTTGTTTTTTTTTTGAGTTGAAGTCTCACTCTGTCACCCAGACTGGAGTGCAGTGGCCGCTCCCGGCCACTGCAGCCTCAACCTGCTGGGCTCCAGTGATCCTTCCACCTCAGCGTTCCAGTAGCTGGAACTACAGGCGTGCACTACCATGCCCAGCTAATTTTTGATTTATTGTGGAGATGAGGTCTCGCCAAGTTGCCCAGGCGGGTCTCGAAGCCGCAGGCTCAGGCAATCCACTCACCTCGGCCTCCCAAAGCGCAGGATTACAGGCTGAGCCACCGAACCCAGCGAAGAGGACTTTCTCCATGGATGTACGCCAGGGGGGGAAAGTTAGTGGACTGTCTTGGGGCGGTACATGGCAGACAGGAAGATTCAAAACCTTCCCTCTCTGCCAGGCGTGATGGGTCACGCAATAGATCACAACCTGCAGCCTCAACCTCCTGGGCTCAGGCAATCCTTCTGCCTCAGCCTTTCAAGCAGTGAGACTACAGGCATTCTGTCACCATGCCCAGGTAAATTATGTATTTTTTTTTGTAGAGACAGGTCTTACCCTGTTGCCCAAGCTGGTTTTGAACTCCTGGGCTCAAGCAGTCCTCCTACCTCAGCCCCCCTAAGTGTTGGAGTTACAGGTGTAAGCCACTGCGCCTGGTGGAGGTGGAAGGTTTTTGAGCCTTCCTGTCTGGCATGTGCCACCCCAAGACAGTCCACTGTCTCCTCCCCACCCCCCCACCAGGTTTACATCCATGAAGAAAGCCCTCTTCAAGGTCCCTCCTGAACACCTGGCCTGAAGTTTGACATCTGAGCCTGGGGAGAGCTCAGGTGGAGGGAGGTCCAGCTCCAGTGTCTCCAGGGTAAGACCCACGACCAACTCTCGTAAGGTCCCCAACTCTTGAACATTGTGGCTGTTTGTAATAGCTCATCAAGAGAGCCTCGTAATAATCCTTGAAAAAGACCCATAAGATGCACTTTAATGACTTTTAGATAACGGCATTGGAAAAATAAAATTCTCTTCCCCCCTATCTTTGAGTCGGGGTCTCACTCTGTTACCCAGGCTCATTGCAGCCTCGAACTCTTGGGCTCAGGCAATCCTTCCACCTCAGCCTTCCAAGCAGCTGTGACTACAGGCTCACGCTACCACATCCTGCTCATTTTTTTGAGAGACGAGGTCTCACTATGTTGCCCAGGCTGGTCTTGAACTTCTGGGCTCAAGTGATCCTCCCACCACAGCCTCCCAATGTCTGGGATTCCAGGCATGAGCCACTGCACCCATCCCCCACTGGCTCTGTAAGTATTCACGCGAAAGTCACCGCCACTCACGGTGTTGGCTAAAGGAAGCTACACGGCCTCGCTGGGGAGGTTCACAGTCCTATCATGTGTCCAAGAGAAAAGAACTGGAAAAATCTGTCAACCATTCTACTGACTACCACGGTCTCTTATACGTTCTGAGTTACTCTCATAGATATGTCTATACACGTTCACTTTCTTCTTGCAGTGTGGACCAGTCTTTATGGCCTGTTCCCCTGCTTGGGATGAGCAGGAGACCAGGGTGAGACCAGGGTGCCCTCCTTCCTGTGGCTAGCCTTCAGAGCCCCCTTGATACATGATATATCAGCGGGGCTCCCTGCCCCTGCCGGGCTGGAGGGTCCCAGGACAACGAGGTTCCAAGCCACGGCCAGATCTGGAGTGAGAATGCAGCTCAGACACCTTCTCTGCCCTGGGAGTGGGTGGTATTTTTCCACAGACACTGCAATAGAATAATAATGGGCATTGGTAGATCTCTGTACCGGCCCAGAACCTTCCTACCAGCTGCAGCCTGTGAGGGGAGCCCAGAGGGGAGGGAAGGCAGACCCAGAGGGACCTGTCCTCCTGACCCCCACCATCTCCCTGTGGCGTGGGACCCTCCCCTCCCCCTCCCCCCTCCCTCTTCCCCTCCTCTGACTACTCAAATATTCCAAGGCAGGAAACTCATGAATATTTATAGGGGCCTGGCAGTGAGAGAGATAAAAAAAAAAACATTCGGAATTTATGAACCAGGATCTGTCTATAAATAACAGGCCTGAGGCTGGTGGGGTTCTTCCCTCACCCACAACGTTCCTTCAGCTGTGGCTCCAGCCTCATCGGAGGCTTGGAGAGCTACCCCTATACACACACATATCTTCGCTGTCGACACGACTCCAGTGCACTGGCACGCGCACACACACACACACACACACACGCGCGCAAACACACATTCACACCCAGCTGAGCACACAGATACATGTCACACCTGCTTGGGTCCGGGCCATGGCCTCCCTTCCGTATGTGGATGCCTCTGGGTTCAGGCAGATACAGCCCTTCACACTCAGGCCAGCACACAGGACACACAGTTCACACAGTTACTCACTCCCTGACCGGTGACCCGAGTGCGGCACCTCCCTCTCCAGGCTTCAGTCTCCCCATCTGCATAAAGGAAATACTGAGTGCTCCTATCTCATGTGGTGGCTTTAAAAATAACAAATGAGGCTGGGCACGGTGGCTCATGCCTGTCATCCCAGCACTTTGGGAGGCCGAGACGAGAGGATTACCTGAGCCCATGAATTCAAGACCAGCCTGGGCAACATGGTGAGACCTTGTCTCTACAATAAATTAAAAGAAAAAAACAAATGAGCCGGATGTGGTGGAGTGTGCCTGGAGTTCCAGCTACTTGAGAGGCTGAGGTGGAGTGCCACTGCACTCCAGCCTGGGTGACAGAGTGAGACTCTGACTCAAAAAAACAAAAATAAAAATAACAAAGGGATGTCAGGTGCCTGTTCTGGAAGGCGCTCTGTTCTAGGTGCGGGCAGCACAGCGGTGAATAAAACAGGTAAAAACTCCTGCCTGGCCTTCTGCAGGGGAAGAGATGATTTGCAAGATTAGTGCATGAATGGTTGAGTAGGGGAGGAGATGGAGAGTTGGGACTCTTGTAGTTCTGACGGGGGTTGAGAGGAATCAGGGACGACCTCCTGAAACAACATTTTAATAAAGACCTGAAGGAGGTGGAGGCTGGGCACCGTGGCTCACACCTGTCATCCCAGCACTTTGGGAGGCTGAGGTGGGAGGATTGCTTGAGCCCAGGATTTCTTTCTTTCTTTTTTTAAAGCAGGATCTACTGAGAGGACAGAAAAGCTCCCACAGTGGGAGGGACCTGAAGGGGTTGCCCCAGAGCTCAGGGTTTCAAGACCCGCCTGGGCAACTTGGTGAGACCTCATCTCTACAAAAAATTTAAAAATTAGCTGGGCATGGTGGCACGCACCAGTAGCCCCAGCTACTTGCGAGGCTTAGGGAGAAGGATCGTCTGAGCCCAGGAGGTCAAGGCTGCAATGAGCTGTGATCGTGCCACTGCACCCCAGCCTGGATGACAGAGTGTGACCCCGACTCAAAAAAAAGAAAGAAAGAAACAAGATAGATTTAACTGGGGGGAAGGGAGAGGAGGGCACAGAAAGATGCTTCAGGGTTGCCCTGGAGCATGATGGGATCTGCACTGTGGATCGGGAGAGCAGAACCGGGGATGCCTTTTGAAGCAAGGGCTGCTCTCAGGATTGGCTGATGGATTGCCTGTTTAGGTGGAAATGACAGAACATGGTACCTGCGTCTGAATCTGAGTTTGAGGGGACACCAGTATTAAATACCCTCCTTATATTGGCTTCCTAAGAAGCAGATTCTGAGCTGGTTTCAGACCACATGATGAACTGGGAGTAGGGGAGGTGGGGGGCAGGGCCAGAAGGAAATGACCGCACGAGGGTGAGGTCTTAGATGAAGCCCAGGCTTGGCCTGGACCCTGGGGCCGGGTGTGCTCTTGGGTATGTTATCCCACTGAAAGGTGAGGGGTTGGGCTTTTGACCCTTGCATCGATCACTGGTTGCCCCTAGGGGTGGGGGACACCTTCCCAAGCCATAGTGGGAACACCCGGCTGCTGAGGGTGGGAGTCCAGAGAAAGGCACAACTGGTGGCCATGGGCCTGCACAGTCTGTGGCCATGAGGTGGGTCCCTCCCACTGTGGGAGCTTTTCTGTCCTCTCATCAGCCAGGTGTTCTGGGAGAGCCCTAAGTGCATGTCCCCATGACCCCTGGGCCCCAGTGAGGGTGTCACAGGAACAGCAGGCATTTATGCCAATCACAGGGCAATGGCTGACACCAGAACCTGTTCTCAGCTCTGTCAGGATGAGAATCATGCCAGGTTGGCACCCTGACACCGTGAAGAGTCTTTTCAAGTTCTTTTTTATTTTTATTTTTTGAGTTGGAGTCTCAGTCGCCTAGACTGGAGTGCAGTGGCTGCTCCCGGCCACCACAGCCTTGACCTGCTAGGCTACGGAGATCCTTCCACCTCAGCCTTCCAAGTAGCTGAAACTACCGGCTCACGCTACCACGCCCGGCTAATTTTTTGATTTATTGTAGAGATGAGGTCTCGCTAAGTTGCCCGGGCGGGTCTCGAACCCACAGGCTCAGGCAATCCACTCACCTCAGCCTCCGGCAGCACATATACTAAAATTGGAATGATACAGAGAAGATTAGCATGGCCACTGTGCGGGCGTCCATTTAACCTCTACCACCTCCTTAAGAGGCGGATGCTGCTGTTACCCTCATTTTATAGTGGGGGAAACCGAGGCACCCTGCAGCTCAAGTCACTTGTCTGAGGTCATGTGACTAGGAGGTGGCACTGTGAGGTCCCCTGTGCACTTGCGTCATGCTCGCCACATGCCTGGCACACAGACGGTCCTCAGCTGGGCTGGCGATAAGATCCTTATTACACACTGGAGGCTGGCCTCTGGGAGTGCTGAGGCTGGAGGTAATGGACGCAGGCGCCGGCAGCCACAATGCTCGCTGATTGAAGGCCTCTCTGAGTCCCACCACCTGGCAGAACAAGCCTCAACCTCCTCTGGCTTCTGTCCCGGCCTAGGAGGGGAGGGGGTGAAGGGCCGCCCTCCCTCCTGCAGCCTCGGCTGGGAGCAGCTGCCTTCGCTTAGCCAGGATCGATTTCCCTTCAAGTGGCCCATTCTCGCTAACAAAGGGCTCTGGTGACCCAGGTGGCTGCCACTGCCCCATTCCCTCTGAGCAGAGGACGTGCCTGCCTGGAGGCTGGAGCTGTCTTCTGTCTTTGAGATTCATTCCTTTGAGAGTCCTGGAAGACTCGGCAGGATGTCCTTGCCTGGAGTTTGCTGGTGGGTTTCTCTGCCTCTGTTGTGCTGTCCACTGTCCACGACCCTCCTGACCACATTCTTCCCCTGCTCACACACGATTATGGACTGAATTGCGTCCCCACCCTCACCCCAAAAATTCTCATGTTGAAATCTTAACCTCCATCCCCCGTACCGTACCTAGCCTGGGCAACACAGCAAGACTCCATCTCTACAAAAAAACTAAAATACTAGCAGGACTTGGTGGCACATACCTGTAGTTCCTGCTACTTGGGAGGCTGAGACAGGAGAATCCCTTGAGCCCAGGAGTTTGAGACTGCAGTGAGCTATGTTCGCACCACTGCACTCCAGGCTGGGTGACAGAGCAGGACCTTGTCTCTACCAAGATGGGAGGGAGGGAGGGGAAGGAAATGAAGAATCTGAGGCTTATAGATGGTAGCTTGCCCAAGGCTGCACACAGCCAGGATTTAATCTTTTTGTGTTCCTAGTCAGCACCAGTTTGCTTATTTTTATTTCATAGGCAATGATATCACACTTGCTTAAATATTACATTGCATATGTCTTAGTCCATTTTCTGATGCTATAACAGAACACCATAGACTGGGTAATTTATCAAGATATGTGTTTCCTGCAGTTCTAGGGACTGGAAAGTCCAAGAGCATGGCACCAGCATCTGGCAGGGATCATCCTGTGTTGAGAGGGGAGAAGATGGACTGGATACAGTGACTTATGCCTGTAATCCCAGCACTTTGGGAGGCCGAGGTGGGAGGATTGCTTGAGCCTATGAGTTGCTTGAGCCCATGAGTTCGAGACCACCCTGGGCAACATAGCAAAACCTCATCTCCACAGAATAATTTGAAAATTAACCAGGGGTGGTGGTGGTGGTGGTGCCTGTAGTCCCAGCTACTCGAGAAGATGAGGCAGAAGCATCTTCTGAGCTCAGGTGGTTGAGGCTGCAGTGGCTGTGATTGTACCACTGTACTTTTGAGCGAGGCCCCGACTCAAAAAATGAACAATCGAACAAACAAAAAAACAACACGGTAGAAGATGGAAGGGCAGAAGGCAGAGGCGAGCAGAGAGAGGAAATTGGACTGAAATCATCCTTTGTATCAGGAGCTCATGCTGGAGATTAACTAACCACTCCTCTGAAAATGACATTAATCTACCTTCATGATGTAATCACTTCTTAAAGGACCAGTCTCTTAACACTGTTGCAACAGGGGTTACGTTTCCAACACATGACCTTTCAGTGAACACATTCAAACCATGTGAATATATTAACAACTTCATGACATCAGGACTGTTCTTGGTCCCATATTACAACTGGAGGCACGGAGGCACTGTGTGGTCAAGTCACTAGCCCAAGGTCACACAGCAAAGCTGGGATTTCAACCTATAAAACCCTTAATGACTGTATCCTGCCACCTCGCCTCCACTGGAGGAATTGAATGCCATTGAGACTCATTTCTTTGAAACCCTGGAGTGTGTGTCAGAGGTGCAACCAAGTGATAAAAGCTTTGGGCTGGGCATGGTGGCCATGTCTGTAATCCCAGCACTTTGGGGATATCCATCTCAAGGAGGATTGCTTGGCTGGGCTTGGTGGCTCAGCCTGTAATCCTGCACTTTGGGAGCCCGAGGTGAGTGGATTGCCTGAGCCCGCAGGTTCAAGACCCGCGTGGGCAACTTGGCGAGACCTCATTTCTACAGTAAAATAAAAAAATTAGCTGGGCGTGGTAGCACGCGCCTGTAGTTCCAGTTACTTGGAAGGCTGAGGTGGAAGGATCTCCGGAGCCCAGCAGGTCGAGGCTTCGGTGGCCGGGAGCGGCCACTGCACTCCAGTCTGGGCGACAGAGTGAGACTCCAACTCAGAAAAAAAAAAAAGGACAATCGCTTGAGCACCAATCTGGGCAACACAGCGAGATCCTATCTCTACAAAAAAAGTTAAAAACTAGCCAGGCACAGTGCCATGCATCTGCAGTCCCAGCTACTTGGGAGGGTGAGACAGGAGGATCGCTTGAGCAGTAGGAGTTCAAGACCAGCCTGGGCGATATAGTGAGATCACATCTCTAGAAACAAACAAACAAACAAAGGGAATTAGCTGAGCAAGGTGGCAGCTGTAATCCCAGCTACTTGGAAGGCTGAGGTGGGAGGATTGCTTGAGCTCAGGAAACCGAGGCTGCAGTGGACTGTGATCACACCTTTGAACCCCAGCCTGGAGACAGAGCAAGCAAGCCCTTGCCACTCAGAAAAAATAAGTAAATAAAAGATTTGCACCTCAGATTGACTTGCCAGCCCCAGGGCACACAGGGTACCTAGCAGAAAGCCCATGGACGTGAGTTTTCAGGCTTATGGAACCTGTTGTCCCTATTGAGTTATTGGCTGGCAGGTTGATCCCTGTCCCCTCCTGACCGCACTAGCCTGCAAGGCCTCTCTCCCTCAAGCCCCCACCTGGGAACTTCGCAGCAAACACCTCCATTTTGTGCAGGGATGTCCCTGGCCATTGGCGTGAAATGCCTCAGCCAGCCACGGAAGATAAATGTCCCCCATGACGACCTTTTCCATGCGCCGGTGGATTGATTTCACAAATCCATCCTCAGCCAGTGTGTCTGGCCCAGCCCCCACCGCGGGCGTTGATGGCTGCAAATTTATGCCCAGGCCAGAAATTGAATTCCTGTAAGTCGAGAGAAGTGTCTGAAAAGCTCACCCAGGCTCATATTTACTTCTGACAAACTTCAGGTGAGAGATTAAACTGGGCCAGTGTCTTCCAGCAGCAGGGACCTTGGTGGCGGGGAAATGACCCCGCTCAGGGAATTCTTCTATTCCCTGTCTTCAGCTTGGTCTCCCAGAGCTGAGAAAGGAAAAACAACTAGGCCTGCCTGCAGGTCTTCGTGGTTAAAGGGAATTTCTAGCCAGACACAGTGGCTCATGCCTGTAATCTCCGCACTTTATGAGGCAGAGGCAGGAGGATTGTTTGAATCCAGGAGACTGAGACCAACCTGGGTCTCATAGTAAGATTTCGTCTCTACAAAAAATTAAATCAGCTGGGCATGGTGGTGTGTGCCTGTAGTCCCAACAACTCGGGAGGATCCCCTGTGCCCAGGAGGTCGAGGCTGTGGTGAGCCATGATCGTGCCACTGTGCTCCAGTTTACTTTGGAATTATTTTATTTTTTGAGTTGGATTCTTACTCTGTCACCCACGCTGGAGGGCAGTGGCAGGATCACGGCTCACCACAGCCTTTAACTCCTGGATTCAAGTGATCCTCCCACTTCAACCTCTATAGGAAATTTTAAAAATATATTAGCCAGGCATGGTGGCGCATGCCTGTAGTACTCGGGAGGCTGAGGTGGGAGGATCACTTGAGCCCAGGAAGTCGAGGTTGCGATGAGCTGTGGTTGTTCCACTGCACTCCAGGCTGGGTGACAGAGATCCTGACTCAAAAATAAATGGCTCAGCCTGTAATCCCACGCCTTGGGAGGCTGAGGTGAGTGAATGGCCTGAGCCCGCGGGTTCGAGACCCGCCTGGGCAACTTGGCGAGACCTCATCTGTACAATAAGTCAAAAATTAGCCGGGCGTGGTAGCGCGCTCCTGTGGTTCCAGCTACTGGAAGGCTGAGCCGGAAGGATCACCGGAGCCCAGCAGGTCGAGGCTGCGGTGGCCGGGAGCGGCCACTGCACTCCAGTCTGGATGACAGAGTGAGACTCCAACTCAAAAAAATAAAAAAATAAATAAATACAAATAAAAAAGAATTCTCATTTCTGGCCAGTTAATGCTCTGTGTACCCAACGGCAGGTTCTCGGCTCCTGTGGTAAATGTCAAGCCGCTAGGAGCCTTGGGAAATAAAGTCACTCATTCACCGTCATCGGCGGCTCCGGAGGCTGACTCGATTTCTGCAGCTCGGCCAGGTCGTAATTAAACTTCCATGGGCCATGGCTGAGAGGACTTCAGGATCTGCCGAGGGTTCTGGAACCCTGTCCCTCACATCAGAGGCCTGAAGGTTGGGGAGGGAGAAGCAGAGAAGGCGGGTGACAGGTCTGAGAAGGAAGCAACCCCGTCTTGCTCTAAAGATCTCTCTTCCTCGCCTTGAAAACATGAGACAGCGGATGTAGATGCAGCCTGCTTCTCTCTGGTACCAAAGTCCTTAAATATTAAAGAAAGAAATCCTTGATGTCTACAAAGAAAAGATCAGAAACGAATTTTTCTGAAAGGAGAAGAGCTTTTATTTCGCTGTGAACGCCTCTCGGTCTTGCCCCTGGCAGGGAGGCTGGCAAACACGGAGTGCAGGAGGATTCAGCCCCCAGTGATGGCCTCAGGAAATGTCTCTGAGCCGCAACTGTGGCAGCTACTGCCTGGAGAGGGCAGGGAGCCAGAACCCATTCCTGCCCTCAAGCCGGTGGGGCCTTTTCCAAAACCCCTGACCAGGAATTTCCAGCCGCCAAGATCGTGAAAACCAAGACGGAGAGCACTTTGGGAGACTGAGGCAGGAGGATCGCTTGAGGCCAGGAGTTTGAGACCAGCCTGGGCAACATAGCAAGACACCATCTCTACAAAAAATAAAAAGAAAGAAAAAACAGAAATCTGGAGTTTAGTTTACAGTAATGCACTAGTGTGGGTTTCTTGGCTGTGACAAATGTCCTGTGGTTGCTTAGGTAAGATGTTAACAACAGGAGAGACTGGGTGAGGGGTATACAGGAGCTCTCCATACTGTCTTTGTAACTTTCCTGTAAATATAAAATGATTCCAGGCCAGGCACAGTGGCTCACGCCTGTAATTCAAACACCTTGGGAGGCCGAGGTGGGAGGATTGTTCAAGACCAGGAGTTCGAGACCAGCCTGGGCAACATAGCAAGATCTCAGCTCTATAAAAAAAATTTAAAATGTGTTAGCCAGGTGTGGTGGTGCATGCCTGTAGTACTCGGGAAGCTGAGGTGGGAGAATCACTTGAGCCCAGGAAGTTGAGGCTATGGTGAGTTGGGATCGTGCCACCACCCTCCAGCCTGGGCGACAGAGTGAGGCTCTAACTCAAAACATAAAATATAATAAATTAATTCCAAAGTAAATCATTGACTAGAAGGAAAATCAGCAGGGGATGGCAATAATTCTGGAACAGTGCCAGTTCTGTGCATTGATAACAAAATCTCCCATGGACAGGACATGGGCTGTATGGTTGGCTCTTAACAGGTACTAATGATACCATTTTATTATTTTTTTTAAGTTGGGGTCTCACTCTGTTGCCCAGGCTGGAGGGCAGTGGCACGCTCAGGGCCACCCCAGCATCGACCCGCTGGGCTCTGGCGATCCTTCTGCCTCAGCTTTCCAAGTAGTGGGAACTACAAGTGCGAGCTACCACACTCAACTAATTCTTTTTTTTTAAATTGTAGAGACAAGGTCTCGCCAAGTTGCCCAGGCTGGTCTCAAAACCGCAGGACCAGGCAATCCACTCGCCTCAGCCTCTCAAAGTGCTGGGATTACAGGCTGAGCCACCGAGCCTGGCCATGATACCATTCTTACACCAAGCCTCCGGGGCCCAGCCTTGGAGATCTCTTCTCTTAATTAAGGATGCAGCGAGGTTAGGAAAAGCACAAAGAAGTTGAGCCACTTGCCCAAGGTCACATAGAAAAGAGCAGCTCAGAATTTGGACCCAAGCAAGCTGTGCTGTTGGACCCTACAGCTGCCTTTTCATTTTCAGATAGATGTATATATATACACACTCATGTATATATTTATTATTTTTCAGAGGTGGGGTCTTGCGGTGTTGCCCAGGCTAGTCTCAAACTCCTGGGCTCAAGCAATTCTCCTACCTTGGCCTCCCAAAGTACTTTCCTCAGCAGGGGACAGAGCAGTTAAAAATTCAGCAGTAGACATGTGTGTATATGTGTGCGTTTGAGTGTGAGCATGCATGTGGAGGGGGAGGTGTAGGTGGGAGGCACTTTTTATGCCCATTTTGCAAATGACAGAGGCCAAGAGATTTACTTGGGAACCGTTAGGAGGAAGTGACAGGTCCAGGACTTGAACATTTATTATGGTTCAATCTCATCAAACTTTTATGAGGACTGGTGAGAAATCAGCCAGAAAGGCCTGCGTGGTGGCTCACTCTTATAATCCCAGTGCTTTGGGAGGCTGAGGCAGGAGGATTGCTTGAGGCCAGGAGTTTGAGACCAGACTGGGCAACATACCAAGACCCTGTCTCTACTTAAATAAAATAAATAATTGTCTGGGTGTGGTGGCACTTTGGGAGGCTGAGGTGGGAGGATGGCTTGAGCCCAGGAGTTTGAGGCTGCAGTGGGTTATGATGGCGTCACTGCACTCCAGCCTGGGTGCCAGAGCGAGACACTGTCTTTATAAAAAAATAACAAGCCGGGCTCAGTGGCTCAGCCTGTAATCCCGCGCCTTTGGGAGGCTGAGGTGAGTGGATTGCCTGAGCCCGCGGGTTCGAGACCCGCCTGGGCAGGCGAGATCTCATCTCTACAATAAATCAAAAAATCAGCCGGGCGTGGTAGCGCTCACCTGTAATTCCGGCAACTCGGAAGGCTGAGGCGGAAGGATGGCCGGAGTCCGGCAGGTCGAGGCCGCGGTGGCCGGGAGCAGCCACTGCACTCCAGTCTGGGCGACAGAGTGAGACTCCAACTCAACAACAACAACAAAAAAAGACTTTGGCGGCTGGGCGCAGTGGCTCACACCTATAATTCCAGTGCTTTGGGAGGCTGAGGTGGGAGGATCCCTTGAGGTCAGGAATTTGAGGCTGTAGCGAGTTGTGATCACGCCACTGCACTTCAGCCTCGGCAACAGAGCGAGACTCTTTCTCATTTTAAATAAAACCAAATGGGAAGCCCCATAGGACTCTACCCATGTCTGTCCCCACGTGTTCATCCTGGTGTAAGCCTTCATCATCTTCGCCTGAGCGGCTGTGGAGGGGGAGGGAACAGCCTGTTCAAAGGCCCTGGAGTGATACAGAGCTTGGAGATCCCTGAGGATTGGAAAAGAGGCCCTTGAGACCCAGGAGGCTCAAGTGAGAGTTTGCTTCCTCTCAGAAGGGCCTCCTTGATGGGGCGCTCTTGAGTGCTGAGGGTGGGGGTGAGCTTGCCCTTTCTCAAAGTGAGCGTGCCTGATGACTGGCCTCTTCAGAATGTGAAGCCTGACGCCAACTCTGTCCATAAGTCTGCCTCTCACAGCTGTCTGCAGGGACCCCTGGGGGCTCCAACGCAGTCTGGGTCTCACTCAAGGAATGGTCTGTGTTTGTAAAGTCTTGCACAAGGCATGCCTTCTCCACACCTTCCCTGGCCCAAGGGGTCTAGGCAGGAGGGAAAGCCAGCCAAGCTTGGAGACCTGTGTCTCTGCTCTCTTTTCCTAAGAAACTCTATTTCATTGATTTTAGTCCACGTGGGCATTGCGATGTCAGAGCCTTAAACAACCATCAGTGTAAGTACTGGTCTCAACTGGGGGTCGAGGGGTGTTGGGAGTCTTCTGCTAAGACTTGAGTGACCTCATGGAGCAAGAGGTTGTACCATGTCGCCAGCCTGGATAGCCTCTTGGGGCAATAAAGGAATGAATGAATGAATGAATAACTGGTTGTATGGATGAATGAATGCATGAACAGATGAATGGATGGGCAGATGAATGGATGGATGACTAGGTGGACAGATGACTAGATGGATGGAAGGACAAATGGTTGGATGGATGGGTGGTTGGATGAATGGATAAGTAAATAGGTGGGCAGATGAATGGATGGACAGTTGGATGAATGAATGGATGGATGGATGGATTAATGGATGGATGGATGGACGAACAGATGGATGTTAGACGAATGGATGGATGGTGAATAGTAGGGCGGATGAATGGATGGACAGATGGATGAATGGTTGGATGAATGCACAGGAGGACTAACCTTTCCTAACCTTCCTAACCCTTCACCTGTCTTCACCCTTCCCTGAGCAGTAAGGCTCCCAGGCAAAGCCTCAGCCTCAGGCTGAGGGAGGCCCGGTGATGCCTGATCCTCCTGCTTGACTCAGGCAAGCTGATATCTTCTTCAAGGCCTGTCAAGCTTATCACTCAGGGGAGATTTGCCCAATACCTCAAGGCTTGACAAGGGCGGCCTGCTATTATCTCAAGCCCTCCAAAGGGATGCTGCCTTGTCATGGCTCAGACGTGGCAGACAAGCATGTCCCCGATCATTCATCAGGCCCTTCTGCTACCGGCAGCCAGAGAGAAGTCTCGGCCTCTGCCGATCCGACCGGGTGCCTGTCTGCTGCCTGATTTCAGACGACCCCTTCCGGGAGGGATGACAGGAGCCAGTTCCCTGGCAGAAGGGGGAAATTCACTGTAGATCTGTGAAGATGTTTTCTCTCTCTCACTAGTCCATCAGCATCCAGTCATTCAACAAACACTCGTCATGTCAGGCTCTGGGGATTCAAAAAGAATTGTTTGCAAAGCAGACAGAACTCCCCACTGCCGAGCGGTTTCCTGTCCAGGGACAGATATGGGCCTTGAGCCAGAATTCCTGTTGGTCTTTGTGATCTGGGTTTGGAGGAGAAGGCAAGAGTGCAGCAAACTGGTATCAACTGTGAAACCAGATGGCTTGTGTTCGAATTCCGACTCTATCACTTACAGGCTTTGATGCTTTGAATTAGAGCCATGCCCTCTCGCCCTCCAGTTTCCTCGTCTACCAAAGGGAGATATGTTGTTCTGCGAGGAGTAAACCAGTTCATAGATGCAAAGTGCTTAGAACAATGAGAGAGACCCGTAGTCCCAGCACTTTGGGAGGCTGAGGTGGGAGAATTGCTCAAGGCCAGGAGTTCAAGACCAGCCTGGGCAACATAGTGAGAACCCGTATCTACAAAAAGCGGAACAATTTGCCAGTTGTGATGATACGCGCCTGCAGTCCCAGCTACTCAGGAGGCTGAGGCAGGAGGATCACCTGAGCCCGGGAGTCCCAGGCTGTGATGAGCTATGATTGTGCCACTGCACTCCAGCCTGGGCAACAGAGCGAGACCCTGACTCTTAAAAAAATATAATAATAGTAATAAAGAAAAATTAAAAGTATCCAGAGGAGACGAGTCACTTCTATCGTAAGGCTACTGCCCGGAAAGATGCTGGTGACATCACGAGTCCTTTTTGGAAGGGCCGTGGGAGAAATCCTTGCCAAAAATAATTGCGCCTTCTTCTGAGCATCTGGCGTGCTTTTGTTTCAGGACACTGAGAGCCGCATAAATGACCAGCTTTCCCTTTTTGAGACGACTGCTCAGGAGGTTGGAGCCAAACTTCTGGCCTGGCCATATGCTGATTGTTCAGGTTCTTAAAGGCTTGAGCTTTTCTTAGCCTTGTTTCTGGCTCTGTCTCTTGACTTTCTTCTTTTTCTCCCTTACAAAAAATTTTTTAAAAGAGACTTTAAAATTTTTTAAATTAAAATTTTTTTTTTTTTTTGTAGAGATGGGATCTTGCTGTGTTGCCCGGGCTGGTCTCAAACTCCTGACTTTAGGAGCTCCTGCCATCCAAGGCTCTTTTTTTTTTTGTTGTTTTTTTTGAGTTGGAGTCTCATTCTGTCACCCAAGCTGGAGTGCAGTGCGCACTTATGACCACCCCAGCGTCAATCTACTGGGCTCCGGTGATCCTTCTGCCTCAGCCTTCCAAGTAGCCGGAACTATAGGTGCGTGCTACCACGCCCAGCTAATTTTTTATTTTATTATAGAGACGAACCTGTGAGCTAAGGCAATCCACTTGCCTTGGCCTCCCAAAGTACTGGGATTACAGACCGAGCCACTGAGCCTGGCCTACTCCCTAGTCTTAATGATTCCATAGTATTCCGTCCTGTGGGTGCATCTGAAGTTTTTTTTTTTGAGTCAGAGTCTCACTCTGTTGCCCAAGCTGGAGTGCAGTGGTACACTCATGGCCATCCCAGCGTCGACCTGCTGGACTCCAGAGATCCTTCTGCCTCAGCCTTCCAAGTAGCTGGAACTACAGGCGCGTGCCACCATGCCCAGCTAATTTTCTGATTTGTTATAGAGACAAGGTATCGCCAAATTGCCCAGACTGGTCTCGAACCCCTGGATTCAGGTAATTCTCTTGCCTCCACCTCCCAAAGTGCTGGGATGACAGGCGTGAGCCACTGCGCCCGGCAGCATCTGAAGTTTTTAAATCAATTCCTCTAGTGTCAAACTATTGGTGGAAAAAAATTCTAGTTGTCCAATTTGAAACAGTGCTTTAAGAAGCATCCTAGGCAGGGTGTGGTGGCTCATGCCTATAATCCCAGCAACTTGGGAGGCTGAGGCAGGAGAATCGCTTGAGGTCAGGAGTTCAAGGTCAGCCTGGACAACAGAGCAAGATCCCATGTCTACATAAACAAACAAACAAACAAATAAAATAAAAGATGAGCATCCTTATAGTAATCAAATGCATGTCCCCACAATTTCCATTTTAGCTAAGCTGAATTCTTAGCTTCTTAGCTTCGAAGCAAATGCGGAAATCTTAAAACCTTGGCTGTGGACAGGCATGTGCCCTCTAGAAATATCTAATCCTCGCACTCATATTTAATTGGAGCTTTCTTGTGGTATTTTACATATCCTTGTAAACCACTTAGAGTCCTCTCTGGAACAAGGCAGAGTACAAATAAATATGTAAGCCCCAAGCCTCTGGCTTCCTGATTAAATTATGCAGCCTCAAACACTATAATACCCTCATTTTATTAAGAGACCACTGCTCACCCTTTTCCTGTTAGCTACCCTCTGACAGCCAATTTTCAGTGCTGTTTCCTGTAGCAGTTCTGGCCCCCACCCATCTCAGGAATTGTTTTTGAACCAGGAGTAGGTAGTGGAGCCCTAGAAGACAATGATCCCAGGCCTGGGAGCAGAAAAACTTTTCCTGCATGTCTCCTACTCAGTTTACCCCAGACGTGCATGGAAAACAGGTGCTTAATGAGAGAAGCCATCTCAGCGAAAGTATTTGAAAAAGAACTCAGCCAGGGCTGGGCGCGGTGGCTCATGCCTGTAACCCCAGCACTTCGGGAGGATTGCTTGAGCCCAGAAGTTCAGGACCAGCCTGGGCAACATAGACCCCCACCTCAAAAAAAAAAAAATTAGCTAGGTATGGCGGCGCATGCCTGTAGTCCCAGCTCCGTGGGAGGCTGAGCTCAGGAATTCAAGGCTGCAGTGAGCTGTGATCGTGCCACTGCACTCCAGCCTGGGGATCAGAGGAAGACCTTCCACTTAAAAAAAGAAGGGTGATTTGAGAAACAGCTATCTGAGCACAGAGCTTGCACTGTTATAATTCTTCAGCAGGAATACACACACAGAGTGAGAAAGAGACAGGGTCTCACTCTGCCACCCAGGCTGGAGTGTAATGGCAGGATCATGGTTCACCTCAGCCTTGACCTCAGGGGCTCAAGCAATCCTCCCTGCCTCAGCCTCCCAATGCACTAGGATGACAGGCATGAGCCACCTCACCCGGCCAGTTTGTGACTTTGGGTCCAAACTAGACCCAGTCTGGGAGAGCTGGCATTTAAATTCTCCAACACAGAGCCTTCCAGAACATTCCAGCGGTTCCTAGGGACATGAACTCGACTGCATATCTGAACTTAAACCCAGCGGGCAGAGCTCAGGACCTCTGCATGCTGAGACTTGGCAGCCAGACCCCAGGCATTTAATTACACGACTGTGGAGAACACTCCGGTGAGGTGCGTCCAACGCAGACAATTATTTTGGGAAAGCCGTGGAGGCCTTCTCTCCGCACCACTTAAATCTTGCCTCTCTTTTACAATTCAATATTTCCAACGTCGGGAGAAAATGGCTTGTTTGCTTCAAAGGACACGCTAGGAAATGCGGGAAGATATTAATTACGTTGAACTGGGCTGCTTTGTCTCTGCACAAATGAGATTCTTCGAGGGGGTTCTGGCCAAATTGCTTTGGGATCAGAGCCAGGAGAGGACGGGCAGGGATGTTCAGGCTCACGTTCCTTGTTTTTCTTTGTTTTGTTTTTGAAAGCATTGAATTTGAGGCCGGGCAGGGCAGCTCACACCTGTAATGCTACCGCTTTGGGAGGCTGAGGCAGGAGGATCGCTTTAGCCCAGTAGTTCAAGACCAGCCTGGGCAACATAGTGAGACCCCATCGCTACAGAAAATAATTAGCCAGGCAGGATTTTGCACTCCTGTAGTCCCAGCTACTTGGGAAACTTAGGCAGGAGGATCACTTGAGGCCAGGAGTTTGAGACCGGCCTGGACAACACAGTGAGACCCCATCTCTACAAAAATAAAAAGATTAGCTGACCATGGCGATGTGCACCTGTGGTCCCAGCTACTCGGCAGGCTGAGGCAGGAGGATCACTTGAACCCAGGAGTTCGAGGCTGTAGTGAGCTATGATCGCACCATGCATTCCAGTCTGGGTGACAGAAGGAGACCTTGTTGTCTCTTAAAAAAAAAAAAAAGGCATGATGGTTTACACCTGTCACCTCAGCACTTTGGGAGGCTAAGGCAAAAGGATTGTCTAAGCTCAGAGGTTCGAAACCAGTCTGGGCAACTTGGTGAGACCTTGTCTCTACAATAAATCAAAAAATTAGCTGCCGTGGTGGCACGTGCCTGTAGTTCCAGCTACTTGGAAGACTGAAGCGGAAGGATCACCTGAGCCCAGCAGGTCTGCACTCCACTGCACTGCAGCCTGGGCGAGAGAGTGAGACTCAGACTCAAAAAAAAAAGATTAAAAGTTTAAAAAGTAATAAATGGGGCAAAAATATGTGTATATATTTATGGGCTCATAGCATGCATTTTTCTTTTAAAGGCACAAAGCATGACTAATGACAATAGTTTCAGACGGTGTTTATGAATGGCTTATAAATTAGTGGAGGAGTCAAACTCATCTGTACTGTTCCATCATTTGCCCACATTCCAGTGAGCCTAAAAAAAGCGACTTTCCTGAGTGGGAGAAGCAGGTGGGCTGGTAGCCGGCGGCTGGGGCTGTCGCAACTCACAGCTCGGCTCCGCGGCAGCACAGGGCACAGCCTGGCTGGACGAAGCGGGCGGGGCTGTACAAACGGTGGGTGACTGCGCCACTCTGTTTCCCTGTGAGACACTTTGAGCTTTGTCGGAACTCCCTCCATGTCCTCAAGGGAGGACCAGACTCTTCTTTGCCACCCCTGTAGCCACTGCCATTGTAGCAAGAGACAGAGAGATTGCCCAGGCTGATCTCCAACTGCCTGGACCACGTACAGTCACCTCTGCCCTCATTCCCCTCCCTCACCCCTGACAGCAGCCAGAGGTCACTGGGAACAGCCAAGTCAGGGCACGTCCCTCTTCTGCTCAGAACCTTCCATGGCTCCCACCTTCCTCAGAGCAGAAGGCAAGGCCCTCACTGCTTCCCAAGAGGTCCTACATACTTTGCCTCAGCCCCGCCGCCCTCATCTCCCTCCACTTACCCCCTCCATGTTTCCCAAACCGTGAGGTATAGTCCTACCTCGGGGGCCTTCGAACTTGCTTTCTTTTTTTTTTTGAGTCAGAGTCTCACTCTGTTGCCTAAGCTGGAGCGTAGTGGCATGCTCATGGCTTACCGCGATCTTGAGCTCCTGAGCTGAAGTGATCCTCCTGCCTCAGCCTCCCAAGTAACTGGACTACAGGCATGTGTTATGATGTCTGATTGAGGTTTTTAAGCTTTCTGTAGAAATGAGTTCTCACTATGTTGCCCAGGTTGGTCTTGAACTCCTGGGCTCAAGCAGTTCTCCTGCCTTGGTCTCTCAGTGTGCTGGGATTGTGGGTGTGAGCCACTGCACGTGACTTCCCTGGATATTTCCTAATCAGTTTGGAAATTATAACTGTCTCTGGTTCCCTGATGCACATTAGCATTTCAAAGGTTCTGATAAGTCCTGCAGTATTTTACCCAGCAATGTATTTTACCCAGCAATGCACACATGAGTTTGACCACAGAGCATCTTTTTTTTCAGCATACCGGGGAAGATGACCAGTGGTCCAAGGAGCATGGCTTGCGAAACACGCCATAATTGGCCACTGGATTATCTGGGTGTCATAAACTGACCTGGAGTTTAATTTAGGAGGAACCCGAGGTTGATGCCTTCTACCCAAGGGCTCGGGAAGTCTCAGGGAGCAGCATTCTGTCTCTCCTTGGCCATTACCTTGCCTGGGCCTCTCCTGGTGGGGTGAGGGACAGTGGGCTGGCCCTTAGTCCTTAGTGGCCCGTGAGGCATCTCCACAGAGCCTGTGTGTCACTGTGGGCACTGAGGCGGACATCCTGGTCTGGGAGTTATTATGGGTGATCTATGTCCTGATGGTGGTTACGGGTACTGTTGTGTGTGAGCAAATGAATTCCTGCCTTGGGGAAGCGCTTGAATCCCACAATTTCTTGCTGTGTCTCTTCACCCTCTGCCCCTCAGTCTTGTCTTCTGTGAAATAGGGGCTCCCTGAGGAGGGATTGAGACCACAGCCAGCAGGCTCAGCACTTGGCCTGTGCCAGGCGTCCGGCCAAGGGCGTCTGCCATTCCCCAAAGCCCACTTGCTATCCCACGAGGCCGAGGGGAAGCCCCATATGGTTCCTGCCTCTGACTCTGATCTCCCTGCAGACTCTGTTCCAGAGCCCAGAGGAGGGCTGGCAGCTCTATACCTCGGCACAGGCCCCCGACGGGAAATGCATTTGCACGGCCGTGATCCCTGCGCAAAGCACCTGCTCCCGCGATGGCCGGAGTCGAGAGCTGCGGCAGCTGATGGAGAAGGTAAGTACTCCCAGGGGTCTCCCGCTTTCCACTCACCCTCCAGTCCCAGCTGGGTCAGCGGCGCCAGGTCCTGCCGGGATTATCCAGGGCTCGTGATAACCAGGATGGATGTTTTACCCAGTATCTGTTTGATGCTTCTTCAGAAAAGAAGCCATGCATCTGTGGGGCCAGGGAGGAAGGATACCCCAGTGCCAGCATCTGAGTCCTCTGGGTGTGAACCCCAAATACACAGGGCACACCCCCCACAGCCCTGCAGTTCACCGGACTCACCTGCTAAGAAGGCATTCTGTGCCTCTGGGGTGGTGTCATCCTCCAAGAGACTCCAGCAAAGTTCCCCCCCACCCCCCGCTTTTTTTTAAATTTAGAGATGGGGTCTCGCTCTGTTGCCCAGACTGGAATGCAGTGGCATGATCATAGCCACTGCATTCATCCTCGAAATCCTGGGCTCAAGCGATCCTCCGTTCTCAGCCTCCCGAGGAGCTAGGACTACAGGCATTGACCGCCATACGTGGCTAATTTTATTTTTAGTTATGATGATGATTAGGGTTATTTTTGAGTCGGGGACTCACTCTGTCACCCAGGCTGGAATGCAGCGGCATGATGACTCACCACAGCCTCGACCTCCTGGCACGGGTGAACCTTCCGTCTCAGCCTCCCTAGAAGCTGGGATTACAGGTGTATGCCACCATGCCTGGTTACATTTTTATAGAGATGCGGTCTTGCTATATGCCCAGACTGGTCTTGAACTCCTGAGCTCAAGCAGTTCTCCTGATTCAGCCTCCCAAGGGGCTGGGATTACAGGCATGAGCCACCACACCAAACTATTTTTATTTTTGTAGAAATAGGGTCTTGCTATGTTGCCCAGGCTGATCTCCAACTCCTGGCCTCAGCTTGGCCTCCCAAAGTGCTGGGAGTACAGGCATGAGTCACTGCACTCGGCCTTCCTTCCCCCTTCGATAGAAAATGGTCCCCATTCAACACATGCCCAAAGTGATTTAGTGCCCTTTATATAGACTGATGGCTGTGTCTGCCACGGCTCAGCTAAAATGCCCAGTTGCCAGCTCTTTTGCCAGTGATGAAAGGGATGGGTAACTCTCGCTGTCACTCTCTAGAGGAAGAGGCTGCGGCTTGGCAGACAGGAGAGTTGATCAGCACAGGGACTCCCACTCATGAGCCCTACGGGTCCTGCCCTGTCCACAGCACTGGAACTGCTTTCCCCAATAATTCTGGACATCTGTGCAGTGTCCTCTGATTATGGATGATGGCTATACAGTATTCCCTGCTTATTCCTGGGAGGTATTTTCCAAGATTTTCTGAGGGCATCCAAAGCCCTGTACAGTTGACCTTCTGTATCAATGCTACCAACCACGGGTCAAAAATATTTGAACAAGCTGGTTGCAGTGGCTCACACCTGTCGTCCCAGCAGTTTGGGAGGCCGAGGTGGGAGGATTGCTTGAGGTCAGGAGTTTGACACCAGCTTGGGCAACATAGACCATGTCTAAAAAAAAAAAAGTGGGGGGATTGAGTTTTCAAAGACAATGTATAGATATCATTTTCTTGTCCTCCCTAAATAATTCAGTATGAAAACTATTTACATTGTATTAAGTATTACTAGCAATCTGGAGGCGAGGCGTGGTGGTGCTCACACCTGTAATCCAAGTACTTTGGGAGACTGAGGTGGGAGGATTACTTAAGCCCAGGAATTCAAGGCAAGTCTGAGCAACATAGTGAGACTATGTCTCTATAAAAAATTAAAAAATGAGCCAGGCATGATGGCGTGCACCTGTAATCTGGCTGCTCATGAGGCTGAGGTGGGAGAATCACTTGAACCCAGGAGGTCAAAGCTGTTGTGAGCTGTGATTGTGCCACTGCACTTCAGCCTGGGCAAGAGTGAGACCCACCTCAAAAAACAACAACAAACCAAGTACGTAACCTAGAGATGATTTAAAGATCACAGGAGGTTATGTATAGGTTATATAGATTATTTTATATCAGAGACTTGAGCATCTATGGGTTTTGGTATCTGAGGAAGGTTCTAGAACCAATCTCCCATGGATACTATGGGACAACGGTATGTACTATGCTGCTTCCTTTTTTTTTTTTTTTTTTTGAGTTGCATTCTCACCTCATTGTCCAGGCTGGAGTGCAGTGGCACGCTCCCAGCCACCGCAGCTTCTACCTGCTGGGCTCCGGCGATCCTTCCGCCTCAGCCTTCCAAGTAGCTGAAACTACAGGCGCGTGCTACTACGCCTGGCTGATGTTTGATGTATTGTAGAGATGAGGTCTCGCCAGGTTGCCCGGGTGGGTCTCAAACCGTGGGCTCAGGCAATCCACTTGCCTCGTCCTCCCAAAGTGCTAGGATTACAGACTGAGCCACCGAGCCTGGCACTATGCTTATTCTTATACACACATACCTATAATAAGGCTTAATATACAAATCAGGCAAGTAAGAGATTGACAGTAATTTATAATCAAATAGAATGATAATAATATACTGTAATAAAAGTTATTTAAAACATATGAATTGTTTATTTCTGGGATTTTCTATTTAACATTTTTTGGGCTGCAGTTGACTGTAGGTAGCAGAAATGAAGAAAGTGAGACCACGGATGAGGTGGGGGGCTGCTGTAAAAACGTTTTGTGGCATCCAGGGCGGGTATCAGGCCCTGGGAACTTCCAAGTGTCACATGAACAACTGTTCAGGACCTCTGTATTTTGATGAGTGGTGTCTGAGTCCACCTCAGCCAGGGGGAGGTGCTGGGTCAGGAGAGGCCAGGCAAGGATACTGCAGTTTGCTCATTCAGCCAAAAAGTATTTTACTGAGCATCTACTCTGGGCCATTGCTGGCACTGGGGATCTGGCTGTGGACATGCGGGATGCTGCCTCTGACCCCACCCGAGGGCGGCAGATATGGATAAGAATGTTCCAGACAGTAGTCACAGCTGGGAAGAAAACCGCTGGGTAAGGGGAGAGTGAGCGAGTGGCTACCTGAGGTGGGGCAGTCAGGGAAGGCTGCTCCAAGGAGGGGTGCTGCCAGCCACGGGGAGGTGAGGGGAACAGCACTCCAGTGAGACGATCAGCATGTGCAAAGGTCCAGAGGAGGGAAGACACTTAGTGTCCGTGAGAACAAGGAGGGCGGGGGTCAGAGTGGTGTGGCCTTAGAGAGAGGAAGTGGGTGAGGCGAGGTCCAGCCCGTGCAGGATCCGCAGAGAAAGAAGGTGGTGGCATCTGCATCGTGTGGGCACCTTCCCTCTGGCTGCTGGAGAATCGCCTGCAAGGGGTGAGGGTGGGACAGGGAGACCTGGAGGAGGTGAGAGGTGGTGGTGGCTGGTGTGGGGTCGGGGGAGAGCCGTCATGCGTGGGTGAGCAGGGCATGCCACTGGGAGCCGAGGTGGCCTGGCTGGTCACGTGTCTGTGTGGCCTCTGCCCTGCTGGCTCTTGTCCGTGGCCTCCCTGGGTAGGGGCTGGGAAGGAGCTCTGGTCTTCCAAATCGCCCGTTCCTAGGTCCAGAACGTCTCCCAGTCCATGGAGGTGCTTGAGTTGCGGACGTATCGTGACCTCCAGTATGTGCGTGGCATGGAGACTCTGATGCGCAGCCTGGACGCACGGCTCCGGGCGGCCGATGGGTCCCTCTCGGCCAAGAGCTTCCAGGTGGGTCCTTCTGGGCTCAGGCCGGAGGTCCCAGGAGTGACCGGGACTGGGTGCCTGTTCTTCCAAGATCAGGGTCACGTCTGGGAAGGATCTAGGGTGTCCTGTCTGGGCTGAACCTCGAGGGCAGGTGTGCGTCAGAGACAGAGGGTGATGTTATGAGTCGGAGGCTGGGGTCCTCTTTGGGTCAGGGGTCGGGATCAGACTTGGCGACGCTCATCTCGGTGGGCAGGAGCTGAAGGACAGGATGACGGAGCTGCTGCCCCTGAGCTCGGTCCTGGAGCAGTACAAGACAGACACGCGGACCATTGTGCGCCTGCGGGAGGAGGTGAGGAACCTTTCGGGCAGCCTCGCCACCATCCAGGAGGAGATGGGCGCCTATGGGTTCGAGGACCTGCAGCAGCGGGTGGTGGCACTCGAGGCCCGGCTCCACGCCTGTGCCCAGAAGCTGGGTACGTCATGACCCTTGACCCAGACCCCTGACCTCCACACCCAGCCCTTTACATCTGTTGACCTCTCGTGTCTACACTTCAGCCCTTGACCTCCCTACCCAAGGTCAAACCTGAAGCCGGACATGGCCCTGACCCCTGGCTCCCAATCCCTCCCCCTACCTGAACTCCATATTGGGATGGGTTTTTGAGTCCTCCCTGGACCCTCGTTCCCGCCCATCCTGCTGTGACCACAACACTCCATCCTTGCCCTGCCCCTCCTGGGCTCTTCTCACCCTCATTCCCCCGTCCCTGCCGTGCAGGCTGTGGGAAGCTGACTGGGGTCAGCAACCCCATCACCATCCGGGCCATGGGGTCCCGCTTCGGCTCCTGGATGACGGACACGATGGCCCCCAGTGCGGACAGCCGGGTGAGTGACTGTGCCCAGCCCTGGGGCCACAGCCTGGGAGGGTCAGAGCCTGTGACTGCCCACACTAATGACTCTCAAAGTGTCCTGGGTCCCCGGGGCTCCTGGACCTCCCGTCTAGTGACCACCAAAGTGATCAAGGACCATCCAGCCCTATGAATCCCACAGTCCGTTGACCTCCCATGACTATATAACAACTAATGGTGACTGAGGACAGCTGACCACTAAGTAACTACCCAGTGACTGATGCCCTCCCAAGGACAAGAGACACCTCGGCACTGGGCAGTGACCTTTGGACTTCCAGTGGCCCCCAGGCTCATGGCTGCCCATCGTCTAGAGGCACAAGAGTCATCCATGAACTGCCTAGTGACTGTCCTGAAACAGTGGACTTCCTTGTGACTGATACCAGTCACTGGGTGGCCACAAGTTTCAGAGATCATAGGCAGTAACCAGATACCATCCCACCATGCTCACTGGCCTTCCAGGGATTATGGTTAAAAGCTTGGGTTTGGGAGTCAGACTTGGATTTGCATTCCAGTTCTACCACTTCTTAGTTAGGAAACCTGGGGCAGGTTCCTTGGTGTCTCTGACCCTTGGTTTCCTCATCTTCAAAATGGTCATGCTCACGTCAGCCTTGAAATCTGTAAAGATTCTTAGCTCCATAGTCAGCACTAATAAGGACACGCACAAATGCTCATTAACACGATGGCAATGATGATGATGACAGACTAAATGATGTTGACATGCCTTGTCCCCTTGTGGTGACAGGGGCTAACCACAGGCAATGAATTTAGTGACCTCAGCTGGGAGGCAAGAGGACTGCCTGAGCCCACGGGTTTGAGACCAGCCTGGGCAGCATGGCACGACCTCTTCTGTACCATAAATCAAAAACTGAGCGGGGTATGATGGTGCATGCCTGTAATTCCAGCTATCTGGAAGACTGAGGCAGAAGGATTGCTTGAGCCCAGCAGGTCGAGGCTGCGGTAGCCATGAGCATGCCGCTGCACTCTAGCCTGGGTGGTAGAGGTAGAGTGAGACATCAACTAAAAAAAACAAAAGAGAATCTAGTGACCTCTTATCACCCCATGGGTGCCTAGAGACCACTAACCATCCAGTATCCAGTGACTGGCAAAATCCTGGGCCCGGTGGATCAAGACACTTACGACGTGTCTGTTTTAAGATCGGAAGCCCTCATGGGACCGTGGTCATGAATGGCCAACGGATGTCTGTGACTAATTACTGACACTCAGTGGCCGCTGATGCCTAGCAGCTGTGGCTGTGGCCTGGGTAGTTGCAGGGACTCTTGGGTTGTTGGCATGGACCTCCAGTGACCAACAGCTGCCCCGCAGGTCTGGTACATGGATGGCTATTACAAGGGCCGCCGCGTCCTGGAGTTCCGCACCCTGGGAGACTTCATCAAAGGCCAGAACTTTATCCAACACCTGCTGCCCCAGCCGTGGGCGGGCACGGGCCACGTGGTATACAATGGCTCCCTGTTCTACAACAAGTACCAGAGCAACGTAGTGGTCAAGTACCACTTCCGCTCGCGCTCTGTGCTGGTGCAGCGGAGCCTTCCAGGGGCAGGCTACAACAACACTTTCCCCTACTCCTGGGGCGGCTTCTCAGACATGGACTTCATGGTGGACGAGAGCGGGCTCTGGGCTGTGTACACCACCAACCAGAACGCGGGCAACATCGTGGTCAGCCGGCTGGACCCGCACACCCTCGAGGTGGTGCGGTCCTGGGACACCGGCTACCCCAAGCGCAGCGCCGGTGAGGCCTTCATGATCTGCGGCGTGCTCTACGTGACCAACTCCCACCTGGCGGGGGCCAAGGTCTACTTTGCCTACTTCACCAACACGTCCAGCTACGAGTACACGGACGTGCCCTTCCACAATCAGTACTCCCATATCTCCATGCTGGATTACAACCCCCGGGAGCGCGCCCTGTACACCTGGAACAACGGCCACCAGGTGCTCTACAATGTCACGCTCTTCCACGTCATCAGCACGGCGGGGGACCCCTGAGCCGCTGCCCACTGGCACCTCCCGGGGTGGCCCTTTCCCTGCTCTGCCCGTGAACCTCAAGGCTGATCTTTCTGTCTCTATGTCACGCCCTCTCTCCTCCCGCCTCGGATTCCTTTGCTCTGCCTACCTTTCTGTTGGACTTTTGTCCTGTGCGTCTTCATTTCTCTCAGTGCATTTTCTCAGTCTTGTCACTTTTCCTTTACTGATCTGTTTTTCAATATTCCACATCTTTGTCTTTCTGCCTCTTTATTTGCTTCTTTGTTTTAGAGATGGGGTCTTGCTTTGTCACCCAGGCTGGAGTGCAGTGGCGCCATCACAGCGTACTGCAGCCTTGACCTCCTGGGCTCAAGCGATCCTCACCTCAGCCTCCCGAGTAGCTGGGACTACAGGCTTGAGCCGGTGCGACCAGCTAATTTTTTTTTTTTAATGTTTTGTAGAGATGGAGTCTCGCTATGTTGTCCAGGCTGGTCTTGAAGTCCTGGCCTCAAGAGATCCTTCCACCTCAGCCTCTCAAAATGCTGGGGTTACAGGCGTAAGCCAGTGCTCCTGGCCTCTTCTTTATTGATCTCTGCTTTTGATACTCCATTCCTGTCTTGCCTTCTTTCTACGGATGTCTCTCTGCCTCTGTTTTCGTGGACCGGACTCTCCAGTTCTCTTGTCCTGTCTCTGCCTCTCCCCCACCTTCCCTCTGGCCTCCTATCCACGCCTCATCTCTCCCCCCACCCCCACCCCCACCCCCACCCCCAGGAGTTGAGTGCATGGATGTTTTCTTTTTTATTTACACGTTTTCTTTCTGGGTTGCCGGAATAAACGGAACCTTTGACATTTGATGCTTCGGTGGCTCTGTGTGTCTGGCATGGGCAGAGGTGGAGATGACAGCAAGGTCTCAATGGACCCCTTATTCCACGACTCAGGCTCAAGTGAACTGGGGTGGGCAGGTCCAGCATAGGGATAGGGGCCCAGGGAGAGGCATCTGGTGAGATTGGGGGGGCGTGGCAGAGGAAGATCTGTTCCAAAGTTGTCTTGATCAAAAGCAATTTGGTTAAAAGCAATTTAATCGGCCAGGTGTGCTGGCTCATGCCTGTAATCCCAACACTTTGGGAGGACCAGGCAGGAGGATTGCTTGAGCCTAGGAGTTAAAGACAGGCCTGGGCAATATACTGAGACCTCATCTCTACAAAAGGTAAAAAAAATTTGTCGGGTGGGGTAGCATGCACCTGTAGTCCCAGCTGCTTGGGAGGCTGGAGTGTGAGGATCACCTGAGCCCCGGAGGTTGAGGCTGCAGTGAACAATGATCATGCCAGAGCCTGGACAACAGAGACCCCAACTCAAAAAAAAAAAAAAAAGCAAAAGCAAAAAAAAAAAAAGCAATTTGATCAAAACCACTGAGAATTCTATCACCATGATGAAAATCGGCCTCCAATGAATATTCTCAGTGTCTGGCCTTCCACTCGTCCATCAGTCTGGTGTATTGCTAAGCGGTTGGCAATTTTTTAATGGGTTTTTAACAATTTCGCTGGCTTTTAAGAAGCTGGCTATGAGAGAGGGTAGGGCCCAGATGAATGTTTCCTTTTTCATTTCAATTTCAAAAATTGTTTTCAAACGAGTCACATCTGTGCTAACTAATAACAGAAAGCTAGAAACAGCCTTAAGGGGCACTTAGTTGAACACACAACCCACACCCTGTTTACCAAAAAAATGGGAAGTTCGGGAAACAGGAGTATGAGGGAGTCAGGGAGAGACTTAACAGGTAAGGAGAGGGCTGGGCACAGTGGTTTGCGCCTGTGATCCCAGCACTTTGGGAGGCTGAGGCAGGAGAGTCCCTTGAGCCCAGGAGACTAGCCTAAGCAACATAGTGAGACCTCATCTTTACCAAAAAATCGGAAAATTAACCAGGTGTGGTGGCACGTGCCTGTAGTTCCAGCTACTGGAGAGGCAGAGGCAGGATTGCTTGAGTGTTGGAGATCAAGGCTGCAGCGAGCCACGATTGCACCACTGCACTCCAGCCTTGTCTCCATTTTTTTTTTTTTTAAGTAAGGAGGCTAAACCCTCAGCAGCCTCAGAGATCAGGCTAAAGGTGGGATAAGGTGGGTTGGGGCATCATAGAAGAGAGTAAGATGAAGGCATCTGTCTGGTGCTAGGACCGGCAAGGTGTCACAAGGATGAGGATGGAAGTGTCCTCCCTGCAGCTGAGCTGAGCAGGCAAGAACGAAGGTGGTATGTGTGTGTGGGGGGGGAAGGTGTGCAGCTGACACCGCCCCCACGTTGGCTCCATCAGGTGGTTCCTGCTGAATCCAGAGCAGAAACATTCTGCAAAAAGCCCCACAGGCCCCAGCCCTGCCCATGGAGGCTGCCACTCCCCTGGGAGGATGCACCCCCATATCTAATTAATGGCCTTCCTGATTAAATCATCTCTGCTCCGTGCTGGCATCTCCCGGAACTCAGACGCTGGGGCCATATTGGGAATGAAACCAATGAATAATAAATGGGGCTGCCTAATGCACTCATTTAAAACCAATTTTTGGAGAAATCCTCAAGAAAAGAAATTAATTTCCATTTAAATGAACATGTTTGACATCGGCAAAGACTCAGTTTCTAGATTAGCACGTGGAGAGCCACTTCGCTTTGTGCCTGCTGAGAAAGTGAAATTAAAAAATGGCATGGGCCCAGTGGCTCCTGCCTGTAATCTCAGCACTTTGGGAAGTAGGACTGATTGAGCCCGAGAGTTCGAGACCAGCCTGGGCAATATAGTGAGACTGTTTTTGCAAACAAAAAAACTAGCAGGGTGTGGTGGCATGCACCTGTAATCCCAGCTACTCAGGAAGCTGAGGTGGAAGGATCGCCTGAGTCCAGGAGGTCAAGGCTGTGGTGGTGAGCTATGATCATGCTACTGTACTCCAACCTGGGTGACAGAGTGAGATTACAACTCAAAATCAAAACAAAGCAAAGCAAAACAAAAAAACTCCAGCAGGGTCTGGGAAACCTAGAATACTGTAACCTCCCCCTGCCAACTGACATTTATTTGGAGGCAAATCTCCAAGGTGAGGGGCGGTCTGTCAGTCTCGGATACGAAGTTTTCCCAGAGTAAGATGGAGAACTTAGGCTGCCAAACTGGACAATCTTTGTCCAAGATACACTTAGGCCTTGAAGAGCCATATTTCCACTGGATGGTAGTGGTGGTGGTGGGGGTGTCACAGTCCTCAGGCCCTCAGATGCCCTCCCCCGCCAAGTGTACTTTTTTTTTTTGAGTCAAGGTCTCGGTCTGTCACCCAGGCTGGAGTACAGTGGCAAGATCACAGCTACTGCAGCCTTGAGCTCCTGGGCTCGGGTGATCCATACAGGCACCATCACCACCACACACTTGGTTTGTTTCTTGATTTTTTTGTAGAGATGGGGGTCTGTGTTGTCCAGGCTGGTCTTGAACTTCAGAGCTCAAGCAATCCCTGTGCTGTGATGACAGCTGTGAGCCACCATGCCTGTGCCCACACACTTTTGTGTCTGTGGCTTTTGGTCTAAGCAAGGATGGGCAGGAGGACTAACACTCTACTCTCAAGGCCAGGATCAGTCTGTGTGTATCTTTAGCTGTTGCCACTAACTCACTAACTTCTCCTATCACAAACACGCGCACAGGGACACAGGGATGCAGCTCTCATCTCATGGCCATCACCCTGTGTTCCCTAAGGTGACTGGCTCGGGGCCGGGGCCTGCCCCATGGAGTGAGACAGCCGTCTGGGAGAGCCTGGAGGGGATGAGCAAGGGAAGACTGCACTGTGGCCGTCCTCAAGGCCTGGGATTTATGGCCCTGCTTCCAAGCAGGTGAGGCGGGTGGGATGGAGTTGAGGGAGGCCACAGCAGCCTCATAATGAATCACCTGACACTGAGTGGGCTCTGGGGGCCTGTTCATCAAGCAGCAACTTGCTTATCTGGGTCTGGCCACTGCTGCACAGACGAAGGAAGGGGCAGAGGGGCAGGTGGTCACAGAGCAGACGCAGACGGTCTCTCTCTGTCACACACACACACACACACACACACACACACACACACACACAAAGGGGGGGAGGCGTGGCCCACACAACCCTCCCTGGCCCTGGGTGTCAAGTCAGGATACAGAGCTCACTCTTCACCTTGGAGCAGAGCTCAGCAACCCTGTCCTCAGAAGCTCATTCCTGATCTTTCCCGGGGTCCACTGTAGCAGGAGGATTCAATCACTGCCCCACCCACACAGCTGTCCTGCAAATGGCGGGGCTGCTGCCTCACGTGGCCCCTAGGCGACAGAAAATAATGTTCTGCCTGGAGGTGCAGGCAGCCAGCCGGCTCTCCCCAGCTCTCCAGAGCTGAGAGGAAACCCATTAAGCCTTCCTAATGACAAACGCTCTGGCGGGCAGGCAGCAGGCGCAGTGAGCGATGGCTCCAGAAGCCAGCCAGATGGGAGGCTCAGGTGACTGCTTATGAGACTTGGGCCTTTATTAGAGACTTGGTCCGGGGCGGGGGTTTCCCTGGGGTGGGCTCTATTTGCTCAGGTCCTCAAGCCCTGCCAGCCAGACACCCTTGCAATCTGGGCTGGTCCCCATAGAGTGGAGGGCAGGCAGAGCAGGTGGTGTGACTACTCCTCCATCTAACAGACTCACAACCCATGAGGCAGGCCACACCCACAGCCCCCCACCTTCCCCAGGTTCCACACTGGCCACTGCAGGCTGTATCTCCCAGCCCCCTCCTGTGGGATCCCTGTCCCAGAGGCGCTGTTGCTCCCAGGAGTCCCCTCCTCTCTAGCCCCCAAGGGCACTGTTGCCATGGTAACAGCATCTGCAGAGGGTGCTGGGTCTGTGGCTGGACGCAAGAACAGGAATTGCTTTCAGCAGCGGGGAAGCAGGCATGAGGGTGCTGGGCGTGACTGGCTCCAAGTGGCACAAGGTCTGTGTGTAGGGTGGGGGCCTCAGCCAGGCTCCCCTGCAGCCTGAACAGGACCCAGAGTGTGGCACCCCGAGCGAACACCTGCTGCAGGTGGGCGGGGCCTTGTCCCGAGTTAGACCCAGGGGACTCCCAGGCCCAAAATGAGGGGAGGCTTCTCGGAGAGCAAGTGCCACCAAGACATTGAACCAAACGGGATGGGGGAGGCATGATCCCTGTGACACAGGCCCAGCTTCCCCTCAGGAGGAAATAAGACACAGGAGAGCAGAGCAGTGGTTCTGGGTTTAATCAGGTGCAAAGGGTGCTGCACTGCCCAAGAGGGCCACAGCAGGCCAGCCAAGCACTTGCTTTTTGCAACAGGACAGAGCAACGTGGCGGGACTAGAAACAACTCGGGGCCCTCCCACCTGCCTCCAGGACTGGGGGGCTCTGGGGACAGCTCCTCTGATGAAGTCTTCTCTTCGGGACAGCCCCCTCAGGTCCAGGAGCCTCCCAACCCCCACTGCCCTTCTGAAGTCAATTCCTATGGGGGAGTCTGGCAGGGACAGCCCCAACTGGGGGTGGGCAGGGAACAGGGACCCCAGGGCCCCCATTCTGGAAGGGCCCCCTCCCACCCATTTTGGGAACAATAAATACTGTGACAGTAGCAGGGAGGGTACCCACTGGCCAGCGACAGCGGGGGAGCCTGCGGGCCCAGCTCCCCGCACCACAGGCCAGGCCTGGCCACCCACACCCTCACTCCGTGCGCAGGATGATATGGATGCCGGAATCCGTGAACACAGGCCCACTCATCTCCCCCGTCCGCAGAGCAAATGAGGCGTCTTCAAACGGCTTCTGCATCTGACCTGGGAACCGAGAGGGCAGCGGGGGTCAGGCCGGGCGGCAGAGGCGACAGATGGGGCCTGCCTGCACCAGCCTCGCACTCACTCACGCTCATCCATCAGCAAGTTTATTGCAGCGCTGAGCGGCAGCCCAGCTGGGGGCTCAGGCCATCACAGAGGCCCCGGGAAGCCGAGGACAGTATACGGGATGGAAGGCAGAGCCGACTGTGGCTGCTGCTGTGTGTTCAGGCGCGCTGTGGTGCTGCACTGGTCTCCCTGGCCTGGTGCCTGGCCCTGCCCCATCATCTGTCCCACTGGCGTCCTGGGGCAGGGGGCAGCCCTAGCCCTGTGCTGGCCCCCGCCCAGCAACTGCCTGCACCCCAACCCATCCCAGCCTCTCCCTGATGTGTGTCGATCCCCAGGACTGAGGAAAGAGGGGGAGGCCTGGGTCCTCCCCACCCCATTTCCCCACTGCCTGAGAAGGGCAGGGGATTCTGGGGGACATGCCCTAGACCACGACCTTAAGCCCCCAGCAGGGGGAGAGGCAAATGGCAGGACGAACCCACGCTGGTGGGCCCGCGGGGAGGACGTGTATGCACAGACACGCAGACCAACCCCTGAGCAAGGCCGGGAGGAGGCTCTCTACACCCTCGTCTGTCCTCGGAGGCCCCAGCCCTGCCCTCCCCAGCAGCGCAGCCTCTGAAGTCTGAGAACGGCCTGTGCTGCCACCTGGTGGACCCGAAGGCCTGAACAGCAGAGCCCACCCCCACCCGGCCCTCCCAGCCTCCACCGTCGGGGGCTCTGGCCTGGGCGCAGCGCCTACTCCCTGCCCACCTCTGCTGAAGGCACCCAGGTCTCCTCTGGCCTTGGCGGAGCTGCAGTCGCTGAACTGTGAGGCCAGAGACTCGAAGTCCTCCTCTCCTGACTTGATCTTCTGGATGTAGCCTGAACAGATACAGAGCAGGGGAGGCCAGGTCAGGACGGGCTTGGAGATGAGCCAGGCACCCCCTACACGCCACAGCCCCTCCCCAGCCATTCTGTCCCCACGTGTCCACAAGGAGTCCTCTGCGCACGAGTCCACTGTGTACTCCTGCCACACATCCACAGGCACTGCGACCCCGCAGGGCCTGGACAGCCATGCTGTGCCTTACCTGGCTCCCTGAGTCACGCTTTCCCTAGCGTGGGCGCGCACGCAGGTACGACATGACCTCCTCCCACCCCCAGCATACACAGACTTGAGGAAAAATCCACCCCAAGCCCAACAGGGTGGAGAGAGCAGGAGGCAGGAGAGGCTGAAGAGGGACTCCCACAGTGGGGGCCTGGGTCCTGGGCCCCAGGCAGAGGTGGGAGAGCTGTCTAGGAAGGGCCCAGCATGGCCACGGTCATCTGGGTCATCAGCCTCTGTCCCATCTGCCGGTGGGAGGAACAGCCTGGCACTCAGTGAGGTCCTAGAAAGAGGCCCAAAGCTGTCTAAGAACACAGCTGCTTCTCAGGGCACGCACAGGCAGGGCCCTTGCCCTCTGTGGCCCAAAGTAGTCATCAGGTCTGACGCTCCTGAATGGAGGGGGCTGGGGCTGGCAGAGGGAGGCAAAGGGCGACTCTGAGGAAAGAGGGTTCCCAGCAGGATCTGCCACCAAAAAGTTGTATCTGTGGGACTCAAGTTTCAGGAGCAGAGAGTGTGGGGGACTGTATGTGTGTGCGAGCACATGTGGTATGTGGTGCGAACACGTATGAGTGTGTGTGGTTTGCATGTATACAAGTATGTGTAGGAGCATGTGTGGTATTTGTGCATGTGGTGTGAATGTGTATGAGTGTATGTGGCTTGTGTGTGTACCAGCGTGTGTATGAGCATGTGTGCTGTGTGTGCCTGTGCTGTGACCGCGTGTGAGTGCGAGAGTGTGTCCGTGCCCACTTGCACTGCGCAGGGCAGTCAGCCATCTCCCTGAGCCTGGGTATAGCCCCTGGGGCAGGTGCCTGTGGCCAGAGTCCAGCCTTCCTCAGTGCCCTGAGGACATGAGTGGGCATCGCTGCTAGTGTTGCCCCTAGGCCCACCCTGTGCTCCCGACTGGCCGCCTACAGGGGACACAGGCTCCTACCCCAGCGTGAGGGTCACCCTGACACACTTGTCAGTGGACTTTTCCACATCACCCTCCCACTTCCCCCACTGTTCCAGGTGACCTCAGCAAGGATGTGAAATATGCCTGGAGCCTATCTTGGCTCCACAGGGACATTGCAGTTGAGCTAAATGACACTGGAAGCTTGCACACCCCATCACGGTGCCTGCCTGACAGGGGGCTGATCCAAACCTCCCTGGGGCCCTTGGAATCCGAACGACCCCAACACTACTGTAATCCACCTGCTGGGACCATGGTCCAAATGATACAACCCTGAGAGCAGAGCCACAGCACCCTGTCCAGCTGTGTAACAGCAGCAGCCAGTGTCCTGGAATCTAATCTGCATGTCACCAGGCACAGGACCTCCCACCCCGTCTGACCATCCCTTTGCCTCTCAGTCTAGCCGTCATTGTGCCAGCAGGCTACTGCAACACGTGGCAGAGCCCAGCGCTTGACAAATGTCACTTACTGTCACAATTCTCCCTCCCACATGAGCTACATGTCCCAGGGACGAGGCTGCCCCTACTCCCTCCTGCTTTGCCCAGCCCCGGCCCTCTTGGTCTCTGTCTCAGTCAGATCTGGCCATCACTGCGAGGCACTGCCTGGTGCCTGTCACACAGGGACCACCAATGCTGTACAAGGCCCTGACCTCTGTATGAACCGCATGTTTTAGTGGTTTTTGCCTTCAATGCCCTGGTCTGGTCAGGACACCTGCCCCCGGGGCTGCCAGGGGATTCCCCTGTGCCAGACAGATCCATCGGTGATTCTGACCTGAACCTGTTGTCACTAGGGTCCCTTCCTGCCCCTCTTCTCCCTGGGCCTTGGAGCAGCTTTGGAGCCAGGCCCAGCCTGAGCCCTGTGCAAGCATCACCAGGGCAGTGGCTGCAAGGATCCCTCAGACTGGATAGCCTACCCAAGGTTGCTCTCTTCCTCACTCTCACACAGTATCAAGCCATAGCTGCTTAAAAACTAATAAAAGCCACGCTTCGCCCCTCTCCCATAGTTCATGCCACCCTGATCTGCCTCTGATCAGTCAGCTCTCTCAGAAAGCATTCTGCTTTGACAAAAACCTGAAGTAATGTTTTTTATTTTTTAAGACACCAGGTCTCACTATGGTGTCCAGGCTGGCCTTGAACTCCTGGGCTCAAGCAACCCCCTACCTCAGCCTCCCAAGCAGCTGGAATGATTGTTTTAAAAGCACTTTCTCAAGGCTGACCTTCAGGGGTCAGGTCCTGTGTGCCCCTCAGCTCAGCCTCTCATGCCCCACCTCGATGACAACCCTCCCGCTCCCACCCTGTTCCCCCCTCAGGTCTTTGCATAATCATCTCCCTCACTCCCAAACTTGCCTGCTGGCCTGTGATTTTCCCAGGAAGCATCCCCAAGCCTCTGCTGTGAGGTCCCTCCCCATGGATGCTGCATTTACCACTGTCCTGTCTGTGGGTCGGTCACCTGCCTCCCAGTGGGGGACAGGGGTTGCCAGGCTGCCTTGTTCACAGCTGTATCCCAGCACCCAGCGCTATGCACAAAACAGGTGTTCACGAATGTTCCAGGGGCTCATGAATAAATGAGAATGAAACAGGCCACAGGAAGGAGGGAGCCAGGGACCTACCCTGTGGGCGCAGGAATGCTGGAGTCTCATGCTTTTCTCATTTGAACTTCAGCCTCACCGCTAAGGCCAGACTTCCAGGGCCTCCTCCAGGACAACACCCCTCCCCAGGCTGGCATCAGGGAACCCCGACCCAAGCAGGGCCCCCAGTCGCTGCAGGTGTTCAGGAGCCCCCAAGACTGCATGCAAAACAGGATGGATCAAGGCCAGCCCACCCGCAGATGTACCCAGAGCCAAAGAGGACCGACGGGTTACAGGGCTAACTCCAACTAGGGGTTCAGGGCCCAGTGCCACGGCTCCTACGCTTTGCCAGTCTAGCAGGCGACCTTGTCTCTTGGAGCCTCCCTCTACTGGCGTATGAAATGGAGTAACAGCCACAAAAAAGAATGAAATCATGTCCTTTGCAGCAACATGGATAGAGCCGGAGATCATTCTAAGTGAACTGATTCAGAAAGAAAAACAAATACTACATGTTCTCACTTGTATGTGGGAGCTAAACGGTCACAAGGCTGGAAATAACAGACACTGGGGACACCAATAAGGGAGAAAGCGGGAGGGAGGTTAGGGTTCAGAAACTACCTACGAGGCACAATGTTCACTACCTGGCGAATGGGCCACCTGAGACCCAATCCCACCACTACACAATACGTCCATGTAACAAATATGCGTGTGTACCCCCGAATCTAAAAGAAAAAAGAAAAAGAAAGGGCCAGTGGTATCTCCCACCTTGCAGGGCTGTAGCAAGGAGTTAACAATGATGGTGCAGAGCAGGCGCTTGACAGACCTGAGATGCCGTCCAACTGCTAGGGACTGACCGTCTGTACCCCTTAGAGTCACATGGCGAGGTCCTAACCCCAGTCCCAGTGTGGCTATGTTTGGAGGTGGAGACTTCATGGAAGTAGTTGGGATAAATGAGGTCACAAGGGTGAGCCCTGATCCTAAGCCAAGTGTCCTTGTGTCACCAAAGAGCTCGTGCATTCTCTCTCCGGCACATGCACTGAGGAGAGGCCACGTGAGAAGGAGGCTGTCTACAAGCCAGGAAGACAGGAACCTTGAACTTCAGCAGAAAGCAAATTGGCTGAAGCCTTGATCTCAGACCTTTAACCCCTAGACCTGGAGGAACCCAAAAAACTGGAATTATCTTTTGGAGGGTGTGCCCCTTGTAGCAGGCTTCTCCCACTAGTTTTCTAGGAAGGTATTTTTAATCTGAAGTTTTGAGAAGGCTGCGTCACGATTTGCGGAAGACACATCCTGAGTTGTGACAAACAGGTGACTGGTCCTTCTACCGTGACAACGTACCAGCCTACACCGTGCTGAGGGTTTAGCAGTTTTTAACCAAAAACAACATGATCTTGGTGCCCACCTTCCCTATTCACCTGATCTCACCCCAAGTGACTATTTTGTTTCCCTGAATGAAAAAAGTCCTTACGCAGAAACATTTTACTATTTGTGGAAGAGGGGAAACAAAAGAAGCAAAAGTACTAAAAGGCATCAACACTGACAAGGTCAAAATCTGTTTTGAGCTGTGGAAAAAGTGTCTTGATAGGTGTATTTAATCAAATGAGAGCATTCTGAAGGTGACTGAAGTTTAAACATGCAAGAATAAATAGGGCCGGGTGTGGTGGCTCACGCCTATAATCCCAGCACTTCGGGAGGCTGAGGCAAGAGGACTGCTTGAGTCCAGGGGTTCGAGACCATCCTTGGCAACTTGGTGAGACCTTGTCTCTACAATAAATCAAAAAGCAAGCCAGGCATAGTAGCACACGCCTGTACATGGAAGGTTGAGGTGGAAGGATGGCCTGAGCCCAGCAGGTTGAGACTGCGGTGGCTGTGAACGTGCCGTTGCACTCCAGCCTGGAGACAGAGTAAGACTTTGACTCAAAAAAAAAAAAGAATGTCTATTGGCTTTGCATATCAGTGACAACAAAGGTAGATATAGCTTTCTAAAAAATTCATTAGATTTGTTCCATTATAATTTGAGACCAGGCGTGGTGACTCATGCCTAAATCCCAGCACACTGGGAGACCCAGGTGAGAGGATTGCCTAAGTCCACAGGTAGGAGACCAGTCTGGGCAACTTGGCGAGACCTCTTCTCTACAATAAATAAAAAAATCAGCTAGGCATGGTGGTGTGTGCCTGTAGTTCCAGCTACTTGGAAGGCTGAGGTAGAAGTATCACCTGCCCAGCAGGTCGAGGCTGCAGTAGCTGTGAGAGTGTGCCACTGCACTCCAGCCTGGGTGACAGAGTGAGACTCCAACTCAAAAATAAATAAATAAATAAATAAACAACTTTTTAACAAATAAATTCCGGGGCTTTTTGGGTCCTCCTTCATGGATGCTTGTTTAAGTCACTTAGTTCAGAGTATTTTGTTATGGCAGTCTGAGCTAATACACCATCAAGACTTAAGAGAGAGTGAGGGAGCAAATGGGGTAGTTTCAGACACCAAAAAGGTTTAGACTAACTTCCTGCTCTGCCTCACCAAATCTGTATGCTGCTTCTGGTCCAAAGCTGCTCATACACCACAGGGGAAGAGGCCTGGTCAGGGAGAGGTGACAGGATTAGGTCCCAGAAGACCTAAGACTCAGCAGGAGTGGCCCAGAGACCTAGTCCAAGACTTGCAGGCTGGCAGGGAGCTACTGACCTTGGGGACACCAGGCCAAAAGAACTCACTGACACCCTGCTCCTGGGCACGTATGTGGGGAGGACTGCTGCCCATTCTGGGCCTCCCTGGGCCCCTCAGGCCCTGGACATGCCAGGGTACAGGGTTGGAAGAACTGGGAGCAGGCAGGCAGGCTTCTCCATGGCCTGCTCTCCTACAACAAGGACACTGGCAATGCCACCCTCAGATCCCCAACAGCATCTGGCCACAGCCCAGCAGCTGCAGAGGAACCACTGCAGGGAAGAGGATCCTCGGCAGAAAGCAGGGAGGCTCTGGCTCTCCGGGGGGCCATCTGCCCCTCAGGCTGATGACAGTGGGTCCAGGTGGCCAGCTGGGGAGGGAGCTGCCCAAATCATGGCCTCCTGATCACTTGGCATGAGCCCAAGCCAAGGAGAACATCCACCTCTATGAAAGAAAACGAGGCCCAGGTACTAAAGCTCACTGATGAGGTGCATGAGTATCTGTTGCCCAGGGCAGCACAGCCGGGGCCATCCCCCTGCATCCTCTTGATGACCCCTGAGGGGTCTGCCCTAGTTCTGTCTCAGGCAGGACACCGAGGCCAGGAGAGGGAGGTCATGGTCCAAAGTTATCAGCGGGTCTGTGCACTATGCCTGCTAGGCCCCTCATAGCCCTGTCCAGAGCTCCTGCCACAGGCTGTGGGGTAGCAGCAGGGGCTGCCTGTGAAGAGGCCTTGACCTGACCTCAGCTCCCCCACCACACGCCACATACCCTGAATGTCTGGGGTCAAGTCTCCACCCCACGGACAGCAAGTGCCAGGCACTGAGCCCATCCTTTCAGATCCTCACAGCCTCCCTGTCCCTGTTCTACAGAGGAGGCAACTGAGCCTCAAAGAACAAAGATAATCGCTGGAGACCATGCAGTTGACATGGAATCCAGCCCTGTGTGACCTCAGGGGGTGAGTTCTGTCAAACACCCCATGCCACCCACCCTCATCTATTACCCAATCCCCCCGATTCTGCCTCTTCAATTTCTCTTGAGCCTACACCCCCTTCCTTCTCCCCTATCCCCAGCTCCCAAGTTCAAGTCCTGTCACCTCTAGCTGCAATTCTTCCCACAGTTTTCACCAGGTGGGCAGGGCTTCAGCAGACACAGGACCCTGGGGCTTGCCACTCACCAGGTGCATCCCCTGACATCCCTCCCTAAGATACAAGCAAACCTCACACTCCCCAGCCCCCACTGCAGTCAGCCCCCCCAGCCACACCCAGGCCTATGCCCTGTGCATACTCCCTCACCCCCCAGCCTCCTGCCAGCTCTCACCAGAACCACCCTGAGCAGTTCCATCCCCGACCTGGTTGCTCTGCTGACCCCTAGACTCTCTCCAGCTATCCCTCAGATACAGGAAGTCCCTTCTCCAGACTTCCTGTCACTTCTGAGTCCTCTTGACCAGTAACAGTGCTTGCTTACAAATATTGTTGATAAGGTTTATAAGGTGTGGTGGCTCACACCTGTAATTCCAGCATTTTGGGAGGCCAAGGTGAGAGGATTGCCTGAGCCCACAGGTTTGAGACCAACCTGGGCAACTTGGCGAGACCGCCTCTCTACAGTAAAATTTAAAAAATTAGCCAGGCATGGTGGTGCATACCTGTGGTTCTAGCTACTTGGAATGCCGAGGTGGAAGGATCACCTGAGCCCAGCAGGTCGAGGATGCGGTGGCCGTGAGCCTGCCACTGCTCTCCTGCCTGGGCGACAGCCTGAGACTCCAACTCAAAAAAAAATACTGTTTATGGCTACTACTGAGTTATAAAGCAGAGCTGACAGAGACTGTATGGCCGTTCCCTCTCACTCACTCTTGTGGGGTCCAGAAGCCTCAAGAGGGACCCCCTAGAGCCAGCAGGACCCAAGAGGTCTTGCGATTCTCTCTAGGCTTCCCCCCCCCCATCCTGCTCTTCCCCTGGAGGCACAGCACTGGGAGCTCCTCTCCTGGCCCCACAGGGCATGTGTTCCCTGCTACCTCCAGGAAAGCATCTAAGCTCCTCTCCTGACAAAGAGCCTCCTCAGCCTGGTCAGGCTCCCCCTGGAAGGGTCTTACTCCCCCCAGCTCCTTGTACAGTCTTTCCTCGAACCCTGGCTATGTCCCAGCCTCAGGCCCTTATGCCTGCCCTGCGCTCTGCCAGGAATCCTTCCTGCTTCCTGTTGGTTCACTCGACAAGCCTGTGAGAGCTACCTCTGAGCAGGGCTTTGTGTTGGGTGGGGGGAGGGGTATGGAGGAAAGAGAGAGGCCCTGCCTTCCAGAAGCTCAGGAGGCTGGCTCTTTAATCAGGCTTGGAGACTGTCTGCAAGAGCTCAACCTCTTTCCACAATGCTTATGATGGATGACGTTAACAGATGCCATTTACTGTGCAAGGTACCATGTGTGTTCGGGTGGGTGTAAGTAATACCCCACAGGCTAGCACGGGACCAAATGACCAGAGCGTGAAACAACAGCTAACACCAACCGAGTGTGCGCTTTGTGCCAGGCCTTGTGCTACCCTTGACAATCACAATGACCGAGGCAATTGTGGAGTATTTATCAGATGCCAGGTGCTGTTATGCATGTTTTACTGGATTAGGTCACAGGATTCTCACAACTACCCTATGATGTGGGTCTGGACATAGGTGAGAGACTGGCTTACTGGAATTGGAGCAGCCTGGGAGGGTTCTGAGGACTCTGGCAGGAGAGGCTGAGTGGATGAAGAAACTCCATGTGAGACTCAGACTAGCACTGTCAAACAGAACTTCCTACAAGAATAAAAATGTTTTATATCCCCACTGTCCAAGATGGTAGCTACTAGCTATATGTGGCTTCTGATGCTGAAAACATGAGCACCGCAACTGAGGAATGTTTTTTAAGAGACAGGGTCTTGGCTATGTTGTCCAGGCTGCACTTGAACTCCTGGGCTCAAGCGATCCTCCTGCCTTGGCCTCCCAGGTAGCTGAAACTATAGGCATGTGCCACCACGCCTAGCTTCATTTTTTAATGCTAATTTTAATTAAGTTATATGGAAATATAAGTTAAATATAATCTAATGAAGTTCTATGAAAATAGTCACATGCTACTTGCCTGCTAGTGGCAGCCAAACTAGACAGCTCCAGACCAGGGTTCTGCAAACTCTCGCCTACAGGCCAGCTCCTGCCTGATTTTGTATGTAAAGTTATTTTGGTACACAGCCACATCATGTGCTTGCTTACAAATATTGTTTATGGCTGCTAGTGAGTTCCAAAGCAGAGTTAACAGAGACTGTATGATGCACAAAACCAAAAATATTGACCATCTGTCCTTTAAAGTTTGCTGCCCTTGCTACAGACTGGAGGATACACAGAATAGGGCAGGGAAGGGCCTCTTCCTTCGGGTCAGAATTAACTCACCAGTTCTACTGGCTAGTTCTTGCTCATTACTTTTCTTTTTTTTTTGAGTTGGAGTCTCACTCTGTTGCCCAGACTGGAGTGCAGTGGCTGCTCCCGGCCACCACAGCCTCGACCTGCTGGGCTCCAGCGATCCTTCCGCCTCAGTCTTCTGAGTAGCCGGAACTACAGGCGTGCGCTACCACGCCCGGCTAAGTTTTTGATTTATTGTAGAGATGAGGTCTCACCAAGTTTCCCAGGCGGGTCTCGAACCCGCAGGCTCAGGCAATTCACTCACCTCAGCCTCCCAAGGCGCGGGATTACAGGCTGAGCCACCAAGCCCAGCTGCTCATTACTTCTCTAACCTCCCTCTGGACCCAGCCGTGTATGTGACTCAGGACCCTGCTCAATGACGTTACTAATGGAAGCAGCTCCCACGACTGAGGGCCCAAGGTGCGCAATGCATCACGTTATCTATGAATTTCCACCACGGCTCTTGGAGGCGGGCTTATCATGAGGCCCAATTGTACAGAGGACACGGAGTTGGGGAGGGGATGTGAGTTCCCCAAGGAGTGCAATGAGGCAGAGCTGCTATCTGAGCCCAGGCCTGCCAGCCTGCAGGCTGGGTCCTCCGCCCCTACCTGGCTCATCCTCAAACGCCAGATGGAAAGGAAAGAGAAGGGCGGCTGTGGGGGCCAGGGTCACACCAAGCACAGGCACTTCCAAGTCAGCCACACCTGACAGCTGAGCGGGCTGGAGTGATTTCCACAAGGCCCGCCTGGGAGAGACCCCGCCATGCCTGTTCCCTGCCCTGCTCACCGTTGATCAGCTCAAGGGCCTCCTCCTTCGTCCGGGTGATCTTCTCCTGCCGCCAGGATGAGGGCCGCCTTGATTGGCTGTGCTTTACCAGCAGGTGTGAGCAGCGGACCCTGGTGGGCTCCCCCTGCCCGTTTTTGCTGCCACTGCTACTGTTGCCACTGGGCCGCTCCCACTGACTGGCGTTAGTGATATGGTTGAAGTAGTATACCCGACCTGGAGGAAGGGAGAGGAGGTGGGAATTCAGCTGGGGCCATGCTCACAGGACACCACCCTGGGCCCCTGACGGGAAGCCAGGATAAGGGACTGGCCCAAAAGACGCTCATTCAGTAAATCCACTGCATGTCCACCACGAGCCACGGGCCAACGTGGTGGACACAGTCCTGGGTCTTACAGAGCTCACATTCTAGGTACGGGAAGAGGCACGAAGCAACAAAGTGACTCCAACCACTGATAACCTCACAGAGGAAAATAACCCAGGGTGGCGGAAAAGAGGAAGTCAGGGGACACAGCTCGCACTCGGCAGCCAGACTCCCTCAGTTCAAATCTGGCTCTGCCACTTGTTCTCTGAATGCTCTGCCTTTCCTGGGCCTTGATTTTCTCACCTCGAAGATGGAGGTAACAGTACTTGCCTGCAAGGGACTGTTAAGGACTGTAAAACGCTTAGGACAGAGTCTGGCACACATCAGGAGGGTGATGACTTTTATGACCTTCGTTGTATAGATGACAAAGCAGACCTCACCTTCTGCACCTCTGGTAACAGCAGCGGTGGTAATGCTTCCTGAGGGTATATACTTAGGTATGTCATACCCAGAAGCTCTGCTCTTGACTGCCACCCAGTGAACTGCACTGCAGAACTAGGAACTGGCATGACTGGGGGCCGGCTGTCACCCAGGGACTGAGGGGCACGAAGGAGGGAAGACTGTGAATAAGAAGCTTGAAGCAGAGACCCAATAGGTTCAGGCGTCACTCCAATGGCTGAGAGTCTGCCTGGGTTACACGGAGCATCACCCATGTAGTAGGCCATCAGGGTCAAGCTGAGCAGAAATAGCAGGGATGGGTCCAGAGCTTAACAGAGCATCACGTTTACGGTGGAGGTCCTGACCACAGGCCAGGACAAGGTGGGCGAGAGCGGGTTCCCGAGGCAAATCCAGTCGAGCCACTGGCTCTAAAACCTCGGCAACGGGCTCTATCTCTCTGAACCTCAGTTTTCCCAACTGAAAAATGGGGGTGTGAGAACAAGATCAAACCCCACGCGGTTAATGCGGAGAGTCAATGTATGCCAAGCGCTCAGCAGAGCGCCTGGCGCTCGGCCAGCAAGAGTGATCACTGCGGATGCGATTACTATGGGCTCTGGTGGCAGTAGGGACCGGGACCTGCCCAGAAGCCCGGCCGGCTCCTTGGGAGTTCGCAGTGGTACCGGCAGGGGGCGCCGGAGGCACACGGACTCGGTCTTAGCCCAGCACCCCCAGAACCTGCAATGAATGATCTTGGACGAGTTCCTCAAGTTTCCTGGCCTCAGTTTCCTCACAGGTAAAATGGGAGTAATGACCTCCCAGCGTGGTGGCCATTCAGACAGAAATTAAACACCTAAAACGCTCGGCACAGAGATAAGCGTGCCAAACTATCGGCATTATTGTTGTGGCTAACCCCTAAATCAGGCCCGAACACACGGGCTATTCTCCGGCAGAATATCACCGGCGGACGTCGAGACTCAACACTGGGCGCGGCAGGGGTGTCGGCGGGAGTGGGTCTTAGGCCCGAGGCCGGGCAGCACCTGGGGCCACGCCCTCTGCAAGTATCGGGGTGTCCCTCCCAGGGGCGCCCCGCAGGCCCAGCGGGATGCAGAGGTTGCCCCGGGCGCCAGGTGCATGAGGCGAAGAAGTGTCAGCCGAGCCAGCAGGGCCGGGCCCATCGCCCCGGGCCCCCAGCCCTCACCCGCCCAAGCCCCTGCCTCAGTTTCCTCCGGCTTCCGGGCTCCCAAGGCTTGCAGCCCCTAAGGGCAGGCAGGGGCCGTTACGCCGGGGACGACGCAGAGGAACTAGGACCCCATGGGAGGGAGGCGACAGCGCGACCGAGGGCCGAGCTCCAGCCCCGCTTCCGCAGGCCCGCGCGGCCCCGCCCAGCCCGACCCCCGCGGCACCTGAGCTGCGGCTCATGCGCTTCTCCCAGCCGGGCGGCAGCTTCTCCTCGTCCGCCATCTTCCCTCCTGCCGCAGCGCCCGCTCCGCCTCCGCCGCGCCGCCTGCGCCCGCGCCCGCCCGCCGCCGCCGCCTATTGGTTCGAAGCTCCCCGCACCGGGGCCCGGCGGCGAGGCTTATTGGACGCTCATACCGTCCGGAAGGGCTCCCTGGCCTACGATTGGGCAGAAGCGAGGGTGGGCGGGCCCTCCCACGTCTTACCTGAGTTCCGCCGCCAGTCGGCCTCACCCCGACCCCGCCCCCTCCCTCTCCTCGCCTCCTAAGTGGTGGGGAAGGAACCCGAACCCGCCCTCTGGCTCCCTTTGACGAGCGCCAAAAAAGTCCCGACCCCTACTTGGTGCCCTTCGCCGCAGAGCCGGTCCAGGCAGGGTAGAGCTTATTGATTGGCGAATGCAGCAGCAATTCCCGCCTTCCGGAGCCGTCGCGGGACGCCTGCACGTTCCCAGTCCCCCCACGCGGAAGCGCCTGGCGAATGTGGAGGTAACGGCGGCCGACGAGGTACTTGGGAAAGGTAGCCGTGCCTGTGCTGTTACCATAGCAACGCAGTTGCCTTGGAGATGAGTACCTAGGCGCCCGAAGCCTAAATCTGGCTCCTCCACCTCTCTTCCCGCCTGTTCCTCCAGATGTCCAAAGCTAACCAGCCTCTTTTATATTTTGCAAGGCTGACCTTTCTCCTACGCCACTGACCCAAACGCCTTCCACGTCCTTTGGAACCTACCTCTTCCTTTATTCCCGCTCAATCTGGCTCCTTCCTGGGTGACTGGTGGTTGCTGGAATTGACACTCTGATGAGAACGCGGGAGGAGGTGCACGTGGGAGGAGGATGAGCTCAGTTTGAGCAATTTTAAAGAGTCTGCAGAGCTGGTGGGACACTGAGGGGGCAGTTGGGGACCCAGGGCTGGGGAAATGTGGGCTGGAGATAGATATGCCAAAGACACCGACAGGGAAGAGTTCAATTACGGTTTATTTATAGCATAGACCCTATGCGACCGTTATAAAGCATGAGGCTCAGTGACGTGCACTTATAGGGAAGCATGTCCACAACAAATCAGAGGCAGAACGAGCCAGGTTAAGAGCATGTTGGGCTCAAATGCTATGACCTTGAACAAATCACTTAACCTCTGCATTTCAGCTTCTCCATCTGCAAAGTGGGAATAAGCAAAAATACATACCTCTTCTTTTTGATGTGAAGACTAACAGCTAATTCATGTAAAGCACTCAACACAGTACCTGGTCCACAGCAAGGACATATAATGTTAACTGGTATTGTTTGCTGGGCGAAAAGCAAGTCATAGTACAGCAATTATAAAAAGTGCAAAAGCCTAACAAAACAAAACAAGCTGGGCACGGTGGCTCACACCTGTAATTCCAACACTTTGGGAAGCCAAGGCGAGAGGATTGCCTATTGCCTGAGTCCGCGGGTTCAAGACCAGTCTGGGCAATATGGCGAGACCTCGTCTCTGCAATAAATGAAAAAATTAGCTGGGTGAAGTGGCGCACACCTGTAGTTCCAGCTACTTGGAAAACTGAGGTAGAAAGATCACCTGAGACCAACAGGTCAAGGATGCGGTAGCCGTGGGCAGCGTGCCACCGCGCTCCAGCCTGGATGACTGAGACTACCACTAAAAACAAAACAAACAAAAAACCAACAAAGAAAATGAAAAACAATAGGCTGGGCATGGGGACTCACACCTGTGAGCACTTAGGGAGGCCGACATGGAAGGATTGCTTGAGGCCAGGAGTTCGAGACCAGCCTAGGCAACAGAACAAGATTGTCTCTACAACAACAACAAAAAAAAAAAAAAGAGGAAAGAAAAAAACATTAGCTGGGCGTGGTAGCACGTGCCTGTAGTCCCAGTTACTCGGGAGACAGAGGCACAAGGATTGCCTGAGCCCAAGAAGTCAATGCTATGGTGAGCTGTGATGGCGCCACTGCACTCCAGCCTGGGTGACAGAGACCCCAGCTCAAAAGAAAAAAATTAATGGATCACTTATGTAAAGATATTCAAGATATAAAGCATAAAAAAGCAAACTGATGAACAGTATGGGTATAAAAACATAATTATCTCAATTGTGTAAAAACCATGTGTTTATATCACAGAAAGTTTCTAGATTCCTTCAATATGTTAATGACTACCACTGGCGATGGTGATACAGGTGAAGGAAGCAATGAGGAACTTAAGCTTTTTTGGGTTTTGTTTTTAAAAATAATTTCATCAGCCAGCTCAAAATGTCAGAGGCACTTGAGTTTTAATATAACATTTTGACTTTTACAAGCACGTATTTCCTTTTTCAAAAGGTAATTTTAGGCTTAGGACAGAGTTGCAAAAGTAGTAGTTTTCATATTCCCTTGGCCCAGCCTTCCCTTATATTAGCATCTTACATCATAAGAGAACAGGGGTTCTCAACTAGGAGCAATTTTGTTCCCCAGCGATATCTGGCAATGTCTTGAGAGATTTTTGGTTATTAAAATTGAGGACAGGAGAGGCTACTGGCTATTTGGATATTGGCATTTAGTATTAGAAGTCAAGGATACTGCTAAACAGCCTGCAATGTACAGCCCCCACAAAAAGAATTATACAACCCAAAGTGTCAACAATGCCAAAGCTCAGAAGCTGCTATAGAATAATTCTCAAAAATAATACATCAACATTGGTATAATACTAGTAACTAAATTACAGACTCCCCCCTCCCCCCAGTTTTCCCACTAATATTCTTTTTATGTTCCACATGGGTTTCATTTTTTTTTTCATGATTAGACTGAGGTTATGTATTATTGGGAAGAGACAGAGACCACGTGCCCTACCTTGTTGGTGCAACATACCAGGTGGTCGATGATGTTGAAATACATTACTGGTTGTATTAAAGTATCTACCACTGCATAGCAAATTACTCCACAATTTAGTGGATTAACATTTATTACATAGTTTCTATGGGTCAAGAATGCAGGCTGTTTAACTGGTGTCAGCAGGGGTGGCTGTGAGCTCATCTGAAGGCTTGAGTGGGGTAGGATCTGCTTCCAAACCAGCTCATATGGTTACTGGCAGGATTCAGGTACTATTGGGATATTGGACTAATGACCAACAGTTCCTTGCTGGCTATTGGTTGGGGAACTCCCATTTGACAGCTCACATGGCCTTTCACCACAAGCAAGTGAAAATGAAAGAATGCAAACAAGACAGAAGCCAGATGCTTTGCAACCTCATCTTGGAGGCGATATCCCATCGCTTTTGCCATATTCCACTTAGAAGCTAGGTCCAGCCTATGCCCAAGAGGAGGATACTACACAAGGGTGCGAATATAGGACTCAGGGATCACTGGGGACCACCTTACAGGCTACCCAGCACACTTGTGATAGTAACTTTGAACATTTGACTAAGGCAGTAGCTAAACTATTTTCCCCTTTGTTATGAGCAAATACTTAAGAGACTATGCAAATATCCTACTTCTGCTTAAACTTTCACCAACTTTAGTGTCTATCAGTACATATTGCCTACAGCAGTCATTACTATGATCATCCAGTCAATGGTGACCTACTATTTCTCTTTCCTTTTACATGAATTGGAATCCTTCTGTAAGGAAAAGTTTGCTCCTTTTATCCTGTTTATTTACATATTCTGATACTTATTTACATTAGCATGGGCTCCAGGATGTATATTTTATTCTTTGGGTTATAAATCAGTATTATCATTTTGTTGCTCAATTTGTCCCAAATTTGGCCAAAGGGAGCTCTCTAGATTGGCTCTTAAGTCTTTTCTGTATACTCCTGTCCTTTTTTTTTTTTTGAGTTAAGAGTCTCACTCTGTCTCCAGGCTAGAGTGCAGTGGCATGCTCACAGCCACCGCAGCCTGGACCTGCTGGGCTCAGGTGATCCTTCCACCTCAGCCTTCCGAGTAGCTGGAACTACAGGCATGCACCACCACACCTGGCTAATTTTTTTGATTTATTGTAGGGATGAGGTCTCGCCAAGTTGCCCAGGCTGGTCTCTAACCCATGGGCTCAGGCTCCTGTCCGTTTCATCTGAGCATTTCTTACTTTCTGGCACCACAGGATGCTCCAGGCTCATCTTTATCTTTCCTGCCCCAGCCTTGAAACCAATTCCTTCTCTAAGAAGCCCTGGTTCTTTTCATTAGAGATTTAGAATAATTAGGTGTGCTTGTTGCTACTAGAGTGCCACTGTTTTTAGTCCCTCTGAGTGGATAAAGATGTATATCTATACATATGCATGATTACCTCTATTTCTGTGTCTGTATACATATTAAAGACCATAAATTCAGACTGACGCCTCCAACTCTAATCCTAGTCCCAAAGGGCTCATTCTAATCTCTCCCATGTCTCCTGTTTTGCTTATAACTTTTCTCCCCTGTAGTAAGAAACCTGGCTCACACTATCTACTTAATATTTACTTATTTGTTCAACCTGTTTGTGTGTGTTACATGTACACACACACACACGGTTCAGAATTGCTATCTGTAAGGAACATGTTTACCAGCTGGAATACAGTGTTTGCATACAACTATTCGTCTTTAGCCTTACAGTATCCGTTGAAATATTTTTTCCAGCCAAGCACGGTGGCTCACGCCTGTAATCCTAGCACTTTGGGAGGTGAAGATGAGAGAATTACCTAGACTCAGGGGTTCGAGACCAGCCTGAGCAACATGGCGAGACCTATCCCTACAACAATTAAAAAAAACCCAGCCGGGTGTGGTAGCACTTGCTTGTGGTTCCAGCTACTTGGAAGGCTGAGGTGGAAGGTTCAAGTGAGACCAGCAGGTCCAGGCTGCGGTGGTCATGAGCATGTCACTGCACTCCAGCCTGGGTGACAGTGTGAGACTCTGACTAAAAAATAAAAAAGTTTTCCAAGTCACTCAGGTCAGCTCCTTTCTTCCCTACCATCTTCAGTGTGGTCATGTGGCTCACTTGCAATACAGGCAGATTCATTGACAGCCTGCATTCCGCCTTTCTTCCTGTACCCTCTTTTGATAAAAACTTCTAAGTTATTTCAGAAGATTTCTAGATTCACTCAATATGTTAGTGATCACCACTGGTGGGAGGGAGGGATGGTGTTAAGAAATAAACTAAGTTTTTTACTAAACATTGAGTTTTAACAAGCCTAGATTAACAGTCATCTTTGAAAATTAAAATTGAGCCGGGCTCGGTGGCTCAACCTGTAATCCCACGCTTTGGGATGCTGAGGTGAGTGAATTGCCTGAGCCCGCAGGTTCGAGACCCGCCAGGGCAACTTGGCGAGACCTCATCTCTACAATAAATCAAAAATTAGCCAGGCATGGTAGCGTGCACCTGTAGTTCCAGCTACTTGGAAGGCTGAGGCGGAAGGATCGCCAGAGCCCAGCAGGTCAAGGCGGCTGCGGTGGCTGGGAGCAGCCACTGAACTCCAGTCTGGGTGACAGAGTGAGACTCCAACTCAAAAAAAAAAAAAAAAAAAAAAAAAGAAAATTAAAACTGAAGTTTATATAGACATACTGAAGAAGGCCTGATCTCAGGAAAAAGAATGGGGTAAGGAGAAGGGTTTTATCTTTAGTCTGGACACTTCCAGGCTGACTTGAAATTTAGGAATCACTGTTACGTCTGTTATTCATTCATTCATTCATTTGGAGTCTCACCCTGTTGCCCAGGCTGGAGTGCAGTGGCACACTCACGGCCACTGCAGCCTCGACTTGCTGGACTCGGGCAATCCTTTCGCCTCAGCCTCCCAAGTAGGTGGAACTACAGGTGTGTGCTACCATGCTCGGCTGTTTTTTTTTGATTTATTGTAGAGACAAGGTCTCGCCAAGTTGCTCAGGCTGGCCTCGAACTCCTGGGTTCAGGCAATCTTCTTGCCTCAGCCTCCCAAAGTGCTGGGATTACAGGCTTGAGCCATGTGCCTGGCAGATAATTTAAAATTTGTTTCTAAATAGACAGGTAGGGGTGCGGCAGCTGTAAGAGTAAGGACAAGGGTACCAGGAGAGACATTTCTGACATGTCAGGAGGAAGCAGAGTCCTAGAGACAAGAGGGAAGCCATGGGGATGGGTAGGGAGATAACTGATGGTGACCAAGGAGAGATCATCCCTAATAAGCTACAGGCCAGCAGCATCCTGGACAGCAGACAGGGCCACCTCCCACAAAGGTTGGTGGTGAAAGGCAGGCAGAAGACTGGATGGAACTTGCAAAAGTGGGGAGGCACAGTGGTCTAGACTCCAACTTTATTGAGTCAAGTGGGATTAACACAGGAGAGGAGAGAATGGATGGAGCAGGGCTGTGTGAGGCTCCTGAGAAGAGCTCCAGAATGAGCCAGCCTCAAGTCCCTCTTGCTCTGCGAGAGGAGAGGGCCAAGGCTGACATCAGGATCTGCACCCAGGGGAACAGAGGTGGGGTGCTTGGTCTCCTGAGTACTCACATCTGTAGAAGACCAAAGACAGTTAATATCACTATATGCCAGGCATCCTGTGGTTTCATTGCATCATCTCATTGAGATGTGGGTGCCATCATGGTGCCCCTTTGTAGGAAGAAACTAAGGATCCAAGAGGCTGACTTCCTGAATCCCATTGCTAAGGATCAATCAAAATTCAAACTCAATCTGATTCTTGAGGGTGGGCTCTTATAGCCTCACTTATAGTGCCATGCTGCTTCCCTGTCTAGGATCTCTTGATAAGAAATGCCAGAAACTGTGGATACTAAACAAGCTTTATTTTTTCTTCACTTCACAACGTGCCAACGAAGTAGACATGAAGTAAACAGATTAACTGGTTTCAGTGTGGATAAGGAAATGAAGGCTTAGGGAGATTAAGAATATTGCCCAGGGTCACTCAGCTGTTTGGTGGCCGAGATGACATTTTACCCAAGGTCTGTCTGAATCCAGAGCCTGCATTCCTAATTATTACATTGACTGTTGCTACCCAGAGGCTCTTGGTCTATTAGCATAATCATATGCCAAGGTTTCCTTACCTTCAGCGATCCACAGTAAACCCCAGAGCTCTAAGCTCCCACTCAGGCTCCCAGCCTGCTGGTCTACTCCTCCTTCATGGATCCAGTTGATCTTGTGCTCTTATTTTAGCAGGTATGTACTGATTGTACAAAGACGGCCCGACAAGTACTAACCCTCCTATCATTAGATAGCTTCCATGCAAAGAGGATGACAACAAAGCAGCATTTAAGTTTTTATTAATGTGAGTTTTTAAAAACAAGCATCTATACCAGTGTAGGGGGGTAAGGTGGCAAAGAAAAGGAATCTATTGATAATAAAGCTCCAGGTTCATCCCATCGTGGATTTCATCTGACGTAAAGGTGTTAAGGAGTACTCACTGTAGGCTCCACCCCTACCCTCCATCCATTGCAGCTGGGTCAAGGTGGTGGCCTGAGGACTTGGCCCAGAGCTTAGGAAGCCATTTTGGACTGGGTCATGTTGACTTGGAAGTAATGCAAACTGTTAAAAATTTTATGCTCCTACACAACAGACATGCCTATGTCTCACTCCACCCTGACCTCCTGTATGTCACTCAAGTGGAGTTCAGTAATAAATATTTGGTACTTGAAGTGTCAAAGTCTTTTAAGCCAAACAATTTTACCAGGCAAACACTCTCCTCCCCAACAAAGTAACTACATGGTTCCCATTTTCTTTTTCTTTTTTGGGGGGTCAGGATCTGTTGCCTAGGCTGGAGTGCAGTGGCACGCTCACTGTGGACACTGCAACCTTGGCCTGCTGGGCTTAGGTGATCCTTCTGCTTCAGCCTTTCAAGTAGCTGGAACTACAGGCGCATGCTACCACACCAGGCTTATTTTTTATTTATTGTGGAGACGAGATCTCGCCATGTTGTCCAGGCTGGTCTCGTATCGCGGGCTCAGGCAATCCTCTCGCCTCAGCCTCCCAAAGTGCTGGAATTACAGGCTTGAGTCACCGCGCCCAGCCTGGCTCCCATTTTCTAAGGGCTTACCGTGTGCCACACACTAAGCTGAACACCTTATTTGTGTAACTTCATCAAGACTTCAGTACTGAACAAAGAGAACTGAGACTGGGTAGGTAGTGTCTTCCTTAGGAAGTCACACAAAGGATACAGTCCCCCAGAGACACGTGGTCCTTAAAAATCGTGTACCTGTGGGATAGAGAACTTTCAGAGGAAAGCCTGGGGAGACCCTTCACCCTGAAGGCAGGCTACGGCAGCCCAGCCTAAGCCCAGGGCTGCCCGCAGTGTTCCCCAACCAAAACCTTCTGGCCTAGCCCTGTCCACCTATAGATCTACCACTGCACTCACCACTTCTTCAGGACAATCTTGTTCCAACGAGTGCCAGTCTGGGCTGCGATCAGCTTCTTAAGGTCCCCGATGGTGTCATCGGTGCTGGGCGCAGGGGAGTTAAGGCAAATAGGCGGAAGAGGCAGAAGAGGAAGAGGGCCTTCTCGGCTTAAATGCTATGTGCCAGGACCCCGTCCGCCCCTCTCCCAGGTTTAAGGAAAACCAGACCGAGTCGCCTGCCTCCCGCCAGGCACACCCGGCGACCACTGCCTGCCGGCGGTCGGCGGATACTTGCATTTAACGCGAACCTTTTTCCCCAGACGGTCGTTGCAGACAACCTCGATCATCCTGGCTGGAGCTAACAAGGCGGGGGAGGGGGGCAGCAGAGTCAGGACTTCCGGGGTCTCCTAGGCCCAGATGCCCCCGCCTACAAGTCTCTCAGCCCCAGGTCCTAAGCCTCGGTCACTGAGCCTTCCGTTCGCCCCCCAACACCCTGGACCCGAGTCCTCCCGGTCCCCAAGACTCGCGTCCTGGACGACGGGGCCCAGGCAGCCCCGCCTCCGCTCCGTCTCGTCACCCGAAGGCCCGGCCCCAAAGCTCCCTGGCCTCACCTCCCGCCGACCCCGGACCCTTGGCAGCCGGGTCCCTTCAGCCTCCCGGGTCCCGAGCCTCTCCGGGGACTCCCTCACCTAGAATCGCCCGGAACCTAGCGACGCCAAAACCACTCGCCTAAGCGCCCAACTCCAGCCGCACAGGACGCTGGGAACCGAAGCGGAAGTGCGGGGCTGGAAATCCCGCCCCCACGTCCAGGGCTGCCGGTCAGCCGTGGGTCCGCTTCTTTGTGGTCCCCGGCTGGCGTGGGCTTACAGTTCCGAGGCTTTGATGTTCCGAGGCTGGGCGGGGACTCCTGTGGTACAAGCGCGGAGCCGAGTGGGGGTCCCCCTGGGTGTGGACCGGGGAAGGGGCGTGGAGCGAGAGCCAGTGGTCAGGGACCGGCGCACAACCCGTTTTGGTTTTAGGCCCCTTCGCTGTAGGGAGACCGAGTCGCTTGGTGGGAACGCTAGAGGGTCCCAGGGGCCGAGTGACCTCCCTGTCCGGAGCCCGACGAAGCCTCTAGCCACAGCTACGGGGAGCGGGAGTCCTGCAGTCATCCCGTCCGGCTTCCTCCTTAAAAGCCCGGTCCTTTTTTTTTTTTTTTGACTGGGTCTCGCTCTGTCGCACAGGCTGGAGTGCAGTGGCACCATCACGACTCACTGCAGCCTCGAACTCCTGGGCTCAAGCGTTCCTCCCGCCTCAGCCTCCCCAGTAACCGGGACTACAGGCGCGCGCCACCACCCCTGACTAATTTTTTTTTTCTTTTTATAATGACGGGGTCTCGCTATATGGACCAGGCTGGTTTCGAACTCCTGGGCTCAAGCAATCCTCCCACCTCAGCCTAAGCCTGGGCCTTGTAAGCATTTTGCTCACCCTTGCCCACTGGTCATTCATTTACTCCCCGGGGAACCTGGGATGCAGACTCCGGTCAATAAGCGAAGCCTGATCCTGGAATGAGCCCACTCTGTGCACCCAATACCAGTCGCCAACATGCCACAGCCAGCAGACATGCTAGAAACAGCACGGTTGCAAAATCTCCAGCTTCTGTATCTTCAAGGAGCGCTTTGTATCAGACTCCAGATTCGTGAAGGCTGGTGGGACACGGCCCGGCTCCCTGTGTTCAACCAAACAGCTTCTGCCAGTGGAACAGTTGAGCGTCCTTTTCAGCAGAGTGGATACTCCTGGTTTGGTAAGCCTAGATTGCTTCACTCAGAAAAGCGGCCACCCCTGTTTATGTGCCCAATCCACCTTCTCAAACTCAGATGTGAGACTGGGGGAATCCACCAAAGGCCATCATATGGAAAGGGTGCACTCTTTGTAACCCTTTCAGGGCTGCTTGCCTTAGGGACTGGCTCAAGAGGTCCCACCCCAAGTATTGGGCTCAGGGGCCTTCACACCTGGAACTTTGGCCCCTACAGAGTCCCTTTGAGTGGGCTTTCCAAGGCAGGGACTCTGAATAGGCCACTTACTCAGACTGGAAACACAGACTTTGGATCCGGACACCTGAGTCAAAATCCCAAGCTCTATTAAGTTCTATGGTCTCAAACGAGACACTTCCCCTCTCTGAATCTTATTTTCCTTCTAATGAGGAAAGGGAGTAGCAATTCCCACCATAGTAGCGTTGTAACTATTGGTCTTGGGCCAGTGCCTCACAGTCCTCTAAGAGTTTGTAGAGATGGGGGTGGGGGGTTGTACAGGTTTCCCCAAGTCCCCTCTACTCTTCCCTTCTCCCCTTTTTGTTTTGTGTCCTGACCGAAAAACACAGGGTGCCTTGGCCACTCTGTGGCCCAGCCAGCTATAGGTTTTTCCCAAAAGACTTGAACCCAAACTAGGGCCTTGAATATTCTCAGGCACTGATATTTAGGTTGGTGTCCAAATCACTGAAAAAAATGAGATTGCACCCTGAGCCAAATTCTTTAAACCTTCATATAAACACCATACCCTAAGCCTAGTGTGGTGGTGTGCCTGTAGTCCCAGCTACTGGGGATGCTGAGGCCAGAGGATTGCTTGAGCCCAGGAGTTCGAGACTAGCCTGGGTAACATAGCAAGACCCCGTCTCTACAAAACATAAAAAAATTATCCAGGTAAGATAAAACATCTCAGCTATTCAGGAGGCTGAGGCAGGAAGGTCACTTGAGCCCAGGAGTGCGAGGCTGTGGTGAGCTATGATTGTACCACTGCACTCCAGCCTGGGCCACAGAGCAAGACCCTGTTTCTAGAAATAAACAAACAAAACCCAAAACAGCAACAACAACAAAACTTTATACCCTGACCCTCTCCCTGGGGACATACCTAGGTGGATGACCCTTGCCTCTTGAAGTCCACCTGGGAGGATTGCTGCAGCATTCTGTAAGTTCATTCCCCTAATAAGTACTTTGGACTGATCTCCCTGGCTGTGAGTGCTTCCTTCTCTGGAATCCCAACTGGCCCCATCTTGGGATGGTTTGGGGTACTCCCTTGTGAGAACTCCTCTGCCGTTGCTTTTGGGGTGATTCCACAAAGCAGGGTGGAAGGTCAAGGGTGAGCTGAGGGGCTTGGTGTACCTGAGGGAGTTTGGAAGCAGTGCATCTTTGCAATCACAAACACTGGGCTACACAGGCATTGACTGTGGTTACCACTAGATGGTGGGATTGCCGAGAGGCTCATTTTCCCCTTTAGTCTTTTGGTGTTTTTCCAGATATTTAATGTTGAACACATGTTCATTTTGTGATCAGAGAGGGAAAAAGTAAATGCTAGTTTTTTTTGTTTTGGTTTTGAGTTGGAGTCTCACTCTGTTGCCCAGGCTGGAGTGCAGTGGCACGCCCACAGCTGGGCTCAGGTGATCCTTCTGCCTCAGCCTTCCAAGAAGCTGGAACTACAGGCACGTGCCACTAGCTATTTTTTTGATTTATTGTAGAGATGAGGTCTCACCAAGTTGCCCAGGCTGGTCTTGAACCCATGAGCTCAGGCAATCCTTTCACCTTGGCTTCCCAAAGTGCTGGGATTATAGGTGTGAGCCACCGCGCCCGGCGAAAAAGTAAATGCTAGTTTTTTTAAAAAGAGGCCAGATGCGGTGGCACATGCCTATAATCTCAGCATTTTGGGAGGTCAATATGGGAGGATTGCTTGAGGCCAGAAGTTTGAGACCAGCCTGGGCAAGACAGCAAGACCCTGTCTCTATAAAAGAATTGAATTAAAAGCTAGCTGTGTGTGGCAGTGCACACCCGTTGTCCCAGCTACTTGGGAGGCTAAGGCAGGAGGATTGCTTGAGCCCAGGTGTTCAGAGCTGTAGTGAGCTATGATCATGCATTCCAGCCTGGGCCATAGAGCAAGACCCTTTCTCTAAAAATATTAAAAAAAAAATTAAGCTGTAATTTCTTGGTGTTTGAGTCAAAGATTGCCCAAGTACAGGTTCCTGATGCTGAGCTGTGAGCTGGAGGAGACTGGAAAGGGGTAGGGGGTACTGCTGAGAGTAGGGGGAAATGCAGCCCAGGGGTGATCTTTGGATGACTTGGGCTCCCTGGGGAGTAGGGGGGTCTGCCATCCCAGCTGGGCTGAGCCATCCTGGGGGTAGGGGGCAATGGGAAGTCCCCAAATTAGATGGCTACTGCTGCACCCACTCCCTCCCTAGACTCAGGTGGGAGCGGCCTCAGGAGGCTGGACATGGCACCTTTTGTGGCCCCTCCCCAGCCCCTGATAGTGTAATACCAGGCTGCCCATGAAAGGACCCAGTGACTGCTTTTGAGGAACCAGGGCAGCCCTATCCCTGTCTGGAAGGCCAAGAGAATCTGCTCTCAGAGCCACATTTTCGGGGGAGGGGTGGTCGTGGGTACCTCCCAGGAGGTAGAGTTCTCAGTCACAACCCAAGGAGCAAGTGGCGCAGGCCCCTTCTATCCCCATGATTCCTGGGTACCTGACTCAGGGAAAGGGGCCTGTATGTGGAGCTCTGTATCTCTCACCTGACTACTTCCCTTCTTCCAACCCCTGAATGCTGGTGGTGCAGGAACCCCCTGTAACTGAGTGGAGGGGTGGGGCAAGGCATCCTCCCTCCCAGAGTTCACCAGAGGGGAAAGAATCTTAGGGATGGGGAGGTGCACAGGAGGTTCCTCCCCACAACATCTGAGCATCTCAGCAGGCCTTAGAGTGAACAAGGCCCACCTGCCACTCAGAATTCAGTCCGCTAGCAGGTGGCAAGTAAAGAAAGTGAAGAGGTCCTTGCAATAAAGTGACAAGCACTGCAAGGGCACAGGGCACACCTAGAGGATTCACTGATCCAGCACAGGCTTCCAGAGAGAACTGTGACCGGAGAGCACTCCAGTAATAGCTGAGGCTCTGGTAGCTGAAGGATCTGGGCTTGTGGCCCTGGCAAGTGACTTGACCTCCAAGCTTCAGCTTAGGGTTGCGGAGGTTTAATGAGTTATTACTGGCAACAACAACAACAAAACAAAAAACAAACCACTTAGCATGGTGCTGGAACAGAGTAAGCGTTTAACAATAGCAGCTGCTTTCTATTTTTATGACATTTTGTCAGTCAGCAAACCAGGAAAAGTGATGATCAGAATGTACTAGGAAGAAGGAAGAGACTGTGTTCAGTTAGGAATGCTCTTGGCTTCAAGTAACAGAAAGCAAACAGTTGCTTAAATAAGTGGCTATTTTTCTCATTATGAAAATTCTGGAAATAGGCAGCACTGACCAGCAGCTCAGGAGCTAGTCTTGTGCGATTCTTTTGATTGCACCCACCATGGTCACAGGGTGACTGCTGAAGCGTGAAATATTTTGTCTGTGCTCTTGTTTGAGGAAGACTATAAAAGGAGTTTGATTTATTACACACATTTGTAACTTATTTTTTTTAAGGTAATACTTAACACATAGTAAAAAAACAAAACAAAAAAACAATCAAGCAGTATAAAAGTTAAAACCTTCAGTTCCCCAGGCCCTTCTCAGGGGCAACTACTGTTGACAATTTCCATTTTCTAGAGATAGTGTTTGTATTCTCAAATATGTCATCTGGAGCCTCATAAGAAAATGATAAACCTTTCAGATAAAAGAAAACATTTCAGCAGAGATAAGGACTTTGTATTTTCAAGTAGCATATAGCATTTTAAGTTCTGTCAGAGGTCAGAAATGAACAACTTGGTTTTCATACAGGCCTTTATGTATAAAGTAAAACACAATAAATTGCATTTTATTGAGTCCCCTATATATGGGATCAAGCCATACACATTATTCTCTCTGTGTTTTAAAATAAAACAATATCCTGGAGATTGTCTCAAACAGCACAGAAAAACCTACCTTATTCTTTTTAAAATCCTGAAATCCTAGAAATGGGATTGTTGGATCTGAAAGGGTGTTCTGATATTGACAAATTGTCTTCAAAGAGTTTGTATCAATTCTTTTCTAAGAACCTCTCCTGCAGTGTCTGAGAGGTTGTTTCCTCACACCAAAGCTAAGTTGGTATTTTCAAACTTCTTAATCTTTTGTAGTTTGATGGATGAAAAAACTGCCATGTTTTACTTTTTTATTTGCTTATGAATAAGTGTGAGCATACACATTTTTTCTTTTCAAACAATTTTAATGCCTCTAATTTCTACTTTTCTGTGTGTATAACAAAGATATTTATTGTCATTATAGGTTCTTGGAGGTATGGTTTAGCAAAACTGATTCAAAATTAAACCTCTCATGTCTTTTGGCCAATCAAACCGACTTCTAGTTATTTAACCTACAGAAATAAAAATAGGATATATGCACACACATTTGTATGTAACATATAAACATATACATATGTATGTACATACATATATAAAAGAATACTTAACTGCAATATTGTTTGTGGTAAAACAAATCTGGAAGCAACCTGTGAGCTCATCAATACAGGACTGCTTGAATAAATTTTAACTACCCTTACGCTATTTTTAAAAATGAGGCGGAAGGATGGCCTGAACCCAGCAGGCTGAGGCTGCGGTGGCTGTGAGTGTGCCACTGCACTCCAGCCTGGGCCACAGAGTGAGACTCCTACTCAAAAAAAAAAAAAAAAAAAAAAAAAGACATAAAATGAGTGAGATAAATATATTGGGCGGGGATCTTATTCCAGATAATCTCCGTAGCGTCAGTCAAAACGAAAAACTCAACAGGCCCTTTGGACAAGCGATTTCACTTACACACGTCCATCCTCGTGCATAGACATCAAATATAAAGCAGTATTAGGCAAGAAAGTAGAGCTCTCTCGCTCTCGGCCAGGTCCTCCGCTCTTGGCCACGCTCCCGACCCTCACCTGGCCGCTCAGGCCGCGCCTCCCCGGCTTGGTCTTCGTCCCTGTCCTCGCCCTGGGCGCCTGGTCCCGTTCCCATCACGCCTTCGGGGCTTGGTCCTCGTCTCCAGCCCCAACCCTCAGTCCTCGCCCTGCCCCAGCCGCGCCTTCCGAGTCCCCTGGCCTTACCCCGCCCCAGACACGCCTTGGGGGAGGGGGTTGGTCCTCGTCTCCAGCTCCACCTCAGGCATGCCTTCTAGGGAGAGGGGTGGGCCTCCGTCCCCGCCCCTGTCTTGCCCCGCCCGCCCGCCAGCCCGCGCCCGCCGCCCCGCCCCAGCATATTGTCTTCACTCACAGCCCCGCCCCTTGGGTCTAGCCCCCGCCCAGCCCCGCCTTCCAGGCGTGGGCTTCATTCCCACGCCCCGCCCCCTAGGCCTATCCACGCCCGGCCACGCCTTCCGGGAGGGGTTGGTCCTCGGCCCCCCTCGCCACGCCTCCTGCGTCTCGTCCCGCCCCATTCCCGCCCCCTGGGTCTTTCCCCGTCCCACCCGCCCCCTGGGTCTCACCCCGCCTTCTGGGCTTGGTCCTGGTATGCAGCCCTGGGACCCACCCTCATCCCAGGGGGAGGAAAGTCGAATTTCTCTGCTGACTGCTGGAGGTGTCAGCCACCGCTCTAACCGCTGCCTCGGCATCCCCGGGGCGACCCTCAGTGTCGCTTGGCCGGAAGCGGAAGTGTGTGTAAGCCGGATCATGGCGAATCTCGGCGCGCTGCCGGACTTGGTCCTCCTGGAGATCTTCTCTTACCTCCCGGTACGGGACCGGATCCGCATCTCCAGGTGCGGCCCCGCCTCCGGGGGAAAGGGCCGGGCGGAGGGCGCGCCTGGCCCCTGGAGATGCGGACCCGGTCCCGGGCCGGGGTCGTTCTAACCGCGGGTCCCCTCCCCCAGGGTCTGTCACCGGTGGAAGAGGCTGGTGGACAACCGGTGGCTGTGGCGACACGTCGACCTGACGCTCTACACGGTACGTTCGGGTCGGCAGGACCCCGAAGGCGCCCCCCCCGGGGCCGCTTGTCGGGGTCCTGGGCTGGGAATTTCGAGCCAGACAGTTCGGAGCCTATCCCGGCGCCATCGCTTACCTGCTTCTAGGTGGCTTCCGGGCCTCAGTTTCCCCATCCCGGAATGGGGACGAAGAACAGCACCTGCCTCCTGCCTCTCGGGGCTATTGAGGGACTTCACCGAGATCGTGCAGGGAAAGGGCTTAGAGCAGTGTCTAGCATATACTTAGCTTACAATCAATGCTAGTTTATGGCTAGCTACATTATCAAGAATTATTGTCCGGGCGCAGCGGCTCACGCCTTTAATCCTAGCACTTTGGGAAGCCGAGATGAGAGGATTGCCTGAGCCCACGGTTTCGAGACCAGTCTGAACAACTTGGCGAGACCTCCTCTCTACAAAAAAAATTAAAAAATTTTTAAAAAAAAATTAGCTGGGCCTGGTGTCGCGCACCTGTGGCTCCAGCTACTTGGAAGCTGAGGTGGAAGGATCGCCTGAACCCAGCAGGTCGAGGCTGCAGTGGCCGTGAGTGTGCCACTGCACTCCAGCCTGGGAGACAGAGTGAGACTCCAACTCAAAAAAAAAAAAGAATTGTTAATACTGATGATCTCTCATGGAGAAATAACTTTCCCAAATCAACTTAATTTCCAGAATTTTTGAGTGGTGCAGCTGAACTATTTCCATTTTATCCCATTTGTATCTTGTTTATTTTTCTTTTAGCATAAAATATTTAAAATATTCAGGAATGTATAGAGATAGTATCATAAACAACCACCTACTGGCCTTCTAGATTTAATCTTTTAATCTTTTAGCCTTTGGCCTTACTTGATGCAGATCATGATTGTGAAATACACAAACTTCCGTATATATACATATGCATGTATATAACAAAACATTTATATATATATTTGTTGCCCTTTTTTGAAATCTTCATAGACAACCACTATTATATAAAGCAGATTTGTATCCTTTCATGGTTTTATTTACTGTGTATGTGTGTGTCCATAAGCAATGTACAGTATTGTTAATGTGTTTCTAAAGTTTAGATAATGCTAGCCTATTTAGATAATGCTATTATACTGTATATATCCATCTACAAATTGCTTTCACACAATATTGCTTTTAAGATTCTTTTTTCAGAGACTAAGTCTCTGCCATGCTGCCCAGGCTGGTCTCAAACTCCCAACTGCAAGCAATCCTCTTGCCTTAGCCTCCCAAAGGGATGGGATTACATACAGATGTGAGCCATAGCACCTGGCCCGCTTTTGAGATTCTTATTTGCACATATAAACCTAGTTAATTCTTTTTAACACCTGTTTAATGAATATACTACAATCTGTGTATCCATTTTCCTGTTGATAGACATCTAGTTTATTTCCAACTTTTTACTATTACAGTGTTACAAGGCAGCTTCTCAGATTTTACTGTGCATACGATGCAGCAGGGGATCTTATTAAAATGATTGGTGGGAGTCTTAAATTCTGCATTCCTAACAACCTCCAGGTGTTGTGTATGTTACACTTTGAGTGACAAGAACGTCTTTGTGTCTGTCTTCTTGTGTCCAGGATATAAGTTACTCTGAAACATAGAAGCATACTCTGAAAATGAGGGGTAGGGTCATTTATATTTTATTGTCTTCAGTTCTTCATCTGCAATTCCAAAATCAAAAAGTGTGTAAAAGGAAGAGTTTTGGTTTTTTTGAGTTGGGGACTCTTTAGCTCAGGCTGGAGTGCAGTGGCATGATCACAGCTCAGCACAACCTGGACCTCCTGGACTCAGGTGATCCTTCTGCTTCAGCCTCCCAAGCAGCTGGGACTACAGGTATGTACCACCATGCCCAGCTAATGTTTACATTTTTTTGTAGTGATGAGGTCTTGCTATGTTGCCCTTGACTGGGCTAGTCTCAAACTCCTAGGCTCAAGTGATCCTCCTGCCTCAGCCTCCCAAAGTCCTGGGATTACAGATGTGAGCCACTGTGCCCAGCTGGGAAAAGTTTTTTGTAAACTGGACACAAATACATTTGGTGGGAAAAATCTAATCTGAACTGGTACGAAGGTATTAATATCCTTTCCCTTAGCCCTCTTAGGATAAAGTCTTATGTTATACTGAAAAATGTTAATCTGAATATGGGATACTGTCCTAGACTTGACTATTGTTATTATATCTTGTAAATGCACCATATTAATTTTGAATTCTGAAACCCATCTGTCCTCAAAGGTTTTGGATAGGGACTATGGCTCTGTAGAGAAATTATTATCATTGAGGTAAACTTTTTTCTTTTCTTTTTTTTTTTTTGAGTTGGGGTCTCATTCTCTTGCCCAGGCTGGAGTGAATTGGCACAATCACAGCTCACCACAGCCTTGACCTCCTGGGCTCAGGCTTGCCTTCTGCCCCAGCCTGCCAAGTAGCTGAGACTACAGGCTCATGCTGTCACACTACTAATTTTTGTGGGGAGACGAGATCTTGGTATGTTACTCAGGTTGGTCTTGAACTCCTGGTCTAAGTCATCCTCCCACCTCGGGCTCCCAAAGTGCTGGGTGTGAGTTACTGTGCCCAGCTGAGATCAACTTTTTAAAAATTGATTTTAAGAAGTGTTTTAGTTATTTTTTCTACCATTTTATTATAAAAAATTTCAAACATATAGAAGTAGAAAGAATAGCATTGAGGCCACCTAGGTACCCTTAGTGCAGGCCTTTGGCAGAGACTGAAAGGCAGGCGCTTTGAGGTGGGGGGAACGTGGCACAAGGATTTATGCTGAACAGGTTGACCAAGAATATATATATTTAGCAGGTTATAGGAGGAACTGTGAATATTTTTGAAGGATGTCTTAATGCACTCAGATACTTAAATGCATATATAACATGCATGAATAATATATAACTATATATTATGTAATATATACACTATATTATATATTCTATATTATGTGTATACTATACTAATAATACGTATAATATATAATAACATGCATGCATGTTATATATGTGACCAATGCTTATTTGGGGGGTGGAGACTTAATATTTAAATGCACTGTAATGAGGACCTACATGGCAACAGTTGAAGCAGGGACGTGAAGGCATTGAAGTGCACATCCTCTGTAAACCAGCCAAAACTGGTCTCTATAGTTGGTGGTCTTTTTTTTTTTGAGCCAGAGTCTTCCTCTATCACCCAGGCTGGAGTGCAGTGGCACGCTCATAGCTACCGTAGCCTCTACCTGCTGGGCTCAGGTGATCCTTCTATCTCAGCCTTCCAAGTAGCTGGAACTACAGGTGTGTGCCACCACACCTGGCTAATTTTTTATTTATTGTAGAGATGGGGTCTTGTCAAGTTGCCCAGGCTGGTCTCAAACCCCTGGACTCAGGCAATCTTGTTGCCTAAATCTCCCAAAGTGCTAGAATTACAGCTGTGAGCTACCATGCTCGGCTCAGTAGTCTTTTTATCAAGAGGAAGTTACTGAAATCAGCCTCTTGTCTAATTAGTGCTGTAGTTATTATAGCTTATGAACCCGGGGCCTCAGTTAGTGTCTGTGGTTGATAAGTTGTAACTGTTTTAACATTGCTTATCTCAAGGTCAGTCTTGTTTAGCTGCTAGAGAAAGAACCTTGTTGCAGTTAGAACATAGTTGAAATTTTAAATGTAGGGGTGCATGGCTTAACCCTTGTCCAGCATGACCTTGTTTATAATTTAGTATCTTATTGCCACAAAGAGTTCATTCTGTCAGTCTTATGATCTCTATTTTAACACAAATGTTGGCCAGTTGTTGCATCTAAACTGCAAAAGAGAAGGGGGTGTGTGTGTCTGACCTTCTGTCTCATCATGACTGGGAGCTCAGTTTTATTTTTTTTTAATCTTTTTTTGAGTCGGAGTTTCACTCTGTCACCCAGGGTGGAGGGCAGTGGCATGATTATGTTTCCCTGCAGTCTCCACCTCTCAGGTTCAAGTGATCCTCCTGCCTCAGTCTCTGAGTAGCTGTAACTACAGGCACATGCCACCATGCCTGGCTCATTTTAAAACTTTTTTTGTTTTGCTATGTTGGCTAGGCTAGTCTCAAACTCCTGGGCTAAGCGATTCACCCACCTCAGCCTCCCAAAGTGCTGGGATTACAGGCATGAGCCACCACACCTGGCCTAAAGCATTGGTTTTGTTTTTTTTTTTTCCGAGTCTCACTCTGTGCCCAGGCTGGAGTGCAGTGGTACACTCACGGCCTCCACCACCTCAACCTGCTGGGCTCAAGTGATCCTTCCATCTCAGTCTTCCAAGTAGCTGGAACTACAGGCACGTGCCACCATGCCCAGCTAATTTTTGGAATGTATTGTAGAGATGAGGCTTGTCTCGAACCCGTGGGCTCGGGCAATCCTCTCACCTCAGCCTCCCAAAGTGCTGGGATTACAGGTTTGAGCCACTATGTCCGGCCCAAGATTGTGTTTTTTTAAAAATAAAAATACATATGCAAAATTCAAAATATGCAAAATAGTAAAAATTCAGGTCTCCTTAATTAAGACCTTAATTAAAGTCTCCTTCCTGTGTCTGTCTCCCAGGTTAACTTGCTCTTTCTACCCAGAGGCAGCAAATTCTTCCATTTTCTTTTGTATCCTTGTAGGATACAAAGTTTTCTGCATGCAACAACACAAACATATATATATATATCATTTAAAAACAAAGCAGGTGATAGTAAGTGTCCACATTTTAAGTTTCAGCAGAATCCACCAGATTGCTTTCCAGAGGAGTCAGACCAATTCCCACCAGCAGAGTTTGATAAAATCTGTTTCTCTACATCATAACCCACCTTTGATATTATAAAACTTGAAAAAAATTTTTCTCACTTTTTTTTTTTGTCTTTCTTTTTGAGACAAGGTCTTGCTCTCTTACCCAGACTGGGGTGCAGTGGCACGATCAAAGCTCACTGCAGCCTCAAACTCCTGGGCTTAAACGATCTTCCCACCTCAGCTTCCCGGGTAGCTGGGGCTACAGGCATATACCACCACACCTGGCTAATTTTTATAGTTTTTTTTTTTTTTTTTTTTTGAGTTGGAGTTTCACTTTGTTGCCCAGGCTGGAGTATAGTGATATGCTCACAGTCACCTCAGCCTCAACCTGCTGGGCTCAGGCGATCCTTCTGCCTTAGCCTCCCACATAACTGAAACTACAGGCGTGTGCCACCACACCTGGCTAATTTTTTTTTTTTTTTTAAATTTATTGTAGAAATGAGGTCGTTCCACGTTGCTCAGGCTGATCTTGAACTCCTGGATTTAGGCAATCTTTTCGCCTCCTCCTCCCAAAGTGCTGGGATTACAGGACTGAGCCACTGCCCTGCCACTTTTTTAAGCTAATGAGGATCCACCCCATCGCTAAAGATGTGTTCAAGGTTAGGGTCAAACTGTCTTCTTGGACCTGGGGAGGAGCCTGGCGGGCCCCAGAACCCCGCACCCTGGGCTGTCCCCAACCTGGCAGGGGCCTCGGAAGCTCTCACCCAGTCACCCTATCTATCTCTGGCTCTTGCAGATGCGGCCTAAAGTCATGTGGCACCTCCTCCGCCGGTACATGGCATCCCGGCTCCACTCCCTGCGCATGGGCGGTTACCTGTTCTCGGGCTCCCACGCTCCCCAGCTGTCCCCCGCCCTGATGCGGGCCCTGGGCCAGAAGTGCCCCAACCTGCAGCGCCTCTGCCTGCACGTGGCCGACCTGACCATGGTGCCCATCACCAGCTTGCCCCGAACCCTGAGGATCCTGGAGCTTCACAGCTGTGAGATCTCCATGGCCTGGCTCCTCCAGCGGCAGGACCCCAGTGTGCTGCCCCTGCTCGAGTGCATCGTGCTGGACCGCGTGCCCGCCTTCCGCGACGAGCACCTGCAAGGCCTGACGCGCTTCCGGGCCCTGCGCTCGCTGGTGCTGGGCGGCACCTACCGGGTGACCGAGACCGGGCTGGACGCCGCCCTGCAGGAGCTCAACTACCTGCAGAGGCTCGAGGTGCTGGGCTGCACCCTGTCGGCCGACAGCACCCTGCTGGCCATCAGCCGCCACCTCCGAGGCGTGCGCAAGGTCCGGCTGACCGTGAGGGGCCTCTCGGCCCCTGGCCTGGCGGTCCTGGAAGGCATGCCGGCCCTGGAGAGCCTGTGCCTGCAGGGCCCCCTGGTCACCCCGGAAATGCCCTCCCCCGCCGAAATCCTCTCCTCTTGCCTGGCCATGCCCAAGCTCCGGGTCCTGGAGCTGCAGGGGCTGGGCTGGGAGGGCCAGGAGGCCGAGAGGGTCCTGTGCGAGGGGCTGCCTCACTGCATGGTCATCGTCAGGGCGTGTCCCAAGGAGTCCATGGACTGGTGGATGTGACTGCTCTCTCTCGCTGGGCCCATGCAGTTTTCTGTTGAGCCCCAGACCCTCTGAGCAGCTCCTCGAAGAGGGCGGATAATCAGGCTTGAGGGCAGGTCCCGGTGGGGAGGAGCAAGACCTTAGGGACTCCCAGACCGTTAATTCCAGCCTCTGGGAGGCCAGATCCCACACCTGAAAATGGGGAGACCATAGCTACCTCAGGGCTGTGTTGCAAAGCCTTACTCCAATAGCTCCCAGCCCCAGAAGCCTCTCAGGGAAGGGTCATCCTCAGGGTCGTCCTCAGGGATGGGGGAATGCAGAAAGGAGGGGTTAAGAGCGAGGGGCCCATGGGGGGCCCAGCCCTCTGGAGGGGCCTGGAAGGACTAGCTATGCATGCGTGCCCACACGCTTGTACTCTGTGTGTACTCCTACACACACACAAGAGACTTAGGGAGACAGGGCAAGCAAGACTTGTGTTTGATGGTCGCAATGTTCATAAAGGTTCTCAGCTGTATTTTGAATTCCACACTTTCCAAGTTTTCCACTGCATAATCTTATTTTGCTATTAAAGAAAAATCACATTTTTCAAAAAAGCATTCATTTTATTCATTCAACCAATGTTTCTTGAGCGCCTACTATTTTGCAGGCATGTTTCTAGAACCTGGGGCCAGAGCAGTGCACAAGACAGGCAAGACCCTACCCTGGTGGAGCTCTTAGAGGAGGGGACAGGCAGGTAAACACATTCCTATACTGATTTTGGAGACACCAGAGCAGATCACATGACTGGGACACGGCTGTCTGGTAGAGTGGGCAGGGCAGGCCTCCCTGCGCTGAGGTCTCAGAGGTGAAGAGAAAACAGCCCTGAAATAAAAATGAACTTGGCGTTTTCTAGAAACAGGAAGAATGTCATATGGCAGAGTGAAGAGTGGGCAGAACAATTGGAAGGGAGGTCAGAGCTGAGCATGGCAGCTCAGGTCTGTAATCCCAGCACTTTGGGAGATGGGGGAGGATGGCTTGAGCCCAGGGATTCAAGACCAGTTTGAGTGACATAGTGAGATCTTGTCTCTACAAAAGTCAAAAAATTAGCCGTGTATGGTGATACATACCTGTAGTCCCAGCTACTCGGGAGGCTGAAGTGGGAAGATTGCCTGAGCTCAGGAGGTTGAGGCTGAGGTGAACCATGATTGTGCCACTGCATTTCACCCTGGGTGAGAGTGAGACTATGACTCAAAAAAAAAAAGTTAGAGATGCTAGGGGCAAGAGCAGTCAGGGCCTTGCAGGTGGCTCTAGTTTTAGGAATTCAGTTAGTAGCAACTTCCTTTTCTGCCTTTTGTGTCTGAACCACTTGAAAGATGCAGGTGTCAGACAGATTTTGACCCCCCCTGACCACCCACCTGTGAGATGAGTTGTTTATGATCCGACTGGGTGGGCTCTGTGAGCTTCCCACCTGCCTGGTAGGCCAGGGTGCTTTTTCTGTGCTGGGCAGAACCAGGAGAAAGAGAAAGGGCTAGGCTAGGTGTGAATTTTTTTTTTTTTAGTTTTGCTCTGTCGTTCAGGCTGGAGTGCAGTGGCACGATCACAGCTTACTGCCGCTTTCACCTCCTGGGCTCAAGTGATCCTTCCACCTCAGCCTCCCAGGTAACTGGGACTATAGGCGTGCACCACCATGCCTGACTAAACTTTTCTGTAGAGATGAGGTCTTGCTATGTTGTCCAGGCTGGTCTCAAACTCCTGGGCTCAAGCGATCCTCCTGCTTTGGCCTCCCAAAGTGCTGGAATTACTGGCATGAACCACCGTGCCTGGTCACTTGTTTCCTTATTCCATGCTCATCAGTCAGAGAAGAGCTGGAGATGTTCCTCCTATGCTTTTTCCTCTCAGGGTTGGAGCAGAAAGCTCCATCTGATGACATGAGGACTAGCATGCCCCTGATGTGGCCATAGACCAGATCTGATTATCCAATGCTGAGACCAAATTTAGCAGCTGCAGTCCAGGACATCTGGGGGCTGAGTGGAGCCAGGCGGGACATGGGAATGGGAGATGGCTCAGAGCTGCTGGAGGCAGGGAGGGATGTGAGGTTTGCTGTGCTGGTGGGGGTGACTGGAGAGCTGGGGTCAGCATGGGGGAAAGTGGTAGACGGCTTAATACCAGCCCTGTACTGAGCTCTGCAGGTAGTCCCGGGAGTGGACTGATGCTCCAACCTGAAGGAACTCCAGGGGCAAAAGCTTCCTTTTTTCTCCTTTCTACCTTTCTAGGAGAGGTGGAGCAGCAGACATTCATTTAGAGGCAGGGAGGCTGAGTGTGATGGCTCATGCCTGTAATCCCAGTGCTTTGGGAAGCCAAGACAGAAAGATCACCCAGTGCTTTGGGAAGCCAAGACAGAAAGATCACTAGAGGCCAGGAGTTTGGGAGCAGATAAGAGGCTGTGAGCTTCAAGGTTGCCCTCCAATGAAGATAAGGATAATCACAATAGCTGATGTGTATTGAGTATTTGTTATCTGGCAGGCACTGTGCCCAGTCATTCATGCACAGACTCCTATCAGCAGCCCAAAAAGGGAAGTTAGACATAAGGAAACTGAGGCACAGGTTAGGTTTCCCAGAGCAACACAGCTAGTAAAGTAGGAGCACCTCAGTAGTTTTATTCTGCAATCTTAACCAGTGTGTGAAGCACTCATGCTGCCACACAGCAGTGTCTGAAAGGATGGCCCAATAATGGTGCCCCATCAGGGGCTGTGGAGGTAATGCTGACTCCATCTTGGATACTAATCTGCAAAATGCTCTGTTGTGTGTGTGTAGTGGTGGGGAGGGGGCTTGTTTGTTTTTTGAGTTGAACTCTCTGTCACCCAGGCTGGGGTGCAGTGGCACACTCACAGCCACTGCAGCCTCGACCTGCTGGGTTCAGGTGATCCTTCTGCCTCAGCCTTCCGAGTAGCTGGAACCACAGGCATGCACCATCATGCCCAGTTATTTATTGTAGAGACGAGGTCTCGCCATGTTGCCCAGGTTGGTCCCAAACCTGCAGGCTCAAGCAATCCTGTCACCTTCGCCTCCCAAAGTGCTGGGATTACAGGCGTGAGCCACTGTGCCTGACTGCTTATTTTAAAAATAGGGTCTCACTCTGTCGTCCAGGTTGGAGGGCAGTGGTATGATCATAGCCAGTGGTATGATCATAGCTTACTGTAAACTTGAATTCAAGGGCTCAAGTGATCCTTCTTCCTCAGCCTCCCAGGTAGCTGGGACTTCAGGGGAGCACCACCGTGCCTGGCTAATTTTTATTTTTTTGTAGTGGTTGGGTCTCACTATGTTGCCCAGGCTGGCCTCAAACTCATGACCACCCCACTCAGCTACATGACACCTCTTAATTTCCCTTCTGAGTTTGGGATGAGGCACGAGAATCAGAGGTGAAAATACCAACTTCATGACTGATGAAAGGTGGCTTGAAGGATGTAGCTAAGCTGAGCAGCCCCGGGAAGATTTCTAATATTTCAGTCTTAAATTTGCCAAATGAACTCCGGGATGAGACAGCTGGCCAACCACAGGGTTCTCTGCCTTGGATGCTAGCTGCATATCCCAAGCTTGATCAAAATAGCCCTTCTCTGTGGTCCCACAAACTCCAAAGGGAGAGAGGAAAAGTATGGACTGAAGATGCCCAGTCCCCTTTTTCATACCCACTAGTCAGATAAGGTGTGTGGGTGTGAGTGTGCAGAGAGGGAGGGGTCAGGACTGACACTGCAGCCAAAGTTCCTCCAACTTAGAAACAGGAACCCGGACGGGGTGTGGTGGTTTATGCCTGTAACCCCAGCAATTTGGGAGGCTGAGGTGAAGCATTGCTTGAATCCAGAAGTTTGAGACCAGGCTGTGCAACATAGTGAGTCCTCGTGTCTACAAAAAATAAAATATTTAGCCAAGTGTGGTGGCACACACCTGTAGTCCCAGCTACGAGGGATGCTGTGGTGGGAGGATTGCCTTAGCCCAGTACACTGAGGCTGTTGTGAGCTGTGATCTTGCCACTGCACTCCAGCCTGGATGACAGAGTGAGACCATGACTCAAAAAACAAACAACAGCAATAATAATAATGTAAGAATAGCAAACATAAACACCGGTAACTACCCACAGGGCTGAGATGGAACCCCTAAGGAAGAGTATCCATCTTACCCCTAGAAAAGGTCAACAACAACAGCAACAACAACAACAAAACACTAACACAGAATCTGACATTTTTTACATATTTCTTTCCTTTCTTTTTTTGAGTAGGAGTCTGGAATCACAGGCATGCACCACCACACCTGACTATGTATTTATTTATTTATTGTAGAGATTAGGTCTCGCCCAGGCTGGTCTCTCGCCTCTGCCTCTCAAAGTGCCAGTACTACAGGCATGAGCCACCACGCTTGGATTATTTCTTTTTTTAAAAAAAAAATTTTTTTTTTTGAGAGAGAGTCTTACTATGTTGCCCAGACTAGTCTCAAACTCCTGGGCTTAAGCAATCCTCTTGCCTTGGCCTCCCAAAGCACTACGATTACAGGCATGAGCTACTACTGTGCCTGGCCCATCTTTACCATTAGAAAGTGTCTGAAGTCGGGCTCAGTGGCTCAGCCTGTAATCCCGTACCTTTGGAAGGCTGAGGTGAGTGGATTGCCTGAGCCCGCGGGTTTGAGACCCGCCTGGGCAGCGAGACCTCATCTCTACAATAAACCAAAAATTCAGCTGGGCGTGGTAGCGCATGCCTGTAATTCCGGCTACTCAGAAGGCTGAGGCGGAAGGATCGCCGGAGCCCAGCAGGTCGAGGCTGCGGTGGCCGGGAGCGGCCACTACACTCCAGTCGGGGTGACAGAGCGAGACTCCAACTCAAAAAAAAAAAAAAAAAAAAAAGAAAGTGTACTGTTTAGGCCGGACATGGTGGCTCAGTCTGTCATCCAGCACTTTGGGAGGCCGAGGAGAGAGGATTGCCTGAGCCCGGGGGTTCGAGTTCAGCCTGGGCAACTTGATGAGACTTCGTCTCTACAATAAATCACAAAAAAACTAGCCGGGCATGGTGGCATGTGTGTAGTTTCAGCTACTTGGAAGTCTGAGGCGGAAGGATCACCTAAGCCCAGCAGGTTGAGATGGTGGTGGCCATGAGTGTGCCACTGCACTCCAACCTGGGCAACAAGAGTGAGACTCCAATTAAAAAAAAAAAAAAGGAAGTGTATTGTTCAGTGGTATTAAGGATATTCACGTTGCTGTACAACCAGTCTACAGAACTTTTTCATTCTGGAAACTGAAACTGTCCTAGCTCCCCATTTCTCCTCCTCAGTTCCTGGCACCCACTGTTTTACTTTCTGCTTCCTGACCCCTCTGAGGACCTCCTACAAGTGGATTCATACTGTGTTTGTCCTTTTGTCACTGGTTTATTTCACTGAGCTTAATGTCTTCAAGGTTCACCCATGTTGGAGCATGTGTTAGAATTTCCTTCCTCTTTAAGTTGAATAGTGTTCCATTGTATGAACAGACCTCAGGTTATTTATCCATTCATCCATTGATGGACCATTTTTTCTTTTTTTAAAGTTAGGGTATCACTCTGTCCCCCAGGCTAGAGTGTAGTGGTGTTATTCCGACTCACCACAGCCTCGACCTCTTGGGGGTCAGGTAATCCTCCCGCCTCAGCCTCTTCAGTAGCTGGGACTACAGGTGCACACTACCACTCCAAGCTAACTAAAAAAATTTTTTTTTGGAGATGAGATCTTGCTGTGCTTCCCAGGCTGGTCTCAAACTCTTGGGCTCAAGCAATCCTCCCCACCTTGGCCTTCCAAAGTGTTGGGATTACAGGTGTGAGCCACTGCATTCAGCCCAAAAAGAGTTTTTAAAACACCTAAATTAATAGGAATAGTCAAAGACAAGAATCTTTCCCATTACTATTAGTGATTGGTTACTTTTGTCTTTAAGAAATAACATGCAATGCTCACCTTTTTTCTTTTTCTTTTCTTTTTTTTTTTTAAAAGAGACAATCACTCTCTGTCACCCAGGCTGGAGTGCAGTGCTTTGGTCATAGCTCACTGCAGCCTCTAGCAGCCTCCCAAGTATCTGGGACTACAGGTGTGGCTAATTTTTAAGTAGTTATTTAATTTTAATTTTACTTAGAGACGAGATCTTTATACGTTGCCCAGACTGGTCTCAAACTCCTGGCCTCAAGCAATCCTCCATTCTTGGCTTCCCAAAGTGCGGATACTACAGGTGTGAACTACCATGCCCGGCTGTTCTTAACCTCTCAAAATTTATAATGTATAAATGGAAAGAAGTTGAAAACATTGAGTGAGAAATGTAATGATTTATTGAGAGGACAGAAAAACTCCACAGTGGGAGGGGACCCGAGAGGGTTGCCCAGCTGTTGACTTCTTATCCTAATTTGGACCTTGTAATGCCAAGTTAACAGGCAGAATAATATGGAGTCTGGACAGCAAGTTAGAAAAACTTCACAATATAATATGTTGTATACTGAAGTTTTAAGACTAGGAATTACATTGTGGGAGAGTACTTGTCAGTTTTACTTGTGAGAAACTCATAGTATAACAATTAATTGTATGTTGATGATGTTGAATATTCCCTGAGTCTGTTATCTTGAAAAGAGACCACCCCACCAACCTTATATTATGGGAAATAGCTTGCTGCAAAGCACCAACTACCTTTCTGATTTATGTAAACCTTGTGGTTGACTCTTTTGTTTGACTTGACAGCACTAATTCCACTTATAGTTCATCCTAAATTCTCCTGGTAATTGGGATGGCCATCTGTGTTAGATAATTGCCTTTATCCAAAGGAAAAATAAAACTTCTTTCTTACTTTTTAAAAATTATTTTTAGTGGGGGTCTCACTCTATCACCCAGGGTGGAGTGCAGTGGCATGATCATGGCTTACCACAGTCTTGACCTCCTAAGCTGAAGCAATCCTCCTGCCTCAGCCTCCCAAGTAACTGGGACTACAGCCATGCACCACCATGCCTAGATAATTTTTGGAAAAACTTCTTATATCTCTATGACAACTAGGTAGTTTTAACTTAGAGCCAGATGCCTAAACTGAGATAGGGAGATAGGAGTGTTTGAATGTTGTGTTCCCCCAGCCTAAAGTCATATGTTGAAATCCTAACCCATGGGATATGGTGATGTTATCAGGAGGTGGGAACTCTGGGAGGTGATTAGATCATGAGGGTAGACCCTCAGGAATGGGATTAGTACTCTTATAAGAGAGGCCACAAATAAACTCTTTCTACTTCCATCAGGTAAGGACACAGCAAATCTGAGTATACTTCTTCTTGGGTTTCCAAGAACTGTTATGAATAAATTTCTGTTGTTTAAAAGCTACCTCAGCCAGGTGCACTGGCTTATGCCTGTAATCCCAGCACTTTGGGAGGCCAAGGCAGTAAGATCACTTGAGCTCAGGAATTCGAGACCATCCTGGACAACATAGTGAGACCCTTGTCTCTATTTTATTTTTATTTACTTAAATATTTTTTTCTTGACAGAAAGTCTGGGGAAGCCTGTCTCTGTTTAAAAAAAAATAAAGCTACCCAGTTTATAATATTTTGTCATAGCCGCCTAAACAGATGGAGACAAGGTGCTATCTTCCTTGAGGTTTACATTTTATAAGATGGCTCCCAGGGCTCTTATGAAAGACATTCAATTAAACTTTTTCTTCTTCCCAGGGACCCTGAACTGTAACACCCTTGGTAGGAATCAATGTGGACGCTCAGAAGAGACCTTCCTTAAACATAACATTCCTTAAATTTTGCTTGATATTCCCTACAAAAATAAAGAGCCCTTTTCTGCCAAACCTTTGAGGCATTTGTAGATATTTTGGTCAGAGTGTTTTCTTTATTGTAATCATGCCTTTCCTCCTCACGTAGTAATCTTTTTGAATAAAGTCACTTATCAAAAGTGTTCGGAGGATTTTGTTTTCTGAGTTAGGATCTCACTCTGTTGCCCAGGCTGGAGCACAGAGGCACGATCATGGCTCACCACAACCTCGACTACCTGGGCTTGGGGGATACTTCTGTTTCAGCCTCACATGTAGCTGGGAGGACAGGTGCATGCCACCACACCCAGCTAATGTTACCCAGGTTGATCTCGAACTCCTAGGCTCAAGTGATCCTCCTGCCTTGGCCTTCCAAAGTGCTGGGATTACAGGCATGAGCCACCATGCCCGGCCTCCAAGGTTATTAATAATTTGACAATGCAAAACAGACAAAAGAACAAAAATCCTTGGACTTATTCTTGACTCTTTGCCCTTGAACTACATATTAAATTTATAATTGAGCCAGATGTTGTGGCTCATGCCTGTAGTTGCAGCTACCTGGAAGGGTGAGGCAGGAGGATCACTTGAGCCCAGGAGTTTGAGACCAGCCTGGGAAACACAGAGAGACCCCATTTCTTTCTTTTTTTTTTTTTTGAGTTGGAGTCTCACTCTGTCACCCAGGCTGGAGTGCAGTGGCCGCTCCCAGCCACCACAGCCTCAACCTGCTGGGCTCCGGCAATCCTTCCGCCTCAGCCTTCCGAGTAGCCAGAATTACAGGCATGCACTACCACGCCCGGATGATTTTTTGATTTATTGTAGAGATGAGGTCTCGCTGCCCAGGTGGGTCTCGAACCCGCAGGCTCAGGCAATCCACTCACCTCAGCCTCCCAAAGGCGTGGGATTACAGGCTGAGCCACCGAGCTTGGCTGAGAGACCCCATTTCTAAATAAAGTAAAATAAAATTAGCCAGGAAGGTAGTTCAGATACTCAGGAGACTGAGGCAGGAGGATCGCTTGGGCCCAGGAGTTTGAGGCTGCAGTGAGCTATGGTCATGCTACTGCACTCCAACCTGGTCCACAGAGACCTTGTCTCTAGAGAAACCACACACACACACACACACACACACACACACACACACACACACACACACCCAGCAGCAGATAGCAATTGGATCTGCCTTCATTTTAGCCTCAGATCACTTCCTGTGGGCTCCATCCTCACCTGCCACTGTCTTCCAAGCATTTTCATTCTTATCAGGATTATTGCTTTAACTTGATAATTTTCCTCCCTGATTCTGCCTTTGCCTCCCAAGAGTCTCATAAATGACAAAGAGGTCTTTTAATATACATATCAGATAATGTCCCATAGCTTGACATTCTTCAGTGACACCCCATTGCATTCACAGTAAAAACCCAACATGTTTGGTTGCCCTGGTGGCCCTGTCTGATCTGACTCTGTCAATTCTCTGACTTCCCTTCCTGCTGATCTCTATTTTGGTCAACTCACCTGAGCCATTTCACACATGGGGCTTCTGCTGTTTGTTTAAAAGGCCAAGCATTTCCCTGCCTCAGTGCCTTTGCACTTGCTGTTTATGCTTTCCCACAGCTATTACCTAAATTCCTTCAGCCATTTTCTGGGGTGAAGTAGAAATACTGTGTGTAGTGACTCTGGTGATCAGTTTTATCATCTGTCAAACTGTTGCTACCCCCCTCCCCGCTCAAACACAGTAGGCAGATGTTATAATCTGAAGGGACAGAAAATGCAGAAAACTGTTGTTGTTTAAGACAGGGGTCTCTCTGTCATTCAGGTTGGAGTGCAGTGGTATGATCATAGATTACTGCAGCCTCCAACTCCCGGGCTAAAGCTTCCTGAGTATCTGGAATCACAGGGGCACACCACCACACCAGCCTAATTTTTAATTACTTTTTCAGAGCTGGGAGTCTCACTATACTGGCCAGGCTGGTTTTGGATTCCTGGCCTCAAGCAATCCTTTCATATTGGCCTCCCAAAGCGCTGGGATTACAGGTGCGAGCCATCATGCCTGGCCGGTAAATTTTTTTTAAAACGTGAAACCTTCCAGCAGGGAAGGAAAGTTTAATGGCCGGTTTTAAAAAACAGCAGCTTGAGCCGGGCTCGGTGGCTCAGCCTGTAATCCCGCATCTTTGGGAGGCTGAGGTGAGTGGATTGCCTGAGCCCGCGGGTTCGAGACCCGCCTGGGCGGCGAGACCTCATCTCTACAATAAATCAAAAAATCAGCCGGGCATGGTAGTGCATGCCTGTAATTCCGGCTACTTGGAAGGCTGAGGCGGAAGGATCGCCGGAGCCCAGCAGGTCGAGGCTGCGGTGGCCGGAGCGGCCACTGCACTCCAGTCTGGGCGACAGAGTGAGACTCCAACTCAAAAAAAAAACACAAAAAAACAAACAAAAAAACCCAGCAGCTTGGCATGTAATGTAATGTCCCTGGTCTCCAGCAGATGGCAGACGTGATCTAATTTGCCTTGTCAATGATTGTATTCTCCCAACACAGGAATTACGAGAAACAGCGAACTTTTGTAGACCTCTTCACCCTTTGTAAGGGCGGAAGTGAAAATAACTCATATATGTTGGGCATCTATTGTATAAGCTGGATACTGACTTACATCTGTGATTTAAATTAGAGCATGTTCCTCACTTCTCAGAACTATTCCCCACTAATAATCAATTGGAAAATGAAAGAAATAATGAATGCATTAAATTTTTATTTTATTTTAAAGATGTGGGGTGCAATTCTGGATTAGGTAGATAAGTGGTCATCGTCCAGGTAAAGTTTGGGCCTCTCTTTGGTCCCCACTTCGCCTGGTTTGAGATCAGATACCCTTATTAACTCTATGTTCCCCTTCCCAATATACAATGTCTAGGAGCTAACCTGAAAGGTACAATCGATTTAAGAAGAAAACTTAAAACGTTTTCGATTGAGAAGAAAACTCTCTTCAAGGGTCTAAAGAAGAAACGGATGAATAGAGGCGTGAACCATTTTGCGGACTGGAAGATACCTTTGCAAACCTGGTGTTCGGTCTTCTAGGGGCCTCGGGGAGGTAGAGAACAGAACCGAGGACCGACCCAAGTCCCGCCCCCACACCCGGTCCCAGTCTTTGGCCCCGCCCACTAGGCTTGGGCCCCGCCTTAGCCCCGCCCACCTAGTTTTGTGCCTTCTCTCAGTCTCCCCTTCTAGGGTCGGGCTTCAACACAGGCCGCGCCCCAGGCCTGTCTCCGCCTATAACCCCGTCCACAGACCCTGGAACGCCCCTCTGACTTCATCACCTCCCCTTCCACCTTCCCCGAGGCCCCACCCCTTCGCTCACAAAACCGGAAGCGGAAATGTGCCTCAGCTGGGCGGGGGCAGATGGCGATTGCGCCTGCGCGTTAGGCCGGGCCGGTCCCGTCCTGTCTCCGTGTGACTGTGTGACCTGGGAGCTCCCGGGTGGGAGACTGGCAGGGTCAAAGGCTGGGTCGGGACGCGGCCTCCACTGTACCGCTTCCGGAGTCACCGACCGCTCCACTTGCGCCCACGGAGGCTGCGGCTGTCCCCGAGCTGTCCGAGCCCGGTGGCCACTCTGGCCATCGGTTCCGGGAGAGGCTGGTCGGGGCAGGACCTTTTCTGCAAAAACGTCGGAGTCCTCCGTCCAGAGGGAAAAGCGTCGTCGCCATTCGCGCCTCGGGCCCCGTGTCCCCCTGTCCTCACCGACCTGGCGATTCTGGCGAGTTTGGTGAGCGCTGGGTTCATTCAAGAGAGTCGCTGTTTTCTTCTTGTTTTTGAGTCAGGGTCTCTCTCCGTCTCCCAGACTGGAGTGCGGTGACACGCTCACGGCCACCGCAGCCTCGACCTGCTGAGCTCAGGCGATCCTTCCACCTCCGCCCTCTAAGTAGCTGGAACCACAGGCGCGCGCCACCACGCCCGGCTCATTTTAAAAATAATTTATTGTAGAGACGAGGTATCGCCAAATTGTCCAGGCTGGTCTCGGACCTCTGGGTTCAGGCAATCCTCTCGTCTCTGCTCCCAAAGTGCTGGAATGACAAGCGTGAGCCACTGCGTCCTGCTGTTTCAATTTTTGAAAGCACCTTTATTGAGGTGCAATTCGCATATAATACACTGCACTTATTTAAAGTATAGATTTTGATAAGTTTGGACACACGAACACATCCGTGAAACAATCACAATAAAAAACGTTGAACAAAAAGTTTCCTCCGTGTCTTCTCGCCTCGCCCCCAGCACCCCCATGTATAGGTTATTGTCACTATAGATTGGTTTAGATTTTGCAAGAGATGTTGTTAATCTGTGAATTTTGCTCTGGACGTGGGCATCAGTAATTTACATCTGATGCATCACATTTGGGTGTCAAGATGCTTTTTTAAGTTTGTACAAATTGCAGGTTTAAAGAAATGTAGAATATGTTGGCCACCAGCTTTTTTCTATTAAAGCCGGACAAGATGCACAGATGAGGTCACCACCGCTAAACTTGCTAGGTTTGTACATCCCCTACGAAGTTTCAGAAGGAAGGGGCATTGGGGAATAAAGAGGATACAGGGTAAGTTCTACTTTTATAACTCTAGAAGATGAGAATCTGCAGTCAAAATGAGGTTCATGTGTCACATTTGATTATCAGAGCTGTTTAGTCTTTTTCACCCCAACATTGAAATTTTGAAAAGTCAAGGCCAGTTTCTTTAAAGAGTAACCCACATTCTAGATGTTTGTTTCTTTATGGTGTTTAATTTGTTCCAGAAAGAACAAAAATAGTAACTATTTTAGGTTTCATGAACCAGATGACCTCTATTGCAACTACTCAACTCTGCCATTCTAGCTCAAAAGCAGTCACAGACACTGAGTAAGTGAATGGGATGACTGTGTTTCAATAGAACTTTGTTTACAGAAATAGACATTGGGATGGATTTGGACTGTGGACCATAGTTTGCTGACCTGTGTTCTAGCTCATGAATTTTCTGTAAATTAGAAAAGAGAAACTTTAGCAGGTTGGGATTAAACATCTTTTCCAAGTGTTTTTCTTTTTTTTTTTTTTTGAGTTGGAGTCTCACTCTGTCACTCAGACTGGAGTGCAGTGGCCGCTCCCGGCCACCGCAACCTCGACCTGCTGGGCTCTGGCGATCCTTCCGCCTCAGCCTTCCAAGTAGCCGGAATTACAGGCGCGCGCTACCATGCCCGGCTAATTTTTTCATAGGTGATTCATATCACATTCTGTCGGAAGGCTCGTGCATGCAGGTTGACCTCAATCTTAGTGATGTTAAGTTTGCTCACTTAGGTGGTGACATTGTCAAGGTATATTTTATTTTATTTTAAAAAATATATTTCATTTTAAAGATGTGGGGTTCAATTCAGGATTAGGTATACAAGTGGACATTGTACAGGTAAAGTTTGAGCCTCCCTTTGGTCCCTCTTTGCCTGGTTTGAGATCAGGTACCCTTGTCAAGGTACATTTTTCCCTTTGTAATCTGTAATCTGTGGGTGATGCTCTGACCCTGTAGCAACATCCTGTTTCCCAAGATGATTTTGCCCAGTAATTTCAGCATCTGCAGTGTTCCTTGCCTGAATAAATGATATTAAAAAACCCTATAAAACACCCTTCCTTCTATAAAACACCCTTCCTTCTCCCCCTCCCCTTTTTAAATTTAAGTATCTGTATGGAGTTATGTTTGTTTTTCATTCATTGATTTGTAATCAGTACCTGTTAATAATAAACCCGCTTAGCCAAGTTTAAGGTTTCCTTGCAGTTGTTTTTGACCTTAGGATATATCCCTCTTGGGCTGTGCAGTCAGAACTTAATTCTTTTATCTATGTTCTTATGGTGTCAAGTTGATGATCAGTAGATTTATTTGTTTCTGTTAGCATTCAATTTTTTTTTGAGTTGTAGTCTCACTCTGTTGCCCAGGCTGGAGTGCAGTGGCATGCTCATGGCCACTGTAGCCTTGACCTGCTGGGCTCAAACGATCTTTCTGCCTCAGCCTTCCAAGTAGCTGGAACTACAGGCATGCACCACCACGCCTGGCTAAGTTTTTGATGTATTGTAGAGATGAGGTCTCGCCAAATTGCCCAGGCTGGTCTCGAACCTGTGGGCTCAGGCAGTCCTCTCACCTTGGCCTCCCAAAGTGCTGGGATTATAGGCATGAGCCACCATGCCCAGCCAGCATTCAATTTTAAGGGTTTATTTTTGTCCCCTTTTTATTGGATGTTAGGGTTTGAAAGTGTATAATGTCAAAACACTATACAAATATATATCCAGAACTCTCAATTTTATCTGTATCCCCTTCACTGTTCCCCACCTAGCCACTATGAGTAAAAGTTTTTATGTAATTTGTTTCAGATTTATTATTACAGCATTGTTTTTTACAAAAATTGGATAAAATATATATGAGTATATTCAGTGTGTGTATATACATTCACACACACATACACACACACACACATATTTTTTTCATTCTCATTTCTCCTTTTTTTCTTTTTTTTCAAGATTGGGTCTCACTTCATCTTCCAGACTGGAGTGCAGATCCATTCATTGTGTTGACTTTATTTCTTCTAAAGCAATGCGGTCCAATATATTGTTCCTAGTCTCATGGAGGTGTTGAGCTCTTGAAATGTGTAGTATAACTGAGGAACTGAACATTTAATTTTATTTTAACTAATTTATTCAACTAATTATTTTTAATAGCCACATGTGGCTGTTTTCTACCACCCTGGACAACCTAGACTGGCTTCTTCTTTGGTGTGGCTCTGAGTCTTAGTTTAAATTTTAGGCATCATAGATTCCTAAGCCCTTTGAGAAATAGAGGTTGCTTGCATTTTGGGCCTTTTGGAAATAATTTTTCTCCATTAATTGTCAACTGGTTGTGTAGCATGGGAAAGTTTTTTGTTTTTGTTTTTGTCTCTTGCCCATTCCTCTTACGGCATATATACTTCCTCATGGTCAGGAGAGGATTAGCTATGCCAAGACAGTCTGATCCGCCATTCGAAGCAAAGGGGAGAGCCCAGGGCAGTGAAGAGAGACATTCTCCAAAGTGAGCTACAGGTTTAAGTGGGTCTTTGTGAGGAGTCGCCTTAGTCTGTGAGAGAGTTGGCCCAGTTGGAAATATAAATTAGGACATGTTTTTTAAAAATAGAATTTAACAGTTTTTTTAAAGAGTAGTTTTAGGATCACAGCAACATTGGGCAGAAAGTACAGAGAGGTCCCATATACATCCTCACCCCACACAGGCACAGACCCCCGGCTGTTGGCATCCTGTACCTGTATATGTTGTTGTAGCCAATGAACCTACGGTAATAGACACGTGAATATCACTCAAAGTTCATAGTTTTTTTTTTTTTTTGAGTTAGAGTCTCACTCTGTCGCCCAGATTGGAGTGCAGTGGCCGCTCCCAACCACTGCAGCCTGACCTGCTGGGCTCCGGCGATCCTTCCGCCTCAGCCTTCCGAGTAGCTGGAACTACAGGCGCATGCTACCATGCCCGGCTAATTTTTGATTTATTGTAGAGATGAGGTCTCGCCAAGTTGCCCAGGCGGGTCTCGAACCCACAGTCTCAGGCAATCCAAAAGTTCATAGTTTACATTAGAGTTCACTCTTCCTTTTGTACAAGCCATGAGTTTTGGCAAATGTATCCATTATTATAGTATCATGCAAAATAGTTTCACTGCCCTAAAAATCTGTGCTCCACCACTTCATCCTTTCCTCCCTCCAGTTCCTCAAAGCCACCAATCTTTTCACTGTCTCCATGGCCTTTTCTTTTTCAGGATGTCATATAGTTGGAGTCATACAGTGTGTAACCCTTTCACTTAATGTACATTTAAGATTCCTACTTTTTTTAATGACTTTATAGTTCATTTCTTTTTTTTTTTTTTTTGAGCTGGAGTCTCACTCTATTGCCCAGGCTGGAGTGCAGAGCACGCTCCTGGCCACTGCAGCCTCGACTTGCTGGGCTCAGGTGATCCTTCCACCTCAAACTTCCAAGTAGCTGGAGCTACCGCGCCCAGCTAATTTTTGGATTTATTGTAGAGACGAGGTCTTGCCATGTTGCCCAGGCTGGTCTTGAACCCGCGGGCTCAGGCAATTCTTTTGCCTTGGGCTCCCAAAGTGCTGGGATCATAGGTTTGAGCCACCGCACCTGACCTATATAGTTCATTTCTTTTTAGCACTGAAAAATCCATTGTCAGGAGGAAAGCTATTCTCTCTCTTTTTTGGGAAGTTTTAATATTTTATTATTTACACATATAAAGTAAGAAAAAAAATTGAGCATGAGCCGGGCTTGGTGGCTCAGCCTGTAATCCTGCACCTTGGGAGGCTGAGGTGAGTGGATTGCCTGAGCCCGCGGGTTCAAGACGCGCCTGGGCAACTTGGTGAGACCTCATCTCCACAATAAATCAAAAAATTAGCCGGGCGTGGTAGCGTGTTCCTGTAGTTCCAGCTACGTGGAAGGCTGAGGCAGAAGAATTGCCAGAGCCCAGCAGGTCAAGGCTGCGGTGGCCGGGAGTGGCCACTGCACTGCAGTCTGGGCGACAGAATGAGACTCCAACTCAAAAAAAAATTGAGCATGGCAAGGTTGAGAAGATGACTCCAGCTCAGTTGGTGATGAACTCACCTACCCCCAGTCTTCAAAGCTCCTATCTGGCAGTAGCAGTGAATGATGACAGGGATCTTTCAGGCTTTGAGTTCCTTCATGGCAATAAGCAGAGAATCTGTCTTCCCCTCCATCTCCACCATCACAGGGGCACACATTGCAACACGGAGAGCTTGGGTACCCAGCACTCTGGCTTGCTCATACATGGTCATGTACAGTGTGGTGATTCACTTCTGGCTGGCCTGTAGTCACTCCCCAGAGGGGAGGGTCTCAACATTTTCCTGGCCCTCTTCCTTGGCATCCTCCAAGTCATCTAGTCCTCCATCCTCCGCCACATCATTCAGAATCATCACCATCAAAATTGTCCTCGTTGTCTGACATGGCATCCTCGGTTGCAGCAATCCTGCTCTGTGCCCCAGACTTGTGGGGTGACCTACAAAGAGCTGGAGGAAAACTATTCTTTTTTTAAATTAAATTAAAAATTTTTTTTGAGTTGGAGTCTCACTCTGTCGCCCAGACTGGAGTGCAGTGGCTGCTCCCGGCCGCAGCAGCCTCGACCTGCTGGGCTCCGGCGATCCTTCCACCTCAGCCTTCCAAATTTTTTTTTTTTGAGTCAAAGTCACACTCTGTCGCCCAGGCTGGAGTGCAGTGGTACAATCATGGCCATCGCAGTCCTGACCTGCTGGGGTCAGATGATCCTTCCGCCTCAGCCTTCCAAGTAGCTGGAACTACAGGCATGCGCCAACATGCCCAGCTAATTTTTCTTGATTTATTGTAGAGAAAAGGTCTCACCAAGTTACCCAGACTGTTCTCGAACCCCTGGGCTCAGGCAATCCTCTTGCTTCTGCCTACTAAAGTGCTGGGATTACAGGCATGAGGCACTGCACCCAGCTGGAAAGCTAATCTTTTTTTTTTTTTTTTGAGTTGGAATCTCACTCCATCATCCAGGCTGGAGTGCAGTGACATGCTCATGGCCACCCCAGCATTAACCTGCTGGGCTCAGGTGATCCTTCTGCCTCAGCCTTCCAAGTAGCAGGAACTACAGGCATGTGCTTCCATGCCTGGTTAATTTTTTGATGTATTTTAGAGATGAAGTCTCACCAAATTGCCAGGCTGTTCTTGAACCTGTGGGCTCAGGCAATCAATCCCCTCATCTTGGCCTCCCAAAGTGCTGGGATTACAGACTTAAGCCGCCGCACCCAGCCCAGAAAGCTATTCTTAAGACACATGTTTGTCGGAGAATGCTGAGGCCATGTAGTGTGTGGTATTCCTCAAATATCTTTAGCTTCCTCTCTTCCACCTCTCTTCCATAATCTTCTCATTTTTCATTTGGCGTTAGAAAAAGACGTACTGGGTCCTCTGGAAATTTAACATTTACATGCAGCGCTCCTTATGTAGTTCCTTTCTCCTTATTTTCCCCGTTAATACCTTTGTTCTATTACTACCTTCGATTACCATTTTAAAACAAGTATTTCTTAGTAAATCAGTGACTATTTCTACCCTTTTTCTTTATGAAGCCTGGTTTCTGACATAGCAAAACTCTTTTTAAATTTTTTTGTCCTATTTTCTGAGTTGTAGTCTCACTCTGTCGCCCAGGCTGTAGTGCAGTGGCACATTCATGGCCACCACAACCTCGACCTACTGGGTTCAGGGGATCCTTTCACCTCAGCCTTCCAAGTAGCTGGAACCACAGGCATGCACCACCATCCCTGGCTAATTTTTTGATTTATTGTAGAGATAAGGCCTCATCATGTTGCTCAGGCTGGTCTTGAACTCCTGACCTCAGGCAATCCTCTTGCCTCTGCCTCCCAAAGTGCAAAATTATTTAAGTATGTTTTTAGTCCTCAAGGACTTATTTTTAAAAATGCCTTTATCTTACCATGTTTTCTTAGAATTTAATTTTTTAAAATTCTGTTTCAAATTGGGAAATTCAAAATGAAAGAGTCAGGCTGCCACAATGGCTCATGCCTGTAATCCCAGCACTTTGGAGGTCGAGGTGGGAGGATTGCTTGAGCCCAGGAGTTCAAGACCTTCCTGGGCAATATAGCAAAACCTTGTCTCTACAAAAAAATAAAAAAAGTTAGCTGGACATGGTGGTGCATCCCAGCTACTTGGGTGGCTGATGTGCAAGGATCACCTGAGCCCAGGAATTGAGGCTGCAGTGAACTGTGATCATATCATTGCATTCCAGCCTGGGTGACAGAGTGAGACCCTGACTCAAAAAAACAAAGCAAAACAAAAGTGCCAGCATGCTATCTTGGGTCTGAAAATACCAGACAGGATGAAAAAGTAAGATTTAAAGAAATAATTCCTTGTTTCCAAAGTGGCCGAAGATTGGGAATGCCATAATATAGATCAGTGGTACAAGAACTGGAGAGATATTCGATACAAATGACATTACCCAAGTGAAAGCTGTGTCCCAAGAGACTTTCTGAGTATCATGAATTTGGGAAACATTGTAAGCTTAGCTGAAAACATATTTCTTTTCAGAGAAATTTACCACAGTAAATATTTCCACAAGTAGATATTTACCACTAGTAAATATTTCCATAATGTGGCTCACGTATTGAATGTTTGAAACATAATTTAGTTTAAATGTTTATCAGACACAATCTTTATGTAATAAGTCCCTTTTTTGTGTGTGAGGCAGGGTCTTTCTTTCACCCAGGCTGGAATGTAGTGGCATGATCATAGCTCACCGCAACCTTGAACTACTAGTTCAAGTGATCCTCCCATCTCAGCCTCCTGAGAATCTGGGACTACAGACACATGCCACCATGCCTAGCTAATTTTTTCTTGTAGGGATAGGGTCTCATCATTTTTCCCAGGCTTGTCTTGAACTCCTGGGTTCAAGAAATCCTCTAACTCAGTCTCCCAAAGTGCTGAGATTACAGACATGATCCACCACTCCTGGACAAGAATTTGTATTACTATGGTGACTATTAGAAGAAAGCATTTAGTCATCATACATCCTTTAATCAACAGGAAAAAGGATGCACTACTGAGGAACTTCGTGATTATAAACAGTGCGGAAAAGCATTCTATTCCTGCCAGACTCGGTGACTCAGCCTGTAATCCTGTGCTTTGGGAGGCTGAGGTGAGTGTATTGCCTGAGCCCGTGGGTTCGAGACCCTCCTGGGCAACTTGGCGAGACCTCATCTCTACAATAAATCAAAAAATTAGCCGGGCATGGTAGTATGTGCCTGTAGTTCCGGCTACTTGGAAGGCTGAGACAGAAGGATCACCGGAGCCCAGCAGGTTGAGGCTGCGGTGGCTGGGAGCAGCCACTGCACTCCAGTCTGGGTGACAGAGTGAGACTCCAACTCAAAAAAAAAAAGAACTCTATTCCTACTCTTTTTTTTTTTTTTTTGAGTCAAAGTCACACTCTGTTGCCCAGGCTGGAGTGCAGTGGCACAATCTTGCCCACCGCAGCCCTGACCTGCTGGGATCAGATGATTCTTCCACCTCAGCCTTCCAAGTAGCTGGAACTACAGACGCGTGCTACCATGCCTGGTTAATTTTTTTTTTTTTTGATTCATTGTGGAGATGAGGTCTCACCAAGTTGCCCAGGCGGGTCTCGAACCCACGGGCTCAGGTAATCCACTCACCTCAGCCTCCCAAAGGTGCGGGATTACAGGCTGAGCCACCGAGCCCGGCTCTATTCCTACTCTTAACAAAAGAAATCACCGGCTGTGATGGCTCATGCCTGTAATCCTAGGACTTTGGGAGGCCAAGGTGAGAGGAACATCTGAGTTCAGGGTTCAAGATCAGCCTGGGCAACTTGGCAAGACCTTATCTCTACAATAAATCAAGAAAAACTAGTGGGTTGTGGTGGCACATGCCTGTGGTTCCAGCTACTTGGAAGGCTGAGGTGGAAGGATCACTGAGCCCAGCAGATGGAGGCTGTGGTGGCTGTTAGCATGCCGCTGCACTCTAGCCTGAGCAACAGAGTGAGACTCTGACTCAAAAAAAAAACCAAAAGCCACATTGGAGAGAAGATTTATGATTGTAAACAACATGGAAAAGCTTCATCCAGATTCCATGTCTTATTTCACGGACTTGAGAAAAACCTTATGAATACGATGACTGCAGGAAAGCCTTTGTTGATCACTCATACCTTAACTTACATGTGAGAAGTCACACTGGGCGGACACTCCATGAATCTAAGGAATGTAAGAAAAGCTTTAACTAATTCCTCATACCTTAATGAACATTTTCTCATAATAGAGAAAAACACTATACCTATAAGGAATGTATTGTGGGACACCTTGTAGTTGTCCCACAAGCCTTATTTTACACATGAGAACTCACACTGGAGAGAGACCATATGAATGTAGGGAATGTGGGAAGACCTTTGGCTTTAGGAAGCATATGCTAATTGATACTGGAGAGAAACACTATGAATGTGAAGAATGTGGAAGGTGTTCACTGATTTCTCATATTTTTCTTTCCTTGTGAGAACTCACACTAGAGAGAGACTTTGTGAATGTAAGGAATGTGGGAATGCTTTTTTTTTTTTTTTTTTGGATTCGTAGTCTCTGTTGCCCAGGCTGGAATGCAGTGGAATGCTCACAGCCACTGTGGCCTCGATCTGCTGGGCTCAGGTGATCTTTCCACCTCAGCCTTCTACGTAGCTGGAATTACAGGTGCATGCCACCACGCCTGGTTAATTTTTTTATTTATTGTAGAGATGAGGTCTTTCCAAGTTGCCCAGGCTGGTCTTGAACCCCTGAACTCGAGCAATCCTCTCATCTCAGCCTCCTAAAGTGCTGGGATTATGGACTTGAGCCACTGCACCCAGCCCAGGAATGCTTTCAATAGATGCTCATCACTTGAGACACAAGAGGTTACCCACTGGTGAGAAACTCTATCAATATAATAAGTCTGGAAAAGCCTCAGGCACAACTCTTCACTTATTTTACATGAGAGAATTCATGCTAGGGAAGAAAACAAGTACATGTCAGGAATATTAGATTGCCCTTCTCAGTGTTTTATCATTAAAGCAGAATCCTAGCTTTGTCATTTGGGTCACTTGAAGAAAATGGAGGAAAGAGGATTGGGCACAGAGACTCTTTGAAGCAAGTTGACTGATAAAATGTCTGGCAGTTCAGAGAGCTGTGGAACAAAGACTACTTGCTAGAGGAGCCCCATGTTGAACAGAAATGGATGAATCCTCATACTACTATTTTGCTCATCATTGACTTGGGTCACCTGGACCTTGACTTGAAAGCTGAAGTTGGGCCTAGAAGTTGAAAGCCAGAAGTGAAGAGCTCCTCTAACTGTGCTTCTTACAGCTGGACAATGAGTTATTTCTAGAAGTTGGTTCTGAGTCCATAGTTTACATTAGAATTCACTCATGTCGTACATTCTATGAGTTTGGACAAATGCATAATGACATGTATCCACCATTGGAGTGTTATACAGAATATAGTCAGCCTTCATACGTGAGTTCTGTATCTGCAGATTCAACCCATCATGTATTGAAATGTTGAGAAAAAATACAATAAAAGCACAGCACTTTAGCCTGAGTAACAAAGTAAGACCCTATCTCTTAAACAAAAAACAAAACCCAACTTGAAGTACTTGAAAAAAATGTGTGAATTTCACAGTCACAGGATAGACACAAAGGATAGCATACAAAAATCAATAGCATTTTTTAACACTAGAATTACAAAATTGGAAAATAAAATATATCTGTTAACAATAGTATCTAAACAGGCCAGGCATGGTGGCTCACGCCTGTAATCCCAGCACTTTGGGAAGCCAAGGCAGGAGAGGACTGCTTGAGGCCAGGAATTTAAGATCTGTCTGGGCAACACAGTAAGACCTTGTCTCTACAGAAAATGAAAAAATTATCCAGGCATGGTGGTGTGCACCTGTAGTCCCAGCCACTTGGGAGACTGAGTGGAAGGATCGCCTGAGCCCAGGAGGTCAAGGCTGTGGTGAGCCATGACTGTCACTGCACTTCAGCTTGGATGACAGAATGAATCCCTAACTAGAAAAAATGGCATCTAAACAAAATTCTCAGAAACAAATTTAACATAAGACATAAAATGTAGACACAAGAAACTGTAAGACATTGCTGAGAGATCTAAATAAATGGAGGGGTATACAATGTTCAGTGTTCATGACTGATTGCTGTCCTTCCTGCAGTGCTTGTTCCCTAAGGAAGAGAGTATGGGAAGATCTAGGTAGTACTTTCTACCTTTCATCCTGTAGATACTATTTTCTCTCCCTAGGCCTGAATAGAGAGGGAGTTTTTTCAGCCTGTCCCCCATATTTCTCACAAGCACCCAATGCAGTCCATGGATTTCTGGATTCAAGAAGTTTTGACTTTGCAGTTGAACTTTTTTTTGTTTTTGTTTTAGAGTTGGAGTCTCACTCTATCGCCCAGGCTAAAGTGCAGTGGCAAGCTTATGGCCACCTCAGTGTCAACCTGCTGGGCTCAGGCAATCATTCCGCCCTCAGCTTCCAAGTAACCAGACCAACAGGCATGCACTACCACACCTGGACAAATTTTTTATTTTTATTGTAGACACAAGGTCTCACCATGTTGCCCAGGCTGGTTTTGAACCTGTGGGTTCAGGCAATCCTCTCACCTCAGCCTCCCAAAGTGCTGAGATTATAGGCTTGAGCCATGGTGCCTGGCCACTTTTTTTTTTTAATGGACTAGGAGCAATACTTTTCAGCTTTCTACATCCTAATTAAAGAACATGCTCCCACGGGAAATTGCGGGGGGCGGGAGATGGGGGGGCGGTGAGGTGGGATTGGCAGTAGTGGAAGTCTGCCTGGGGAAGGGGGGCACACCTCATCAACAAGGGCACCTGCACAATGAATATTTGTATACCTAACCCTGAATAGTACCCCACAATTTTAAAATAAAAATTAAAAAAAGAACATACTCTTAGATGAATAAAAAGTAAAAAAAATAAAAGAACATGCAACTGTTTCTTATTAAACTAAACTTATATCTATCTTGTCACCCAGAAGTTCCACTCATAGGTATTTAAGCTAAATAAGAACATAAGCTGATAAAAATACCTATACAAGAAAGTTCATAGCAGATTTTTGTGTAATAGTCAATAACTAGAAACATCCCAGGTGTCCTTCAATAGGAGAATGATTAAACAAACTGTGCTGTATTCACAAAATTGAATATTACTCAGAAATTAAAAAAAAATACTGATACATGCAACAACATAGATAGTCTCAGGAAACATACTGTGTGAAAGAAGGCTTTCACTGGGGGCAGTGGCCTCACATCTGTGTTCCCAGCACTTTATGAAGTCAAGGCGGGAGGATTGCTTGAACCCAGTAGTTTGAGACCAGCCTGCACAACATAACAAGGCCTCGTCTCTATATCAAAAATCAAAAAATTAGCTGGCGTGATGGCATGCGCCTGTAGTCTCAGCTATGCAGAAGATTGAGGCAGAAGGATCACCTGAGCCTGGGAGTTTGAGGCTGCAGTGAGCCATGATCGTGCCTCTGCACTCCTGCCTGGGCAACAGAGTGAGGCCCTGACTCAATTAAAAGAAAAAAATTTTAAAATTTGCCAAAATGTAAAATAATGCCATTCTTTTCCCTATATTTTTATGGAAAATATACTTTTATAATTGATCTCTTTTTATGTGAACATGCAATATAATGGTTTATTATTGTTATTTATTTATTTATTTATTTTTGAGTTCTGTTGCCCAGACTGGAGGAGTGCAGTGGCTGCTCCCGGCCACCGCAGCCTTGCCCTGCTGGGCTCTGGCGATCCTTCCGCCTCAGCCTTCCAAGTAGCTGGAACTACAGGCGTGCGCTACCATGCCTGGCTAACTTTTTTGGATCTATTGTAGAGATGAGGTATCACCAAGTTGCCCAGGTGGGTCTCGAACCCGCGGGCTCAGGCAATCCACTCACCTCGGTCTCCCAAAGTGCTGGGATTACAGGTTGAGCCACCGAGCCCGGCCTTATTATTGTTATTTTTAATATTTAATAATAAATATGTTCCAAAACTAAGTTTTAATTTCTGATATTATAAATATTAATAGCTATAACTGACAGAAGCAAAAGTTCTTTGGGGTCTTCAATAATCTGCAAGAGTATAAAAGGGATCCTGAGTTGATAAAACTTGATAACCACTGATCTATATGAGGCTGAGCCCAATTTTTTTTTTTTTTTTTTTTTTTTTTTTTGAGTTGGAGTCTCACTCTGTCGCCCAGACTGGAGTGCAGTGGCTGCTCCCGGCCACCGCAGCCTCGACCTGCTGGGCTCCGGGGATCCTTCCTCCTCAGCCTTCCGAGTAGCCAGAATTACAGGCATGTGCTACCACGCCCGGCTGATTTTTTGATTTATTGTAGAGATGAGGTCTCGCTGCCCAGGCGGGTCTCGAACCTGCGGGCTCAGGCAATCCACTCACCTCAGCCTCCCAAAGGCGCGGGATTACAGGCTGAGCCACCGAGCCCGGCTTGAGTCCAATTTTGAACTTGGATTTTTATGTACTTATCTTGTTCTGCGACACTGCTCTCTAACTGATAGGGTTCATGCCAGAGAATGAGAATTAATCTTGTGCAAATATATTTAATGTTTTCCTTTTTGTGGACATTAAACATTTTTGCCTGTAGTTGATTCAAGTGTTTTTAAAAAAGTGGTGGCTTTCATAAGTCCCAAAGATAACATAAAGGCTCTTTTTCCTCATTATTAACATCTGAAACACAATGGAGTAAATTGTGTTCTAAGGTAGTGGTTCTCAAATGGGATTTTCCAGACTAGCAACATCAGTATAACTAGGGAACCTGTCAGAAATGCAAAATCTAAGGTTCCCACCTTAGATACCAAAGTGATATCCAGGTAGCATTTCTTTGACCTTGAATCTGGAATTCTGGGGGTGGGGCTCAGAAATCTGTGGTTTAACAAGCCCCCTGGTGATTCTGGTAGACACTAGATCTCATCCTTTTCACATGTTCAGCGTACTGAGTCCCTTTACTGACGTTCAGAACTGACAAAGCTGAGAGCTCCACCCTCGAAGCCGGAATGAATTTCCTTCTTTTTCATCTTAGTTGCTTGGTGCTTAAAACTATGTTCTGTAAACTAGCCATATTAACATTACCTAGGAGCTTGTTAGGAATAAAAATCTTAGGCAGGACACAATGGCTTATGCCTATAATCCCAGAGAGGATTGCCTGAGCCCACGGGTTTGAGACCAGCCTGGACAACTTGGCAAGACCTCATCTCCACAATAAATAAAAAAAAAATAGCTGAATGTGGTGGTGCGCAACTGTAGTTCCAGTTACTTGGAAGGTTGAGAGGGATGGATCACCTGAACCCAGCATATCGAGGCTTGGTTGTTGTGTGCATGCCACTGTACTCCAGCGTGGGTGACAGAGTGAGGCTCCAACTCAAAAAAAGAAAGAAAGAAAGAAAAATCTTGGGTCCCTTCCCATATCCATGGAATAAAAATGTTAACAGAAGAACCAAATTCTGTAAAATATTTTAAAGAGGTTTATTCTAAGAGTAAAAATAAAAGAAGAGTTTTATTCTGAGTAAATATGAGTGATCATGGTCTGGGAAAACAAACCCAAGAAGCCTTGAGTAAGTAAGTGGTCCTGAGGTATCAGATTACAGTTTGGTTTTTATACATTTAAGGTAGGCAGGATTTACAGGCAAAGTCATAAATCAGTACATGTAGGTTATACATTTGTCTGTCTCCCAAAGGTGGGATATCTTGTCCTGGGGCTTACGGGTCATATGTGGGTTCAGAGATTCTTTAATTTGCAGTTGGTTAAGGGAGTAATAATTTGTCTAAAAAGTTGGAGTCAGCCTAAAGGAATGGTTAAGAAAAAGAAATAATTAACTGACACACTGGGTCAGAGTAGCCTGGAGGAGGTGTGACTTAGCCCTTGTCTTGCATGGCCCTGGTTCCTGTTTATGATCTTTATTTTACCATTAATATTGGTCAGTTGTTGTATGTAAACTCCAAAAGAGCAGGGGGTATTATAAGGTGTGTCCAACCTCCCTTTCCATAGGAATTCAGCTTTTAAGGTTTTTTTTTTTCTTTTTAAGAGTCACTCTGTCATTCAGGCTGGAGTGCAGTGGCATGCTCATGGATTAGGACTTTATTTTTTGATTTACAAGAAATTCTGGAAGTGAGGTCAAGGAATCTCTATTTTAACATATGATTTCTCAAAATTTAGTGTGTATTAGAATAACCTAGAAAGCTTGTTAAAGCAGATTTCTCCTTGAGTATTCAGTTGGTCTGGGTGGGACCACAGAATTTGTATTTCCATCAGTTTCGCAGATGAGGCTGTTGCTTCTTATCAGTGGCCCATACTTTGCTGTAATCAAGATGGTACTACAAGAGGGTTTTAGTAGCTGTTTCCTCCAAGGATGTTCAATGATAAGGTATATCTACTTTTTTTTTTTTTTTTTTGAGTTGGAGTCTCACTCTGTCACCCAGACTGGAGTGCAGTGGCCACTCCCGGTAACCGCAGCCTCGACCTGCTGGGCTCCTGCGATCCTTCCGCCTCAGCCTTCCAAGTAGCTGGAACTACAGGTGCGTACTACCATGCCCGGCTAATTTTTTTTTGATTTATTGTAGAGATGAGGTCTCGCCAAGTTGCCCAGGCGGGTCTCGAACCCTCAGGCTCAGGCAATCCACTCGCCTCAGCCTCCCAAAGGCGTGGGATTACAGGCGGAGCCCCGAGCCTGGCAGGTATATCTACTTTTAAGAATCACAGGGAGAGTGCCTGAACAAGGAATAAACTCTAGAAAGGGGCACAATTGAGAGTGGTAAAGAAAGTGGAGATAGACGAGCATGGTAGTGCGTGCCTTTAATTCTGGCTACTTGGAATGCTGAGGTGGAAGGATCGCCAGAGTCCAGCACATCGATGCTGGGGTGGCTGTGAGTGTGCCACTTCCCTCCAGCCTGGGTGACAGAGTGAGACTCCAACTCAAAAAATAAAAATAATAAAACAAAAGAAAGTGGAGGAAAGCACACCTGTTTCCTGCAGATGCATATGGTGGTGTGTTTAACCATAATTATATCCCAGTAACATTTCTCTTCTATCTAGCTGTGTATTTGTTGGGCAATCTAGCCAATGTAATAGATAAACCTCAAAGTTTCATTTTTTTTGAGTTGGGGTTGCCCAGGCTGGAGTGCAGGGTTCACCACAACCTTGACCTTCTTGGCTCAGGTAATCCTTCTGCCTCAGCCTTCTGAGCAGCTGGGACTATTGGTGTGTGCCACCATGCCAGGCTAATTTTTTGATTTTTTGTAGAGATGAAGTCTCTATAGCTATGTTGCCTAGGCTGGTCTTGAACTCCTGGGCTCAAGCAATCCTCTTGCTTCTGCCTCCTAAAGTGATGAGATTACAAGCCTGAGTCATTATACTCAGCTCAGTTTTGTTTGTTTGTTTGTTTGTTTATTTATAGTGGGAGTCTAACTCTGTCCCCCAGGCTGGAGTGCAGTGGCACACTGATGGCCACCACAGCCTCAACCTGCTGGGCTTGGGTGATCCTTCCACCTCAGCCTTTCAAGTAGCTGAAACTACAGGCACGTTCCACCACACCTGGCTAATTTTTTGATTTATTGTAGAGATGAGGTCTTGCCAAGTTGCCAAGGCTGATCTTGAATCACTTCCCAAAGTGCTGGGATTACAGGCTTGAGCCACCGAGCCCGGCTAGTTTATTTCTTACATAACAATCTACATCTGGGCAGTTTTCTTCCTCGTGGTGATGCAGACACCCAGGATCTTTGCATATGAAGGCTACACCTACATTTAGATGGAGAGAGAAAAAGAAAATTCGGAAAGCACATTGCCCTTTGGTCACCGTGTCACACATTATTTCCTCTAACCTTTTGTTGGTGAAAAGTAGTCACACTGGTTAGTGCCATCTCTGGTGGGTGAGCTTTTTCTCAGCAATCCCTCTATATTCTGTAATGGAAGACAAATTCTGGGGAAAGTTCTGCTCCCATCTCTGGATTCTGCTCACTTAAGAAAAATCTTTTTTTTGTCCTTTGGAAATTTCTGATTTTCTTTTTGGTTAGCAGTACAATTAAAAATTAGGTTTCTTTTCTTAACTTGCTGGGCTGTAAAAAAATTAGATTTCTTTGTAGGTTCTGAGACTTTAAATCAGGACAGTCTTTCAGAAGACTTAGTTTGCCAAACTTCCAGAAGCAGATGTCTAGACTAAAATTAGTTTCTACTTTCTGCAGTTCACTAGACAGTATGAAACACAAACATGTCAAGTGATAATTATAAAGTATTATAATAAGGCTCATAATAAAAGAATTTTCAAGGTACTTGGGGAAAGAGGGGAGGGCAAGAATATGCCTAATAGGACATTTTTCCAAGAGGAGGCAAGACTGAGTTGAGTTCTGAAATATATGTAGAATTACGTCAAGTGGACAAGAACAGAGTATGAATGCAAACGCCAAGTCAGTAATTCTCAACCCAATTGTAGTAGAATTTCCTGGGAACTTGAAAAGTATGCTAAGGATTGACTCCTACCCCAGACCAATTAAATCAGCATCAATGTGGATGCGTTGTGGTCACCAGTCCTCTGGTGAATCTGATGTGCAGAAGTGTTGAAACCCAGTGCTGCAAGACATCAGGGGCCATAGCATATTTGTGAAAGTTGAATTATTTTGGTATGTCAGAAGCTTCTAATGTAACTGTGGAACATTACAACTAGGAGAAAAACATCAATAGTTAACATCACTATTGAGATTTAATATTGTTTTAAAAGATCTGAGCAGAGCCTTAAAACATTTTAGAGAAATAAGGGAAAATTGCTGGATTTTCTGGCACGTGCTTATGGTCTCAGCTGCTTGGGAGGCTGAGGCAGAAGGATCCCTTGAACCCAGGAGTTCAAGGCACATGATTGCGCCTGTGAATGTCCACTGTACTCCAGCTTGGGCAGCATAGCAAGACCCTGTCTTTAAATAAAAAGAAAAAAATCAAGAAACTTATTTCAGAGGAATGGACAAATAGACCAAGACAAGATTGCATGTCTAAGAACCAACTGAAGTGATGTTAAAATTCATAAATACATGGTAGTGTGCGTCTGTAGTTCCGGCTACTAGGAAGGCTAAGGTGGAAGAATTGCTGGAGCCCAGCAGGTCGAGGCTGTGGTGGCTGGGAGCGGCTACTGCCGTACAGTCTGGGTGACAGCGTGAGACTCCAACTCAAAAAAAATTTCATAAATACACTCATAAATGGAAGGATATTATGTAAAAATGGAAAATGTTTTTTTTGTTACTCAGTATAATCAGCTGGATATGTTAAAAATGACAGAAAAGGGGAAAAACAGAGACTAAAATTCATATTTTGAGATATAAAATTAGACCTGAAATGAAAAACATATCATTTCTCAGGGAAAAAAGAAATTCTTTTCTTTTTTTTTTAGTTGGAGTCTCACGCTGTCACCCAGACTGGAGTGCAGTGGCCACCCCTGGTCACTGCAGCCTCGACCTGCTGGACTCCAGCGATTCTTCCGCCTCAGCCTTCCAAGTATCTGGAACTACAGGCGTGCGCTTCCACGCCCGGCTAATTTTTGATTTATTGCAGAGATGAGGTCTCGCCTGTTGCCCAGGCGGGTCTTGAACCCGCGGGCTCTGACAATCCACTCACCTCAGCCTCCCAAAGCGCTGGGATTACAGGCTGAGCCACCACGCCCGGCTTGGCAATTTTTTAAAAGAGGCAGAGTCTTGCTATGTTGTCCAGGTTGGACTTGAACTCCTGGGTTCAAGCAGTCCTCTTGCCTCAGTCTCTTAAGTAGTTGAACATGACATTGTGCTCTATCCTTAAAGTTTAATAGTAGGTAAGCATATGGGCAAACTGATACTTTGTTACCCAGTTGTGAAACAAGATGACTCTGGAACTGTCCTGCCTGACATTGAATATAGGCTTCTCTGTGCATACATTTTCTTTATTTTTCAAATGAGGATGAGAATAATATCTACTTTGTACAGTAAGTCTAGGAGTAAATAATAATAAAATATACACGTGAGAGATACAAATCTATGACAATTCAGCTAAGCTGTAGATTCAGAGTGTCACCATAAAGAGAGACTTGTTCCTTTGGGAAAATATTACTTCTAGAAGTTAGGTTTCTTTTCCCCTGGTGGATTCTCCACTTACGCCCATTCCTCCCCTGTGGCATTTTATTCTGAACAATGTCAAAGATTTCAGTAAAGTTGTAAGAATACACTGAACTGTATACCCTTGACCTAAGTCCGTTGATTGTTAACTCTTTGTCACATTTACTCATCTCTCCCCACCCCCACATTATACTTTCTTTTTACTGCTGAGCCCTTTGAATCTAAGTTGAAGGCCGGACGTGGTAGCTCACGCCTGTAATTCCAACACTTTGGAAGGTGGAGGCAAGAGAATTGCCTGAGCCCAGAGGTTCGAGACCAGACTGGGCAACTTGGCAAGACCTCAGTTCTACAATAAATCAAGAAAAATTAGCCAGTCATGGTGGCACATGCCTGTAGTTCCAGCTACTTGGAAGGCTGAGGTGAAAGGATCGCCTGAGCCCAGCAGGTTGAAGCTGTGGTGGCCGTGAGCGTGCTACTGCATTCCAGCCTGGCTAATAGAATGAGACTCTGACTTAAAAAAAAGAAAAAAAAAGAAGAAGCTAAGTTGAAGACATTATGACATTTTCATCTCTAAATGCTTTTGTATGCACCTCCTATGTTGAAAAGATTCCAAACTCTGTAAAATATTTTAAGTTAGTACATTCTGGCTAATATGAGGGACCGGGCCCAGGAACACCCATCCTCTGGAGGTCCTGAGAATGTGTGCAGAGAGTGGTTTGTGGAGTTTCAGCCTCTGCTGAGCAGGGCCTGAGGTGGGGGGAGGGAATAAGAAAAGACAGACAAAGAACAGCAGGATTGGGAGATCTCTCACCTCAATAGGTGAGAGCAAGTTTATTCTCACAGCATGTTTTTTATATAGGGCAAAACTACATAAACAAGAAATATCTTAATGTTAGTATCAGCCTGGAAAAAGGTTAATGTTTGTGACTTTTTTGGCAAGCTTACTATAGCACTAACATCTTTGTTTTTTGTGAGTCTAAGCCAAACCAATAACATCTGTGTTCTTTGAAGTTCTGAGTAAAGTTATTATTGAAGCAGACTGCATCCAGCCTACGCAGACTAGAGGTCACACCACCTGAATTCTACTAAATCAACATTCCCAGGGGTAAACATCGAGAGAAGAAAACACTGGCCAAGCTCTTTTTGGAGCCAGGCCAGAAACACAAGGACCTTGTCAAGTTTGTGTATTTTTAGGACATAAGGACCTTGTCAGCTTATGTCCTTGTTTCCTTCAGTGGTTGATTTACAGTTTGGTAACATACATTTTAGGAAGACAGAAGTTACAAAAACCATAAATCAATATGTGTGAGAGTTTCATTAGTTTGGTCCAGGAAGGAGGGACATTTCCAAGCAGGTGCTTGCAGGTTATAGGAGGTTTAGAAGATTTCTTGACGAGTCACTTGTAGTTCCTGTCTAAGGAATTTTGGAAATCTGTAGAGGACAAGGTGCCTGGAGTCTGGGAGTCCCCAAGAGATGGCTTTGCAGGGTCATAAACTATTTTGATTTCCTTCTTTATCTGTTATGTGATGCTGTGCCAGAGTCAGGTTGGAAGACAAACTTCAGTATATAAGGTAATAGGGTAAGAAAACTCCATCTGGTGAGTTCTTACCAGGCGGGACTCTCCAAGCCTCTCAGAAATTTGGATAAGAGAAAAAAGGCCATAGTTTAGTTGTCACCTAGGAATATGGGTATTCTGCTTAACCCTAATCTTGTTATTCCACCGAGAAAATTAAAAATTAGCTCAATACTACCATCTAATGTAACCATCCATGTCTTATTGAACTGGCTATTTATTTAGTCCAGGGTCCTATCAAAGTTTGCACATCTCATTGGTTGTCATCATCTCCATGATTGATATTTTTAGGAAATCCTGTCAACTTCTTGCCCCACATGATGGATGTTTCATTGTTTTCTCATGGTTTCTTTTTAGCTTGTTTTCCTGTCACTTGAATTTCCTATCAGTGAGAAGTTAGGTCTAGAGCAGTCGTTCTCAGTGGGGGTGATTTTATCCTTGGGGAACATTTGGCAATGTCTGGAGACATTTTTGGTTGTCACAATTGGAGATGTCTTTGACATCTTGTGGGGAGAGGTTAGGGATGCAGCTGCTCAAATCTGCCTTTTAATTCCATTAGTAAAATTTTTTTTTGAGACAAAGTCTGGCTGTGTTGCCCAGGGTGGAGTGCAGCAGTATAATTATAGCTCATTGCATCTTCAAACTCCTGAGCTCAAGTGATCCTCCTGCCTCAGCCTCCTGAGTAGCTAGGATCACAGGCATGCACCACTATGCCTGGCTAAATTTATCTAAATTTTTAGATGCTGGGTCCCATAATGATGTCCAGGCTGGTCTCAAACTCCTGGGCTCATTTGATTCTCCTGCTTTGGCCTAAAGTTTTCATTTTAATTATTGTATTTTTCAGCTCCAGAATTTCTTTCTGGCTTCATTTTAGGTTTTCTCTTTATTAATACTTCATTTTGTTCAAGCGTTATTTTCTTAACATTCTCCATGTCGTCCTTTAGTTTTTTGAATACCTTTAGGACCATTGTCTTAAATCCTTGTGCAGATCTGCTATCAGATCTCTTCAGGAACAGTTCTGTTGATTTATTTTTTTCCTTTGAGTGGGCTAGACTTTCCAGTTTTTTTGTATGCCTCGATATTTTTGTTAAAAACTGGATATTTGAATCTAATCGTGTGGTAGCTCTGGAAATCAGATTCTCCTTCTTCTTCAGGGTTGGCTTGGGTTTTTCGCTTTTGTTTGTTTGTTTATGAGTCAGGGCTTCACTCTGTAGCCCAGGCTGGCGTGCAGTGGCACGATCATGGCTCACTGCAGCCTCGACCTCCTGGCCTCTGGTGATCCTTTTGCTTCAGCCTCCTAAATACCTGGGACAAGCTAGTGCCACCATGCCCAGCTAATTTTTTAACTTTTTGTAGAGACAGGGTCCCACTATGTTGCCCAGGCTTGTCTTGAACTCCTGGGCGCACACAGTCCTTCCCCCTTGGCCTCCCAAAGTGCTGGAATTACAAGTGTGAACCGCTGAGCCCAGTCTGTTTTTGTTTGTTGTTTTGAACAGTTTGTTATTGTTGTAGGCTGTCTTTGTGCCAAGGATTGGCCTACAATGTAAACTGAAGATACTATCAGGTGTTTTCTGATATTTGCACACCTGTGTTTATAGCATCATTATTCACAACAGCTGCCAGTGTCAAACTCATGTTTTTACACATCCAATTATTATTATTTTTTAATGTCGGTTTTGTTTTAAATTTATTTTAAATATTATTTTGGTTTTTAAGAGATGGGGTCTCACTCTGTCACCCAGGCCGGACCACAGTGGTATAATCATAACTCACTGTAACCTCAAACTCCTGGACTCAAGTGATCTTCCCACCTCAGCCTCCCAGGTAGCTGGGATTACAGGCATGAGCTGTAATACCCGGCTATCCAATTGGGTTGAATATAGCCCAAACAAGCAGAATTTTAGTCATTTAGGCGCTGCCTGCTTTGCATATCCTGTGAAATTGTGCCAGACATCTGCTAGCCACAGAGATGATCAACCCTGGAGTTGTAAAAAAGACCCAACCATTGCTACCCTCCAGAACATTCTGACCCAGAAACTCTGCCAGGCTGTATAGCAAGTTCACACAGCACGTGAGCTCCCCATTCCATTCTCCCCCAGGCATTCTTTTGCTCACCTCCCCTTCTGAGCAGTGACCCCGACACTGTAGCCTCTGGGTATTCTCAGACAAAAACGGTCATTTACATGCAAGTCAGTCAAAGTGCCCCCGCAAAAAATGCTGGTGAGTGCTACCAACACCTCCTGGTCATAACTTTTTTCTTAATCACCCAGGCATCGTTCAAGTACCCTGCATATGTGTGTATTTTTATTTTTCACATTTAGGTCCATGATCTATCTGGAGTTTATTCTTGTCAATGGTGTGAGCTATATACGTAATTTTGTCTCTTTCCAGATGGCTAATCTTTCATTACAAACTACATCTTTGCCCAGTTGATCTGAAATACCACCTTTATAAACTAAATTTCCGTATGTCCCTGTATCTATTTCTAGACATTCCATTTTATTCCATTTGTCTGTTTCCTGTTCATGTGTCAACACCACGGATTTAATTATAGAGGCTTTATAGTATGTTTCAACATCTGAAGGGCATTGTCACTTTTCTTTTTCAGAATTTTCTTGGATATTTTCAGATGTTTGTGCTCTCATATAAACCTTAAAATTATTTTGCATAACTCCATAAAGAGTTTCGATGGTATTTTTATTGGGGTTATGTTACACGTCTGAGTTAACCTGTGGAGAATTGCTATCTTTATGATGTGAAGTCATCTTGTCGAAGGAAAAGGAGTTTTTCCATATTCAAGTCTATTTTTCTTTAAGGGTGTCTTTCAAGGGTGTTGTAAAGTTCCCTTATGTAGGTTTTATATATTTCTTAATAAATTTAATCCCAAGTATCTTCATGCTACCATTGTAAACAAGTTTTTTTCTACCATTATATCATCTTTCTGATTATTGGTTAGGTAGAGGAAGGTCATTGATTTTTAGATGGCAATTTTGCATCCTGCTAACTTACTGAGTTATTTTGTTGTTTGATTCTCTGAAACTTTCCGGATATAATATCACATTATCTGCAAAAAGAGGTAGCTGACTTCTGTTGCAATTCTTATGTTTCAAAATTAATTTTTCTTATGTATTAGCTAATACTTCCAATACACACACACGTGTGCACACACACACAGAGCTATAGATATATGAAATCATCTCAAGAAAGTATTCACTAGTTTCTATTTTCTTGAGTGCTTATATCAGTAATGGATGTTGAATTTTTTTCAAAGGCTTCGTCAGCATCCATAGAGATAGTTACACGAATTGTTTTCTTAGATGTGTTCATATGGTGTACTATTTAATGGATTTCCTAATAACTGTACCAACATTGCAGTCACAGAATAAATTCTGCTTAGTCATGGTTTATTATTTTCTTAATGTGGTTTTGTATTGTTTACTAATTTTAATATAACTCATTTGAATCAATATTCATGATTTATATTGGCTATGTAATTTTTCTTTATTTTAATTTTTACTTTTTTGAGGCGAGGTCTCACTGTCGCCCAGACTGGAGTGCAGTGGCATGATCCTGCTCACAGCAGCCTTGACATCCTGGACTCAGGTGATCCTTCTGCCTCAGCCTCCTGAGGAGCTGGGACTAGTGGCACTCACCCAGTTAATTTTTTTCTTTTTTGTAGAGATGAGGTCTCGCTATGTTGCCCAGGTTGGTCTTGAAATTCTGGACTCAAACAGTCCTCCTGCCTAGGCCTCCCAAAGTGCTGGAATTACAAGCATGAGCCACCACGTCCAGCTGTTATGTATGTATGTATGTATGTATTTGAGTTGGAGTCTCACTCTGTCCTCCAGGCTGGAGTGCAGTGGCATGCTCATGGCTACCCCAGAGTCGACCCGCTGGGCTCCAGTGATCCTTCCGCCTCAGCCTTACAAGAAGCTGAACAACAGGCGCATGCTACCATGCACGGTTAATTTTTGATTTATTGTAAAGATGATGTCTCGCCAAGTTGCCTGGGCTTGTCTCGAACCTGTGGGCTCAGGCAATCCCCTTGCCTTGGTCTCCTAAAATGCTAGAATTACAGGCTGAGCCACTAAGCCTGGCCTCGCAGTTATTATTTTACTTTTGTATTCTGTCATGTTTTATATCAATGTTGTATTTGCTTCATATAAGGAATTAGAAAGTATTTCTTCATTTTCATTGTTCTTTTTTTTTTTTTTGAGTTGGAGTCTCACGCTGTCGCCCAGACTAGAGTGCAGTGGCACATTCCCGGCCACTGCAGCCTTGACCTGCTGGGCTCTGGCGATCCTTCTGCCTCAGCCTTCCAAGTAGCTGGAATTACGGGCGCACGCTCCCACGCTGGGCTAATTTTTGATTTATCGTAGAGATGAGGTCTCACCAAGTTGCCCAGGTGGGTCTCGAACCCGTGGGCTCAGGCAATCCACTCACCTCGGCCTCCCAAAGCACTGGGATTACAGGTTGAACTACCAAGCCTGGCCTTCATTGTTCTTAAACAATGTATATAGCACTTGGAATATCTGAACTTTGATGATTTGGTATAATTCCCCTATTTAAAACATCTAAGCTCACACAGACCAATTACGCTTGACAAGGGTCTTAAAACAATTCAGTGAGGCACCAGATAGTCTTTTAAATGAATGGCGCTGGGACAACCGGCTTTGCACATGCAAAATAATGAAGTTGGATGCTTACTTTACATTATATACAAAAATTATACCCAAATGGATAAAGGAACTAAGTTAAGAACGAAAACTGTAAAACTCTTAAAGGAAAACAGTAGTAAAATCTTCCAAGATTTGAATTTAGCAGTGGTTTCTTAAATATAATGCCCAAGGCATAAGCAACCAAAGAAATAATTAATCATTTGGACTTCACCAAAATTCAATTTGTGTTTCAGAGGGTATCATACGGAAGTCAACAGATAACCTATGAAATGGGAGAAAATGTTTGGAAACTATACATCTGATAAGGGACTTGTATCTCAAATATATAAAGAACTCATAGAATTCAACAATATAGTGATAAATAACACAAAACATAGGCATAGGTTTGAAGAGACATTTCTTCAAATAAGATATACAAATGGCCAAGAAGCTCACAATAAGATGCTCAATACAATTAGCCATTGGGGAAATCCAAGACAAAACTACAGTGAAACACCACTTCACACCAACTAGGATGGCTACAGTAATTTTTTAAAAAAGACAATAATAAATGTTAACAAGAATGGGGAGTAAGTAGAACACTCATATACTGCTGGTATGATTGTAAATGGTGTAGGCACTTTGGAAAACAGTCTGGCAGTTCTTCAAAATGTTATACATGTGTTACAATATGACCCAGAATTTCACTTCTAGGTCAATTCCCAAAATAAATAAAAACAAGTCTGTACACAAACTTGTACACAAATATTTGTTACCATTATTTACATTGGCCAAAAGCTGGAAACTCAAATGTACATCAACTGAAGAATGAATAAATTAAAAGCAGTGCATTTTTACAATGAAATATTATAACCTATAATAAAGTGGGCAACCCCTTCGCATCCCCTCCCACTTTGGGAGCTTTTCTGTCCTCTCAATCTTGCTTCCCCCCCAAAAGTAATAAAGTACTGATACATGCTACAGCATGGATTAACCTTGAAAACTTTGTTACATGAAATAAACAAGTCACAAGAGACCACATATTATTTCTTGAAATAATATGTGAAATGTATGAAATGGCTAGATTAGGCAGTCTATAGAGGTAATAAATAGATTCATAGATGATTAGGGGTGGGGATGGGATGGGAAATTGGAAGTGAAGGCTAAAACACAAATGTTTGGGGCAAGTGATGGGAATATCCCAAAATTGATTGTAGTGATAGTTTTACATCTCTGTGAATACACTATTATCCATTGAGTGTACGTTTTAAATAGGTAAATTGTTCAGTATGTGAGCTGTATCTCAATAAAGCAAGCAAACAAAAAAACCCTATAATTTTTTTTGAGTCAGGATCTGACAGGATGTTACCCAGGGTGGAGTGCAGTGGCACTGTAACTGAGTCCAAGCTCACGCCACTCATCACAAGACAGCTAATAAGTAGAGACAATGTGTTGGGGCAAGGAAAGTGACTTCATTCAGAGAGCCAGCAAACTGAAATGATGGAGGAGTCCTGTCCTAAAGAAACATCTTCTCTAACTAGTCTGCCATCTTCTCAGTTTACTGTCTCTCTAAAGTCACTTTCTTTGCCTTGACATATTTTCTCACTGCAGTTCAAACTCGGGGCCTCATGCAATCCTCCTATCTCAGCCTCCTGAGTAGCTGGGACTATGGGTGCCTGTGCCTGGCTTGATACTCATTTGTATTAAGTTCTTGTGTAATGTTTTCTATTTCGGTTTACTTTGATATTCTTTTTCTAGTTTTTTTTTTTTTAGTTGGAGTCTCACTCCTTCGCCCAGGTTGGAGTGCAGTGGCATGCTCACGGTCACCCCAGTGTTGACCTGCTGGGCTCCGGCGATCCTTCCGCCTCAGCCTTCCGAGTAGCCAGAACTACAGACGCACGCTACCATGCCCGGCTATTTTTTATTTTATTGTAGAGATGAGGTCTCACCAAGTTGTCCGGCCTGGTCTTGAACCCGCAGGCTCAGGCAATCCACTTGCCTCAGGCTCCCAAAGTGCTGGGATTACAGGCTGAGCCACCGAGCCCAGCCTCTAGTTTTTTTTAAGCTGGGAATTTTTTTCATTTTTTCCCCCATTTTTAGTGACAAAGTATTTCGGAATATAAATTTTCCTTTGATCACTGCTTAAAAGGTGTCCTCTATTATGCATTTAAAAAAAGAAGAAAAACTCAATGTCTACCAGTGGGCATGTAAGTTGTGATGTAGCCATGCAATGGAATATTATTTAGTAATAAAAATAGATCAAGTCCTGATACATTCTACAACATAGATGAAACTGCCTGGGTGCAATGGCTCACACCTGGTGTGAATTGGGAAGCATTCTTTTTTTGTCTGTTCTTTGAGTTTGATTAATATTGGTATTATTGGCCAGGCTCGGTGGCTCAGCCTGTAATCCTGTGCTTTGGGAGGCTGAGGTGAGTGTATTGCCTGAGCCCGTGGGTTTGAGACCCGCCTGGGCAACTTGGCGAGACCTCATCTCTACAATAAATCAAAAAATTAGCCGGAGCGTGTAGTACGTGCCTGTTCCAGCTACTTGGAAGGCTGAGGCGGAAGGATAGCCGGAGCCCAGCTGGTGGACGCTGGGGTGGCCATGAGCGTGCCACTGCCCTCCAGCCTGGGCGACTGAGTGAGACTTCAACTCAATAAAGAAGGGGGGGGGGAGCATTTGATACGCACCCAGACGCCTGTACCCCCGGCCTAGGATGCGATTCCCCGTCCTCCTGGGACAGAGGTCCATTCAAGCCCCGCCCCCTATGCCCCCAACCCAGCCCTCTGTACTGGGTTCCCGGGTCGGACATCGCTCTCCCAATATCGACGGCGTGGTTTGGATCTAGGTCCACCCCGGATGAGGAGGAAACTGGGACGTTTCTGTCCGCATCTGGAAATTGCAGACCGCCGGCTCACGTCTCCGCCTCGGGTCACCCAGATTTCGGAGCTCCTCAGGCTCCACCCCTACGCTAATTACGGCGAGGAAACCGGAAGCGGAAGTGCGGGACCGAGAGCCTGGATCCTCTCCCGCCCTCCGCTCCCTCTGAGCTGGGTTTTCTGCTCAGTCGGCGTCAGGGCCCCATCCTCGGGGGGCAGGCGGGGAGGGCCGCAGGTCCAGGGGCGTCGCCCCAGCGCCGCGCTCGGTCCTGGCCGCGCCCGCCTCCCGCGGCCGCTCCGCAGGCGCGGCGCCTCCTCCCCGCCGGGACCCCGCGTCCGGACCTTTCCGCCGCCGCCCCCTCCGAGCGCCTCTGCCCGATGCGAGCGCGCCTGCCGGGGCCTGGCTCCGGGTCCCCTTTCTCCAGCCGCCATGTGCCTCTCTTAAGAAGCAGAGGGCAGCCTTGGTGTCCCTTCTCCAGAAGGGAAAGCGCGCCCGCTCTTCTGGAAAAGGGCCCCGTGTCCTCTTCTCGCCGACCTGGCGATTGCGGAGCGTCACGGTGAGCGCTGGGCGGAGATGCTCGGGCTGGACGTCTCGCTTATTGACGCTGGGAAATCATTCAGCTGTTCAGTGCTTTCTTAGGTTTGCAGGATTGGAAGGTTTATAGAAGGAAAAACACGCTGTCCCAGTTCTTTCTACTAAAGCAAAGCACGAATACTCTGCTGTGTTTTTGAGGTCAGGAGCAGCTGAACTTCCTAGGTCTATACATACCCAAAGAGCTTCCAGGAAGGAGGTTGCTGTATCAGAAATGATGCTAGTAGGTCGGGTGCGGTGGCTCACACCGGTAATCCCTGCACTTTGGGAGGCGGAGGCGAGAGGCTTGCCTGAGCCCAAGGAGTTGGAGACCAGCCTCAGCCACTTGGCGAGACCTCATCTCTACAATAATTAGCTGGGCGTGGTGGTGCGCACCTATGTTTCCAGCTACTTTGAAGGCTGAGGCAGAAGGATCACCAGAGCCCAGCAGGTTGAGGCTGCGGTGGCCGTGAGCGTGCCACTGCACTCCAGCCTGGGCGACAGAATGAGACTCCGACTAAAAAAAAAGGAAAGAAAAAAAAATTATGCTAGTATCAGAAATTACAGTTGAAATAACTGTGAAAGAGATAATAATTGAACAAGCGATTTCCCTCCTTATATTTTTAGATTGACTATTTATAAAACAAAGTCCAGAACATTTAACGCCTATATATCCTTGTTGTACATTGACTGTGTTAATGTTTTGAATGTTTTCTGCTTCTTTGCATCTCTCTCTTGTTCGTAGGTAATGTTTATGATAAGTTCTTTGTAGTAGGAGATTGAGATAATTTGTAGGTGTGATATTTGGCTTTAAATGCTTGATTAGTTGCCTCATATGTAGCGACAAAGGAGTTACATAATAACTCCTACACATTAATACTAAAAATGAAAACCCAATAGAAAACTTAGCAAGAGGTTTGGATCGGTTCTTTATTAAAGGATATGTCCAAGTGGATGACAAATATATGAAAAGGTGCTTGATATCAGAAGCTGGAGAAATGCAAATTAAAACCACAAAGCGATAATACTGCACACACAGCTGAATGATTAAAAGTAAAACTAAAGTGTGTGACAATACCAAATGTTGGTTAAGATGTGCAGAAATTGCTGGTGAAAATACATTTAAACAGTATCAATTAAATATGAATTGGTCATGTAGCAGTAATACATGCTCCTGTGTACCAGGATAAATACAAAGACTATTCACAACATTATTTGAAGTAGCCCTAGATTGGAAACAACTCAAATGTGGATCCACAAAAGGATGAATGAGTTGTGGTGTATTTTTTCCTGTGGCATACGCTTTAGCAAAGAGAGGAACCAAATAATAGGTAGATGAATACAACAACTTGGATGAGCTTCACAAAAATTATTTTGAATGTAAGAAGCCAGACACAAAATAATGCATACTGTTTGTTACTGTTTCTTTAAAATTTTAAAATAGGCAAAATCAACTAGGGTGTTAGGTGTCAGAATAGTATTGCAGTTGGGAGGCATGTCTTGGAAAAGACTATGTCTGTGATGCAGGGTATGTAAATATCCTATTTCTTGACCTAGATGGTAGTTATATGGGGTAGTTCATTTCTTGATAGTTCATTGAGATTTTTATTTATGATTGCCTCCTTCAGGTGTATGTATGCTGTAATTCAGTGAGAGAAGTTCAAGAACTAAGCATTCTCCTTCATAAAGTTGACTGAGAAATATAGAAGAATAAAATGTACTGAAAGAGTGGATAATAATAAAAATAGCACTTAATTGAAAACAGTAGATAAAAAATATGAAAAATTTTGAAAATATTTCATATTGGAACATTTTTCATATTGGAAATATGAAAAATATGTTTATATTACAGTCTTGTAGCTAACAATGAAATATGGAAAAACGTTAATTTCAACATAAAAGAAAAACAACATGATTCACACGTTGTTGAAGTGGCCAGCATTAGAAATGTATTTTGAGTCTTTTCGAAAACCATGATATTCAGGTTCAAATGTCTTTGGAACAAAAGTGGAACACTAATTTTTTTTAAGTGAGGTATCAATTGCCACTGTTATCTAAAGTGGTGATTTTTCTTATTCTGTCTTTGTCTTAACCCTACCCAGTCTTGTCTCTGTATCAGGAATTTATTTGTGTGTGTGTGGGGTGGGAGGTACTATACTACTCACCACTAACTGATAAATCAATTATTTGTATATTACCTGTATTGCCCCCATTGAAATGTGAGATCTCAAAGAGCTGTTCTTAATGCCTAGGACCTGACCTGCCCCAGGGAAGGCTCTTGATAAATATTTGCAGACTAAATGAATAAAGGTGAAGGTTCCAAGTCAATCCAAGCTCCAGCAGAGCATGTTCAGGGGGACTTTAGAATTGCATAAAACCTTTTGTATTTCTGCTCTTCATTATATCTAGTAGAGGTCTGGACTGAATTCTGGTCACATGAGGAAGAACAACCACAGGAGATCAGACTTTTGACACACTATTTTGTCATGTAATTCTTGCTTGCCACTTCTTAACTGGGAATTTGGGACCAACTGCTAATCCTGTTGGCTATGAAATTATAGTATTAATACCCAGTTTGAAGGGTTGTTTGAACAATCCAAGGAGCTTATCTATCAACAGTTTTTAATGGCCATCACATATGTTTCATCTGCAGAGAAATGGCTGATGAGTGATGTTTGATGACTGAGGAAAAATATGTTGCTTTAATGATTGATATTGTGAACCAGTTACCCAGATGGTACTGCAGTAAAGTAGATCAAGATTAACCCATTTAAATTCATGAGCTCCTCTGAAGTGATCTGAACAAGAAATGGAATGCTCAGGAACAACATTTCACTATCATTTCCCAGGATGGCAGCCACTGATCTGACTCATGTGTTTGGTGAGTCCTTGCTGATGCTTCTTTTCAGATCATCTACTTTACGTAGTTCATTCACAAGTGCCAGCTCCATTGCTCAGGGGTTGTGCAGTCATGCAGTGGGCCTTGTAAGAGGGATTGTAAGAACCATAATGTGTAATAGCCAGGTTCCTGAAATTTGGGATGCAAGAAATGTGTGTGTGTGTGTGTGTGTGTGTGTGTGTGTGTGTGTGTGTGTGTGCACACGCGTGCGTGCGTGCACATGTGCTTCTTTGGGGGGAATAAAACATTCATGCGTTTAATCATGTCTTTCAAATAAACAGCTTTGCCTCCCTGCCCTTTAATTTGGGTAACTATAAAATGGAATTAACCTTTTTTCAAGATGATCAAGATCCAGGGATCCCTTTTCTTGCGCTAGGTTACTCAGGACTTCTTTGATATATTATGGAAGTAGTATGTTTGCAGTGTGTTGTGTGTGTGGTGTGGAACAGCTTCTAGACACGATTGTTGGTTTTGTGGAATTTCATGTCATTATTCTTTTCCCTAAGGTCATCTTTCTCAGGATGCTTTGTGTCTTTGTGAAAGGAATATCAAGGAGGCAAGGATGGTGGCTGGGTTACTGATGGGTTCTTCTCAGGCAAGTGAAAAGTACATCTTTCTTCAAAATGCTATGCTTGTTTCCATCAGGTAGTTTCATCCCTTTGTCATGCATTCAAGCTTCTTAAAGTAATGACAGTTCTGCTCAGAGAATGAGTCTCTGGTGAATGTGTCCAGGAACCATGGCATCTCAGGTTGTGCAGGGATTACACTGGAAATGATTGTTTTATCCCAGTATTTACTAATTATTTCTGATCCTCAATCATGTTTTTTGGCTCATTGTTTTGCTGAGTGTTAGGACAGGTTGTAAGGAGATGAAAGTGTCTAATCTCAAGGAAGTTTTATGTCACTGGAAATAACTCATTTGTTATCAGATTTTACATAGTGTTGCAACATGTTCATTGCTAACTGTAGTCCATCAATAGAGAAAGAATAAGACCAGAAGATCCCATTGTGAAGTTGTGGTAAGGTAAGTTTAGTCATGTGTCAGTGATCCTAGTAAATGCATGTGACTGGATACAATCACCAGATAATACCTATATAGAAGAGAAGAGGTCTGGGGCTCAGGTGTGAGGAGTACTGCAGGTTTCTAGTTTTCCCTAGTCCTTCATGCATCTTTCTCCGAACATCAAAGAAGATGGTACTTAGCTGAAGCCAGTATGTATTTGATGGTTTAGCACTTAGTGACCTTTGAGGATGTGGCTGTGGACTTTACCCAGGAGGAGTGGACTTTGTTGGATCAAACACAGAGAGATCTCTACAGAGATGTAATGTTGGAGAACTACAAGAATCTTGTCACCCTAGGTAAGGCTGGCATTATTTCTTCACTGAACCCTTCAGGAAATAAATATTTCTTTCTTTCTTTTGTTTTTTTGAAAGCAGGATTTATTGAGAGGACAGAAAAGCTCCCACAGTGGTAGGGGACCCAAAGGGGTTGCCCATAAATATATATATATTTTTTAGTTGGAGTCCTACTCAGTCACCCAGACTGGAGTGCAGTGGCCACTCCCGGCCACTGCAGCCTCGACCTGCTGGGCTCCGGTGATCCTTCCGCTTCAGCCTTCCAAGTAGCTGGCACTACAGGAGCGCGCTACCACGCCCGGCTAATTTTTTGATTTATTGTAGAGATGAGGTCTCGCCAAGTTGCTCAGACGGGTCTTGAACCCACGGGCTCAGGCAATTCACTCACCTCGGCCTCCCAAAGTGTGGGATTACAGGCTGAGCCACCGAACCCGGCCCATAAATATTGTTTTGTTTCAAATGGGAATACTGATAAAAAGCAGACATAGACCCTGGCCACTGGGCATTACTGTACAGAGGATTCTCCGTGACAATGAAGATCTGTCTAAATAAATTACTTTATTTCCTTTATGGATTACAAACTTTAAGACTTTAAGTATGTATGAGGTTGGACATGCTTTTTGGACTCCAGAACTCTCTAGTCATTTGATGGCACCAAGGGAGAATGTGCTGCTATTTTTGTTCCTTTTGAAATTTGTTAGAAATGCATGTGTGTAAAGTTACATAGCTGTCTTTAGAATCTCTGAAGGCAAAATTTTTGGTTCTCAGTTCAAAGACATGGCATCATAGTTTGCATGGTCCTCTGCTGTTATGTATTTCTCCCTCCTGCAGGGTCTGAATTGTGCAAGCCCAATCTCATGTCTCGACTGGAACGAGTTGAAGAGCTGAGGACAGGAGGGAGGGGAGTTCTGCATGGTGAGTTCACAAGTAGATAAGGTATTATGAAGAGTAGTGCTAGTCTGGGAAACATGCATTACATTTGGAAATGTCACTTTGCAAACTTCCCAGGGTATACGCTTCTTCCTGAGAAGCGTTTCCTTAGGTACCTTCAACTGCCTTTCACCTTTACATTTCCACTGGGCTTGTCAACCTTTTTCTGTTCTTAGAAAGATTTGTCTGTCTTGTTTGAAAATTTCATTTTAAGCATGTAGCCCCTTTGTTTTCAGTTTTTAGAATCTTTTTGCTTACCGTCCATCTCAGTTTTCCAGAAATTCTTTTTTTTTTTTTTTAAGTTGGAGTCTCATTCTGTCACTCACGTTGGAGTGCATAGGCATGCCTGCGGCCACCGCAGTCTTGGCCTGCTGGTCCCAGGCAATCCTTCCACTTCAGCCTTCCAAGTAGATGGAACTATAGGCATGTGCCACCATGCCCAGCTAATTTTTTGATTTACTGTAGAGATGAGGTCTCGTCAAGTTGCTCAGGCTGGTCTCAAACCACTGGGTTCAGGCATTTCTCTCAGCTTTTCCCTTAGTGCTGGGATTACAGGCACGAGCCACTGCACCTGGCAGTTTTCTGGAATATTATTATTTGATAAACTACCTACAGTATCGACACCATATCTTTATCATGGCCAAACTTCTGACATAGCCCAATTCTTTGTAGTCCATCCTTCATTTTTGATTCACAATTTTTATCATGTTTCATTCATATTTAGAAATATGTACACGTGTCATATGCTTATTTAAGAGAAAATACTAAAAGATTCATCATTTTAGTGAGTATAATTCATTGGCATTAAGTACACTCAGTGTTCTGTACCATTAGCTCTTTTTAGTTCCAGATCATTTTCATTACCCTAAAAGGAAACCCAGCACCCGTTAAGCAGTCACTCCTCATTCACCCTGCAACCACTAATTTGCTTTCTCTCTCTGTAGATTTACCTTTTTTATATATGTCACATAAATGGAATCATGCAATGATACCTTTTCTGACTGGCTTCTTTCACTTGGTGAAATGTTTTCAAGGTTGATTAATTCCTTTTTATGGCTAATACTCAGTTGCATGAACAGATCACATTTTGTTTATCCAGTTATTTGCTGATGGACATTTCCCCCCTACCTTTTGGCTATTGTGAATAGTGCTGCAATGGACATTTGTTTACAGATATTTGCACACTTGTTTTTTAATTCTTTTGGGTACATACCTAGAAATGGTGAAGCTTTACTAGGCATTTTTCTACTAAAGTTTTGGTGTTCTCAAAACTCTCTCATAATAAGCAGATGTCATCATTCTTTGGCCCTCCAGAAAGTCAACAAGCAAAATACTTTGAGAATCCCCCAAAATTGTTGTCATGACCTCTGCTCCTGACTAGTCTGCTTTTGCTTTGACTAAACCACTTATATTTCTTGGCTGCCATTTTGTTGATTGTGCTTTGTCTTCAGATTGTACCGGTAAAGGGATGTTTCATTTCCTGTTACAATTATTTGTAGCAATGCTTCAGGATCTTGATTCCACTTATTAAAAATTTCCATTGAAAGGCCTACCTTTGTCTGCAGCTGATCTGGGCACAGTGGTTTTGGCACCCATCGAGTAGAAATTTTTCTCAACTTTAATTTTTTCATCACTTCAGATGTCTATGGCGTTGGCTATTGTTTCTGCTGCTAATCTTTGGTCCTCTTCAGTAGAGACTCTTTTCAGACTAATGTCTTATCCTTCTAAGTGTCTCAAATTAGATCCTGTTCAGATCTGTTGTAACAAGTTAGTACAGATTTATTTTGGTGCCACAAAAATTGGAATCCATGAATAGTTTTTTTCATTATACACATTTTCCATGAACCTTTTGAAGTCTCATCATGTGTCTATCCTTGTGCCTTTATCACACATTTTAGATATTGTTCTTTTCAGATACAGAATTTTTATTTAGTTTTAAGATATAATATCTATTTCTTTATTGACAATCTCTATTTATTGACACATAATTCTTCTGGTTTTCTTTGGTTCTTTGTGGTTTCTGTTAACTTTTTGATCATGTTTAAGAAAGTTGATTTGGCCCAGAATTTTAGGAAACTGAGGTGGGAAAATCACTTGAGCCCAGGAGTTCAGGACCAACCTGGACAACATAGCAAAACCCTATCTATACCAAAAAAAAAAAAAAAAACTAATTAAAAAATATATAGCCAGGCATGGTGGTCCGTGCCTGTAGTCCCAGCTACTTATGAGGCTGATACAGGAGGATAGTTTGAAACCAGGAGATTAAGGCTGCTGTGAGCCATGATTGTGCCATTGCATTCCAGCCTGGGCAGCAGAGCAAGACTGTCTCTAAGAAGGAAGGAAGGAAGGAAGGAGAAAGAGTTCTGTCCGTTTTTCTTTCTTATTCTTTTGCATGCCTCTTAATTTTTTTTTTTTTTTTTTTGAGTTGGAGTCTCACTCTGTCACCCAGACTGGAGTGCAGTGGCCGCTTCCGGCCACCGCAACCTCGACCTGCTGGGCTCTGGCGATCCTTCCGCCTCAGCCTTCCAAGTAGCCGGAATTACAGGCATGTGCTACCACGCCCGGCTGATTTTTTTATTTATTGTAGAGATGAGGTCTCGCTGCCAGGCGGGTCTTGAACCCGCGGGCTCAGGCAGTCCACTCACCTCAGCCTCCCAAAGGCGCGGGATTACAGGCTGAGCCACCGAGCCTGGCTGCCTCTTAATTTTTTACTGAAAATGTCAATTTTGGATATTCTAATGTGGCAATTTGGAAATCTGATTCCCCCTTCTCCTGTGGGGTTGTTGCTGTTTGCTGTGGATTGCTGATGTTTGTGTAATGACTTTTATAAATTATTTTTGTAGTCTGCATTATTTTTAGTGCAGGCTCTAAAGTCTGTGTTTTTAGCTTAGTGATCAAGTTAGAATGACAGAATTTCCTTAAATGACTAGAAGCAAGAAAATAAAAATAAAAATACTCTTTTAGATTTTGCTGATGGGCTGAGTATTGGATTACTCCTTCATTGCTTAGCCAGGCTGTTTATAGCTCTTCCATATCCTTTTCTTCTTTGTGGATCTCGGCAGTCTGCCAGAGATGAAAGCTAAGGGTCTTTTCAGGCATGAATCCAGCCCTGGGTATACTTGTGGCCTTCTTGGTTCTCCACTTAACACTGGAACTTTTAAAGGCCCTTATAGCCGGACTCGGTGGCTCAGCCTGTAATCCCGCACCTCTGGGAGGCTGAGGTGAGTGGATTGCCTGAGCCTACAGGTTCGGGACCCGCCTGGGCAACGAGACCTCATCTCTACAATAAATCAAAAAATCAGCTGGGCGTGGTGGCACGTGCCTGTAATTCCGGCTACTCGGAAGGCTGAGGTGGAAGGATCGCCGGAGCCCAGCAGGTGAGGCTGTGGTGGCCGGGAGCGGCCACTGCACTCCAGTCTGGGTGACAGAGTGAGACTCCAACTCAAAAAAAAAAAAAAAAAAAAAAAAAAAAATAAATAAATAAATAAATAAAGGCCCTTATTTACCCACAAATCAGCATTCCCAACCTGCTTCTTAGGTTTTGCAGTTCATCTTTTGTTTGTCCTGTTTTCCCTTTCCTTGGGCTGTTGTGGGGAACACTTTATATTAATACTTACAGTAGAAGCTGCTTGGGGTGCTGCCTCAGTCTTTGGAGCTCTCTTGAGTTGGGTGAGATAAAAGCAAGTCCTTGTACCCTGGTATTTGAGGATGTTGCCAGGCAATTCAAAACACGCAATGACAGTTATTTGAGAACAAGTTCCATGTTACTCCCTTTGGCACTACCAATTTGCACAGGGAATGTGTCCTGCCATCTACGCAGCTGTAGCTAATCTACAAAATGAGGCTGGCACTCTTCTATTTAAAATGCCACAGCATTCTCCTGGTGAAATGCAGCCACTTTTTCTTCCATAAGTGTTTCCCTGGTGGTTGTAAGTTTTTGACTAGATTTCAAAGTTCTGAAACGATTGATTCTGATAGCTTTTCAGAGGTTGTTAGTTTTATTATGGTGGGAAGGAGCCCTGGAGTTCCCCACTCCGCCACATTTGGTAATGATATTCCATGTACTTTTAAACAACTTTAGTCCATGACTTTTCTCCAGACCTACATTTTTCACTTTATTTCAGAACTAGATTTGCAACTCAAAACCAAAGGCTCCCCACTGCCTCAAGATATTTCTGCAGAAAAATCACCAAATGGAATACAATTGGTAAGATTTCAAAAGGATGAACTTTTCCACACTAGGACAAGCAGCACAATATCCATGAGAATTATATGAGAGAAATGGCATTTACCCAAAGAAAACAAGAGTCTGTGAAAAAAATCCCTGAATATCATGAATCTGGGAGCATTCTTTCACTTTAAACCTGTTTCTTCTCAGAGATCTCACAGATAAACATCCATATATGTATTTCCCAGATATTGTTTCTGGTATAATAATTTAGTCTAAAGAATTATCAGACAAATTCTCTAAATAGCTCTGTAAATAGAGAATATAGGCAGGTTTCTGACCTCATGGTCAATTTATTCAATTTAAAACAACTCAAAAACAGAGCAGGAACTCTATATACACAGTGAAAATGTTAAAATGTAGTATTTCCAATGCATAAATGTTGTGATGGGGAGATATTCTGTTACTACAGTGAATACGAGAAAGTCTTTAATCTTCTTTTATATCTTAATCAAAAGGAGAGAATAATACTGCAGAGAAACTCTATGGCTCTAACCAGTGTGGAAAAGTGAACACCCATTTTGTGAACCCGTTTTGTGAATACCCGTTTCTTCTGACTCACGTGAGAACTCACACTGGAGAGGAAACTTCTGAGGCTAGTCAGATTGGAAAAACCTTAAGAAATAACTTTACTTGTAGTTTTCATAAGAAAACTTATGTTGGGGAGAAAGCCTCTAAGTTTGTTCAACATGATAAAGCCATCAACCAGTTTCCAAATCTTACTGGGCAGAAGAAAACCCATAATATACAAAAGAAATTGTGTGAATGCAAAGATTGTTGGAGAACTTTTTAAAATCAGTCATTGCTTAAGGTACATATGAGATCTCACAATAGAGAAAAACATTATATATGTAAGGAATGTGAGAAAGCCTTCAGTAATTCTTCACACCTTATAGGACATATAAGAATTCACAGTGGAGAGAAGCCCTATATCTGTAAAAAATGTGGTAAAGCCTTCATTCAATCCACAGGACTTAAATTACACATCAGGACTCACACTGGAGAAAAACCACATAAATGTAAAGAGTGTGGGAAAGCCTTCACCCATCCCTCATACCTTACAGATCATATAAGAGTTCACAGTGGAAAGAAGCCCTATGTATGCATAGAATGTGGGAAAACCTTTACTCGATCCACAGGACTTATTTTACACATACGAATTCACACTGGAGAAAAACCATATGAATGTAAGGAATGTGGAAAAACTTTTGTTCATTCCTCATATCTTATAAAACATGTAAGGATTCACAGTGGAGAGAAGCCATATTTATGTAAGGAATGTGGGAAAACTTTTACTCGTTCCTCAGGACTTGTTTTACACATGCGAACACACACTGGAGAAAAACCTTATGCGTGTAAAGAATGTGGGAAAGCCTTTAGTAATTCCTCAATGCTTAATCAACATGTAAGGACTCACACTGGAGAGAGGCCTTATGCATGCGAAGAATGTGGGAAAGCTTTCACTCAGTCAACAGGCCTTAGTACACATTTAAGAACTCACAGTGGAGAAAAGGCCTATCAGTGTAAGGAATGTGGGAAAGCATTTGCTCGTTCCACAAATCTTAGTATGCACATGCGAACTCACACTGGAGAAAAGCCATATGAATGTAAAGAATGTGGGAAAGCCTTCAGATATTCCACATGCCTTAATGTTCACGTGCGAACTCACACTGGAGAAAAACCATATGAATGTAAGGAATGTGGGAAAAACTTCACTCAATCTTCAGCACTTGCTAAGCATCTAAGAACTAAGGCATGTGAAAACACCTGAAATGTTCCTCAGACCATAGTATTTAAATTTAAACTCATTAGGAAAAAAACCTTACAAATGTAAAGAATATGAGAAACCTTCCCTCAATTTTCATTCCTTATGTAATAGGTGTGAATTTACCATAGGAGAAGTCCCATTAATGTATGTAATATGAGAGAATAATAATTCTTCACACCTAGTATAAGAACTCACATTTGAGAAAAACTTCTGGCTCTAAGACATGTGGGAAAGCCTTTTTTTGGGGTCCCAACATTGCTTATATTGCATATCTAACATTACTGTAATAGCCAATTGAAGGTAAGAACATGATAAAGCCTTAAAATATTTCACATGCCTTAGTAGTACAGCATAACTCACACAATAGAAAAATCCTCTTCGTGTAGGGAATGTGGCAAAGAATTTACTTAGAATTCAGGCCTTAGTGTCCAAGTGAGAATTTAAAGTGGTAAACAACCCTGCAAATGTAAAGGCTACAAGAAGATCATCACTTCCTCCTCATACGTTTTAGTAACAAAATTTAAGAACTTACAATGGAGAGATATTATATATATGAAATCTGGGACAGCTTTCAGAAATTTCTGACAGCTTTGTGTGTAAGAAGGTTCATGAATTTAAGAAATGCTTACAACTCTTCAGGTGTTACTAAACAAGTCACAATGTGCAGTGGAGAGAAACCATTGGAGCAACTGATGGAGAGGTAGGAAATGTAGGAAAGCTTTAGTTCTGCTTCTTATGTTAATATTTGGTAATCTCTCAGAGGCTAAAAACATTATGTTAGAAACATGGGAATGCCTTCACACATGCGCGTGTGCGACACACACACACACAGCTTCCGTCCTTTAATAAAGATGATAATTCACAATGGAGAGAAATTGTAGAGAATGAGGAAAATGCTGCATCCACTTTATAAGACTTACAGTACATGTGAAAACCACCACTCCAAAGAAGCTGTATGAATGTAAAAATATGAAATGTTTTTAGTAAATACACATCCCTTAAGAGGCTTAGAAAATACTCATTGGAAGGATAAACATTTAAAGAATTTTGGGAAGCTTTCACTATTCTTCACTTATTATACACAAGATAATTTGTGCTGGAGGAAAAATGGAAATAAATGACATGAAAATGAGATTTCCTTTCTGTGTCTTACTCTCAATGAAGGCACCAGCCACCTTAATTTTCTGAGGTTGAAAAATTCAGGCTAAATGCGGTGGCTCATGCCTGTAATCCCAGCACTTTGGGAGGCCAAGGTGGGAGGATCAAGACCCGCCTGGGCAAAATATCAAGACCCTGTCTCTGAAATTTTTTTAAAAATTGGCCTTTCATGGTGCTGTGTACCTTAGTTTCAGCTACTGAGGAAGTTAAGGTGGAAGCATTCCTTGAGCCCAGGAGTTCAAGGCTGCAGCAAGCTATGGTTGAGCCACTGCATTCCAGCCTGGGCAACAGAGGGAGACTCTGTCTCAAAAAAAAAAAAAAAAAAGTTAAAAAAAAATTTTTTTTTTTTGAGTTGGAATCTTACTCTGTCACCCAGGCTGGAGTGCAGTGGCACATTCATGGCCACTGCAGCCTCAACCTGCTGGGCCTGGATGATCCTTCTGCCTCAGCCTTCCAAGTAGCTTGAATTACAGGCACATGTCACCATGCCTGGCTAATTTTTTGACTTATTGTAGAGACAAGGTCTCACCAAGTTGCCCAAGCTGGTCTCAAACCTCTGGGCTCAGGCAGTCTTCTTGCCTGTCTCCAAAGTGCTAGGATTACAGGTGTGAGCCACCATGCCCAGGCTTGCTTTAAATATTCTAAATTGAATTTTTCCTGTATTATGATGGCATCAGGGAGGAGCTAGGACTGGAAGAGTTAACTGTACAGTGGTGTTAGGATGTTATATTTAGTCCCCATGGTAACCATAGAGAAAATATCTGTGGAATATACATAAAATAAGAAAAAAGTGTCACTACAAAAAATCAACTAAACAAAAAAGGCAATGAGGCACTAAAAAGCTGTAAAACAGAAAACAAGTATTAAAATGGCAAAAAGAAGTTCTTTTTATTGGTAATTATGAAAGGTAATGGATTAAATTCCCTAATCAAAAGGCATAATTTGACAGAATGGATGAAGATATGTAATCCAACTATATGAGGGGGACCCAGAAAACCCAGAATTTTTAAATAAAAAATGGTGTATTCTTACACGTTTAAATTTCAGTCCTTTTAAAGTACTCTCTGTTTGATGCAGTACACCTATTGATTCAAGACCCTTTTTCCACTGCTCAAAATCGTTTTTGAACTCATCAATTTTGATGTCATTTTTTGTTTCACCTCTTCCATATCAGCAAAACATTTCCCTTTCAGGACTTTTTTCATCTGGGGAAACAAAACAAAAAATCTCTTGGGGTGAGATCGGGTAAGTAGGGAGAGTACAGCACAGGGTTCATGCCACTTTTGGTCAAAAACTGATAAACGTTCAGTGCAGTGTGGGCAGGTTGTTAGTGTAAATCACCCATCATCAAATGGGCAAACGCGTTGAAAGACTCTCCAAAAAGAATTTACTGAAGCCAAACACAACCTTTCACAACAATGCTAGCTGGTACACTGATGCCAGTGGGTTCCTGGAACACTGACCTAACAGGCTCTTCGCAAGGGCCTGCCCTCCAAAAAATAATTCCAGGATTTTTCGGGTCCCCTTCATATGCTGTCCCTCATCTTAGTTCTAAAGACAAAGAAGGCTGAAAGTGAAAGGATGGAAAAGTATATTCCAAGCAAACAGTAACCAAAGGCTGGGTATACTAGTATCAGACTTGAAGTCAAAAACTTAGGATAGACAACAAAGGACAGCATACAGAATACTGATAAAAGGTGCAGTTCATTAAGAAGTTATAACAGTTATAACTGTATGTTCCCAACATCAGAGCCCAAAATACATGAAGCAAACATTGACAGAATTGAAGGGAGAAATGGACAATTTTACAATAACAGTTGGAGACGTTGATATACCACTTCCAATTTAGTAGACAGAACCACCATACATAATATAAAGAGAAAACAGAGGCTGGGCTTTGTGGCTCAGCCTGTAATCCCAGCACTGGGAGGCTGAGGCGAGGGGACTGCCAGAGCCCGCAGGTTCGAGACCAGCCCGGGCAACTTGGCAAGACCTTGTCTCTACAATAAATAAAAAATTAGCCGGGTGTGGTAACGCGCACTTGTAGTTCTGGCTATTTGGAAGGCTGAGGCGGAAGGATCGCCAGAGCCCAGCAGGTGGACACTGGGGTGGCTTTGAGTATGCCACTGCACTCCAGCCTGGGTGACAGAGTGAGACTCCAAAAAACAAAAACAAAACAAAAAACCCCAGAATGCCACTATATACAGTTAGACCTTACAGACACATTCAGAATACTACACTCAACAATAGCAGAATACACATTTTTCTCAAGTGTGTATGAAATAGTGTGCAGGACAGACCATATGTTAGGCTACAAAACAAGTCTTAATGAAATATAAAAGACTGAAATGCAAAGTATCATTTCTAATCACAACATAATGAAACTAGAGATGAAAAACAGGAGGAAAATAGGGAATATCCAAAATACTTGGATACAAATGGAAGTGACAATACCAGAATTTATGAGACGCAAGGTCTAAATGTTTTTTCTCCTAAATATTCATATGCTGAATTCTTAACCCCCAAGGTGATTGTAATAAGAGGTGGGTCCTTTTGGAGGTGAGAGGTCATGAGGACTCTGCAGAATGGGTTTACTGCTCTTAAAAGAACACCCTTCAGGCTGGGCATGGTGGCTTATGCTGTAATCTAGCACTTTGGGAAGCCAAGCAGGGAGGACTGCTTGAGCCTGAGAGTTCGAGACCAGCCTGGGCAACATAGCAAGACCCTGTCTCTAAAAAAAAAAAAAAAAAAAATTAACCAGCCATGGTGGCACACCTCTACAGCTCCTGAGGAGGTTGAGGCAGGATGATTGCTTGAGCCCAGGAGTTTGAGGCCTGTGGTGAGCCATGATTGTGATCACACTCAGCCTGAGCAACAGAATGAGACTCTGATGACAAACTACAAGACACCTCAGAGAGATCCTTTGTCACTTCCACCATATGTGGTTACTTCAAGAAGATGGCTATCTGTGAACCAGACAGACAGAACCAGCGTCAGCCCTCACCTGACACTGAGTCTGGCAGTGCCTTGATCTTGGACTTCACAGCCTGCAAAACTGAGAAATAAATTTCTGTTGTTTATCATCTACCCAGCCCATGATATTTTGTTATTGTAGCCTGAGAAGAGCAAAATAGATGCAGTGAAAGCAATGCTAAAAGGCTAATATTTAGCTACAAGTTCTAGAATGAGAGAATAGAAGAAACAAATGGAAAATTACTAAAGAAACAAGAACAAATTTAAAAACAAGTAATCCCAAAGACTAGCGATCACATGTATGATTACATCCATAAGCTAAATAATACAGGAAATGTACAAGATAATGTTGGAACACAGCCTGCACAAAAACAATCAATGACTGTTAGGGTCTTGTTGAAAGGAGAGAAGCCACTTGAAGAAAGTCCACTGGCCAATGGTGGGAAAATTTAATCATAAAATAGCATTTTTTGTAATAAATATCACAAAAATTGTGCAATCCATCTATGGGGAAAATTAAGGAGCAACATTAAAACAAGTGAACTAAGCCGGACTTGGTGGCTCAGCCTGTAATCCCTTGCCTTTGGGAGGCTGAGATGAGTGAATTGCCTGAGCCCGCGGGTTCGAGACCCACATGGGCAACTTGGCGAGACCTCATCTCTACAACAAATCAAAAATCAGCCGGGCAGGGGAGCGCGTGCCTGTAATTCTGGCTACTCGGAAGGCTGAGGCGGAAGTATCACCGGAGCCCAGCAGGTCGAGGCTGCGGTGGCCGGGAGCGGCCACTGCATTCCAGTCTGGGCGACAGAGTTAGACTCCAACTCAAAAAAAATAAAAAATAAAAAATAAAAAAATAAATAAAACAAGTGAACTAAATAAATGTAGACACACTATGTTCTTAGAATACTTATCAAGAGTTGGTTCTTCCCAATTGATGCAACCCCAAAGTTTTTGTAAAACTGGAAATAATCCTAAAAGGTATATGGAAGAACAATTGTCAAGGATAGTCAAGACAGCTGATGACCAACGTGAGAACTTGCCCTAATAAATATCAAGATTTATTATAACTATAGTAATTAAGATTGTGTTACATTGCACACAGATAGACAAATAGACCAATAAAACAGAAGCTTGGAAATATACATTCAATGTGATCAATTCATTGCAATTCTATGGGGGAAAAATGGGTATTTAATAAATGATGTTGGAATAACTGGTTATTTAAATTGGGGAAAAGCTAGGTAAATTTAAATTTGCATGTGAAAGGCATAATTATACATAGTTTAGAAGACAATATTGCAGAATATCTTTATGACCGTTAAGTCAAAAAAGGAACTCATAAAGGTGATATTAATAAATTCAAGGCTTTTAAAAATAATTAAGTATTAATTAAGAGTCTTAATCAAAATATATCATTAAGAAAGTCAAAAAAGCCTGGGCCTGGTGGCTCAAGCCTGTAATCCCAGCATTTTGGGAGGCTGAGGTGAGGGGATTGCCTAAGCCCACAGTTTCAAGAACAGCCTGGGCAACTTGGCGAGACCTCATTTCTACAATAAATCAATTAGCTGGGTATGGTAGTGTGTGCCTATAGTTCCGGCTACTTGGAAGGCTGAGGTAGAAGGATGGCCTAAGCCCAGCTGGTCGGTGCTGTGGTGGCCCTGAGCATGCGCCATTGCACTCCAGCCTGGGTGACGAAGTGAGACTCCAACAACAACAACAAAAAAGAAAGTAGAAAAAGAAGCTACAGATTAGGAAGAAAATACTGTCAATAAAACTTTTTATAGTAGTATATTTATTATAGTTACATTATATTTACATATATAGTTAACTTTTAATGGACATTTTGAGTATGTATCTTAGTCATGAAAATAGTATGTCTACTTTTACATACTTTAAAATGCTGTAAAGTATTCCTCTCGCGGGTTTTATATATTTAGGTTTATATGTGGTGAGTTTACCTTTTTTGATGCTTTTATACAACAAAGCCTCATCTCCTAAGCCCTCCTGCTGCTTCTAGAAAGAAAAATATACAACTGCATACAAAAATGGGCAAACTACATGAAAAGATGGTTCACAGAAATAGAAAATTAACTTTCAAACATTAGATGCTCAACCTCAATCATAATAAACTAACTACAATGACATATCATTTTTTATCTAGGATACTGGTAAAAACTGAAAAGCTGTGACAATATGCTTTGTTGGTAAGTCTATGTGGAACTTTTTAACATTGTTTAGAATGCAAAACCTTATACAACTCCAGTGGCGGCAGTATCTAACTAAACTGCATATGCATTAATTCTTTGACCCAGCTATTACAGGAAGTGATTCCAAAGTCCCGATAAAAATACCAAACAATACCTGTATAAGATTATTCATTGTGACGTTACTTCTAATAAGTTTGAAACCCCTCAGATGTCCATCAGTAGATAATAGCTGAATAAAACATGGTACATTCACATGAAGGAGTACTAAGAAGGTATAAAAAGAAATGAAGATGCTCTATATGCTATGCAGTGATTTCCAGTATAAGTGAAAAAGAAAAAGTGAAGCACAATGGTATGCTATCTTTGTTTGTCTTTCCAAAAGTCAAGATTACATGGATAAACTCGTAACTAAATGAAATAGTTTCCTAGAGTGGATAGGGATGGAATTAAGAGTTCCTTGAATGTGCCTTATTATGTAGTTTGGATTTTGTTTACTGTGTTTTATATATTCAAAAATAAAAACCAGCAAACCCCAAATTGAAAAAACTGAAATACATCAACATAAATAGATTTAAAATTGATAATAAAATCACACAGAGAAAAAATTTTTTTTTTGGAAAGCAGGATTGAGAGGACAGAAAAGCTCCCACAGTGGGAAGAGCCCCGAAGGGGTTGCCATGAGAAGTTTTTTTTTAATGAAAATATGTACAACATGAAAAATTCTTTTAGATGATATTAAAACACAGTAAATCATTCATTCAACTAGTCTCCTACTGCTAGACGTTAGATTGTTCCCGATCTTTTCTATTTATTTATTTTTGAGACAGGGTTTTGCTCCGTCACCCAGTCTGGAGTGCAGTGGTTGATCATGGCCTCAACCTCCTGGACTCAAGCCATCATCTCACTGCGGCCTCCTGAGTAGCTGGGACTACAGGTGCATGCCATCACACTCGGATGATTATTTTATTTTTTGTAGAGAGGGATCTTGTTATGCTGCCAAGGCTGGTCTCAAACTCCTGGCCTCAAGTAAGCCTCCTGCCTTGGCCTCCCAAAGTGCTGGGATTACAGGTGTATGCCATCATGTCCAGCCCCCCCATCTTTTTAAAAGCAGCTTTATTTAGATATAATTACCACATAATTTATCCATGTGATGCATACAATTCAATTTTTGTATATTACATTATTTTTTAAAGTTTTGGTAAAAGATATATGGCATAATATTTGCCAATTTAACAATTTTTATGGGTACAATTCAATGGCATTAGTTACACTCACAACATTGTGCAATGAACATAACATTCTACCTCCAAAATTTTTCCATCACCCCAAATAGGAATTCTGTAACCATTAAGTAAAAATTCTCTACTCTCCTTCCAGCCCATGGCAACTTCTAATCTGCCTGTTTTAACCTTATTACCTTGGGTGAAGTATGGTGAGGCCAGACAATGATGAAGAGACACAGATTTGCAGATTTGCAGCAGTGGGTGATGCCAGCATGAAACCCACATGCCTAGGCCAAGCTGTAAAATAGGCCTGTCCCCATCACTGTTTTAGCCACTGTCCATAGAAGGGTAAACCTTTGAAATCTGCTCTGCTCTCCAGGAAGTAGTCTAATTTTTATCTTACAGTAGTGCATTCCTTTCACTGTTATGGACAATACCCACAGGCATTTGCCCATTGGTATAACCAAGACCATGACATATCCTCTCAAAAAAAAAAAAAAAGTAAAGTCAGGGTGGGCATGGTGGTTCATACCTGTAATCCCTACACTTTGGGAGGCTGAGGGAGGGAGGATTGCTTGATCCCAGGAGTTCGAGACCAGAATGGCAACATAGTGAGACCTCTACAGAAATTTTATTTTATTTTATTGAGTTGGAGTCTCAGCTGTCACCCAGGCTGGAGTGCAGTGGCACACTCATGGCCACCCCAGTGTCGACCTGCTGGGCTCCGGCGATCTTCCACCTCAGTCTTCCAAGTAGCTGGAACTACAGGCGTGTGCTGCCACACCTGGCTAATTTTTGATTTATTGTAGAGACGAGGTCTCACCAAGTTGCCCGGGCTGGTTCTGAAACCACGGACTCAGGCAGTCCACTCGCCTCAGCCTCCCAAAGTGTTGGGATTGCAGGTTGAGCCACCGAGCCCGGCCTCTATAGAAATTAAAAAAAAAAATTAGCCGTGTGTGGTGATGTGCACCTGTAGTGCCAGCTACTCAGGAGGCTGCAAAAAAAAAAAAAAAAAAAAAAAGTTCAGTCATGCTCCACATAATGTTTTGGCCGATGGCAGACTGCATATACAATGATGGTCCCTAAGATTAAAACAGGGCTGAAAAATTCCTATCACCTAGTATTTACTATACCCTTTTTTTTTTTTTTTTAAAGAAATGGGGTCTTGCTCTGTTGCCCACGCTGGAGTCAGTGGCTATTCACAGGCATGATCACAGCATACCGCAGCTTTGAACTCTTGGGGTCAAGCAATCCCCCGACCCCAGCCTTTCTGTTTGTGTCTATTCCGCAGTCCAAACTCACCGCCAAGCTTGGTCTCATCTCCAGTCTCGCCCTTGGGCGTCGGCCCCGCTCCCCACCCGTCGCCCCGCCCGCAGGCACGGCTCTAACCTCCACCTCATCTTGTGGACCCAGTTCCCCATCATCCCTGTGCCCGTGCGGGAGCCCCATCCCCCGCCCGTAGCCCCGCCCACTTGGCCGGTTCTAACCTCCACCTTGTCCTCCAGGTGCCACTCTGAGTCGACGTCAGGGCCCATTCGCACCTACGCGGGAGAAAACTAGTTTCTCGACTGAAGTGTTTCCACGTGGTAGATGCCAGAGCCCTCGAGCCACTCCAGGCCGGAAGCTGAAGCGGAAGTGACGTTCGGCCGACTCTTCCGGCTCTGGCTGCGCGCGCTTCCGGAAGAATTCTTGATTGTCGTAGGCTTCGACGTGTCTCGGGTGAGAGCGGTTGATGGGAATGGGCCGGCGGTGGAAATGGGCGGTAATAGCTCGAGTTTGGCTGGGCAGCCGAGGCCCTCCGTAGGGAAGCCTGGCCCGCTCCGCTGGCGTCTGTCGGGCCGCCGGTCCTTCAGGAGCGGCCTGATCCCAGATGCCGCTTGGGCCACCGGCCTGCCAGGAGCCAGGTCGATCTTTGCCGAGTCCGCGGGAGGTTTTCGTCCACTGTGCTCTCCTCTCCAGATCCTGCAAAACAACCCTTGTGAATTTTTTTCCAGGAGGAAAAGAATTTCCGCGGTTCGAGGCACATTAACTCTCGTCCCTACCGGCTACCTGCCCCACACGCTGCAATTCTGGCACCTTCTGGCGAGCATTGGGTGAAGGATGGTTCAAAGAGACCTCTTCCTCTTGAAAAGCCAAACTCTGTAACGGAAGGTTATAAGAGGTTTATTCTGATCCAGAGATCAGTGGCCATAGCACCTGAGATCACTATTCCAAGACATCCTGGGAATATGTGCCCAAGGTGGTTGGGGAGACAGAAGTTTATGGAAAAGGGTATAAATCAGTATATATGCATGCATTGGTTCCTTCCGGAAAGGCAGGACATCTCAAAGGAGTTGGGGGGGGGGCTTATAAGTCATAGGTGAGTTTTAGGGACCCTTTAGTTGACAGTTGGTTGAAAGTTAAGCTATTGTCTAAAGACTTGAAATCAGTAGACAGGAACATCGGAGTTAAGATAAGGGTTGTTATTACATAGATGAAGTCTCATGAGTGGCAGACTTTAGAAAGAATAGATGGCAGATGTCTCTCACTCAGACTTTAAGGGTGTCAGACTATCAGTTAATCCCCCCAGGGTCCATGACGGCCTGGAAGTGGAAAGATCTGGCTATGCTAATTGACCTTCTCTACAGATGCAAATATTTCCCCATAAAAGATGACTTTGCAGGGCTAATTCAAAATATGTTAAAGAAATAATACTTTTGGATAAAATATTTTTATGCCTTTAGTGCCTGCTGTCTGTCATGTGATGCCATACCAGAATCTGGTTGGAATTTGTTGTCTTATTTCCACAGTCTGTTTCAGCAGTCTTATGATCTCTGTTTTAATGCTTATCTTCCTTATTATTTCTGTTTCAGAAGTTTCCCTTGAGGAACATGAACAGGAACATGGGTAAGATACAATCTATACCTTGAGACTCTCCACTAGGTTAATTGTAAAGAATTGGGAGGATTTCAAATTGGATGGTCTGAAATGAAAAAGGTTAATTTTTTATTGTAATGAGGTCTGGCCTCAATATAGCCTGACAGATGGTGAGACCTAGCCTAAAAATGGAACGTTTAATTTTAATACTATATTACCATTGGATTTGTTTTGTAGATGAGAACAAACATGGTCAGAGGTCCCTTATGTTCAGGCATTTATGGCACTATACCAAGATCCCTAAAAGAAGATTCTGTATGGCACAGTGCTAAATGCGCAGATTAAGAAGGAAAAATAAGACAGATGACCCTCTATTGTAAATCAGGTGCCACCCTCCAGTACCCACCCAGTGGGTGCAGACAGAGGGGAGGAGAACCACCTGCGGTAGGGTCACTTCTAAAAAAGGTGTATCCACTGCAAGAAATTGTGAATGGGGAAGCCGGAGTTATGTGAGTACATGATCCTTTCTCCATGGCAAGTTTGGCTCAGTATAGACAAATGAAAATTCTCAGAAGATACTTCTCAACTTTTAGATGAATTTCAGGCTGTATCTCTTACTTTTTGAATTAACTTGAGATGATGCTTATGTCACCCTTTCTACTTGCTACACCCCAGAAGAGAAAAAGTGCATTTGGGAAGCTGAACAGGCTCATTGTGATGATATAGCAGCACAACAATTAGACCGATGTACAGTCAGGACGGTAACTGTTCCTAATGTTGATCCTCAGTGGAACTATCAAAGGGAACAGGCTGACTTGCCAAAAAGGGACCGTGTGTTCATGTGGATTAGAAAAGGCATAAAGAAATGTATTAGTAAGCCTGTTAATTACAAGTTAAAGGGGATTATACAGGGCTCAGATGAAAACCATGTTCTTTTTAAGGAATGGTTAATAGAGGTTATACAGAAGTATACTAGTTTAGATTCTAATTCACTAGAAGGATAGCTATTTGAGACACTCACTTTATCAGTCATTCAGCTCCAAAAATTAGCTCTTGAATCACAGGCACTTACTTTCCTGTTATTTGAAAAAGCTTTTAAAGTTTTTAGTAATAGAGATATTACTGAAAAAGAAGTGCCCAGCATAAGCACCAGTGAGGTCAGAGGCAAGCTGACCTACTGGCAGTTGTTATTGGCAGTAGGATCCCTGCCACTCTTCAGAGACCCTCTAAGAATGGACTCATAAGGGGAGATGGCATAGGTTGTCATAGATGTGGTACACAGATACCCTAAAAGTGTGATTGTCTCCAGTGGTCAAAACCTTCTGGATTATGTTTGCTGTTTAAGTGTGAAGGCCCCTGGAAGAGCGAGTATGTCCTCTTCCGGAGAGAGGATGGAACACCCAGCTCAGAAATGGCCAAGTGAGGAGGTCTGGGACCCAGACTGTTCCTGGCACCAATTTTGCCCTCACTCCTGAGGGACTCTGGGTAAAAATTGAGGTGGCAGGTATGCAAAATTAACTTCTTAATTGACACAGGCAAGCCGGACTCGGTGGCTCAGCCTGTAATCTCGTGCTTTGGGAGGCTGAGGTGAGTGGATTGCCTGAGCCCGCGGGTTCGAGACCCGCCTGGGCAACTTGGCGAGACCTCATCTCTACAATAAATCAAAAATTAGCCAGCGTGGTAGCGTGTGCCTGTAATTCCAGGTGCTTGGAAGGCTGAGGCAGAAGGATCGCCGGAGCCCAGCAGGTCGAGGCTGCAGTGGCTGGGAGTGGCCACTGCACTCCAGTCTGGGCTACAGAGTGAGACTCCAACTCAAAAAAAAAAAAAAAGTTGACACAGGCTAGCTATTCTGCCCTGACCACTAATGCTGGACCCCTTTCTTCTGATACTTGTTCATTAGTAGGAGTTGATGGCAGTTCAAGAATTAGGCATTTTACTCTCCCTTTAAACTGTAGAATTGGCAATATTATAGTGTCTTACCAGTTTTTAGTCATTCCTGAGTGTTTCACTGCATTATTAGGGTGAGATTTGATGAGTTTATTTAAGACTAGTATTTTCTTTCACCTCTGTGAAGAGGAAAGGATTTATGTTTTATATTCACAACCTCAATTCAAACCTGATATTTTTCCTGAGGAAGTTTGAGGCTCAAATAGATAGGTATGGGGCCAGGGATTACCTGCAAGGGCTAAAAGGGCCCTTCCTGTGCTCATTAAATTTAAAAGAGGACCATTGCCTTGCTAAGCTATGGTGTGGCCCTGTGTTCTTTTAGCTATGGCCAGGCCATATTTTCTTAAACTTTGGCCCCCTCGCCTAGCTTGGGGAGGTGACTCTCCTCTCTCTCAAATTTACTTTCTAAATAAACTATATTTTCTAATCTAACAATTCTTTGCATCTTTCATGTGGCACCAGATTGCACACCAGATACCCACACCCCCCAGCAGGCCTGACCTAACATTCTGGAGGCCTCACTGGGAGTGTGCCCTAACATTTTTGCAGGTCCCACTGAGGTCTGCCACTCTCTTGCTCTCATTCTCCTTTCTCATCGAGATCTTCTGCTCTCTTGTTCACTCTTCTCTCAAACCCTTGTCTCTCTGTGGAAAGAGATAAGGTTACTTGATTATCTTTTCTCTGCTACTCACTTTTAATCTTATCGCCCATGCAACTTTTAGCTGTATTGTGAAAAAGGTGACAATTTAGAAAAGACCATTTCATTTGTGTTAAATAAAAATGAAAATTTACGGCACCATATCTACATGGATAACTATTATGATAGTGTTACCATAGCTGAAAAGTTATTGAAGAAAGATATTCGAATTTTGGTACAATATGAAGAAATAGAGGTTTTCCAAAGGAACTAAAAAATCTGAAATTGAAAATAAGTGAATCTGATTTTCAGTGAAAAGGTGAGGTACTAACTCTCAGAAGAATAAACGGGAGGTTTGAATGATATCAACAATACACAATGGTGACATTGTGGAGACTGATAAAGGAAGTTAAAAACTTGGACAAAAAGCTCGTAAGCCTGAGTGCTTAGTAACTTCTGATCAACATCTTTCATATTATTCATTTTTATGAAAATCAAGTGGTCAAAAAAAGTTTTCATGTTTATTGTACATTGACTCTTTTCAGTTCATTTATTCTATGTCATTATCTCAATCCATATACCAATATAACCTTTTTGAAATACTCTGACAGAAGAATGGATTGCTTGTGATACTGTACATAATGATTCTGGAAATTTACCAACAAGTAGCTTAACAACAGTAGGTCGAACTCCTCGCCATGATACTCCTTACAGACTTTCAGGTGCCATGAAACAACATCATTTGGAAAGAATCGCACAGTCGGGAAAAACAAAGTGTCCATAAAAAGTTTTAGAGTCTGCAAAGTTCATGGAAAACGTACTGACACTTCATTTATATGCAAATCCTGTAGAGTTCCTTTAGGCAAAGCCCATTGTTTTATGATTTATCATGTAAAACATGAATATTAAAATTCATTTTTTCCCCAAGATACATGTACAGTATTTTTTTTTTTTTTTCTGAGTTGGAGTCTCACTCTGTCACCCAGACTGGAGTGCAGTGGCTGTTCCCGGCCACCGCAGCCTCCACCTGCTGGGCTCCGGCAATCCTTCTGTCTCAGCCTTCCAAGTAGCTGGAACTACAGGCACATGCTATCACGGCTAATTTTTTTGATTTATTGTAGAGATGAGTTCTCGCCAAGTTGCCCAGGCAGGTCTCGAACCTGTGGGCTCAGGCAATTCACTCACCTCAGCCTCCCAAAGTGCAGGATTACAGGCTGAGCCACTGAGCCTGGCTGTAAAGCATTTCCAAATAAACATAATAACAGGTGGTCTATTATACCTACAAAGCAAGTATGCAAAACCACATCTAGTATAATTTACACAACCCTGGGATATAATAACTTTCAAAATATCTTTTTCTTCTGCTCTTTTAAAATATCTTTTCACTTGCAACTTTTTAATTGAAAATTCTTTATTTTAAACAACAAATCTTTACAAGACTGATATTTCAAAACAAATTTTTATTCCTGTCTTAATGGCAGAAGTGGCAACCAGCTTCAGAATTTTTTTATTTTCACCCACTCTCAGTATCAGGAAAGTGAAAAATTTGCCAGTTTGTGGATATGTCAACAGCAAAACACTCCCCTATAAAACGGCTGAAATTTTAACCCTTTTACAAGCAGTTTTGGGACTTCTAGGAGTAGCCGTAATACACTACAGAGGGCACGAGGGAGGAGCTTCTTTACACAAAGAAATGCTTTTGCTGACTGAGCAGCAAGACAAACAGCTAGAGGTAGTAATGTAGAGATCATTGTCCCACTCATTCCATAAGGTTCTAACACATTTGGAACACAGTACACCCAAGAAGAAATGCTTTGGTTGAAACAATGAGGTTTTAACTTAAATGGACAAGGGTGGTGGGAAGGAGAAACAAAAACCCTCTTGCCCCAAACCAATCTCTGGCAAATAATTAAAGAATTACCTGATTCCACTCACCTAGGTAGAGAGACCCTAGAAAATTTGATACGGCAATCTTTTATAGGACAAGGAATGCACAAGACAATGAGGGAACTAACTCATTTATGTTTTGTTTGTTGTGTGAATGAACCAGGGGAGCCTTTAAAGAAACTTCCTCTACTCACTTCAGTACAGAGAAAGGGCTCCTACCGTAGCAAGATTGGCAAATAGGTTTCATACAAATGACACCGGTCCAGGGTTACCTGGTGTTGACACATTTATGGACTGGATTGAGGCTTATCCTTTCCAAACTGAAGAGGCCATAGAGTAGCCAAAGCCTTGTTAAAGGAAATCATTGCCATTCTTCAAGCTCTCTAAAGTGACAATGGACCATCTTTTTAAGCTAGTATTAGACAGTGTCTACTGCCCTAGGAATGAAGTAATACTTGTATACCCCATAGAGACCCCAATCATCAGGAAAAGCAGAAAAGGCTAATCGCTTTTTAAAGAAAACACTCAGTAAATTATGTCAAGAAACATCTTAACCTTGCACTAAATTATTACCTATAGCTTTGTTCAGAACTAGAATTTCACCTAAAAACTCGCTTCATTTAAGCCCTTTTGAAATGTTGTATGGACGCCCTTTTTGGCTTCGGACCTCTTACAAGATAGGGAAGCACTGGAAATAACACATTATTAATTTGGGACAAGTAAAAAGACCTATCCAAGAATATGCTAACCAAATTCTCCCTGCCCCAGAAGCTCTCTGCCACAGGTTCAGCCGGGAGACTTAGTTTTACTTATGCATAAAACTTGGTGAGAAGGCTTTCCATAGGTCTAACTCCAACAAAAATGGAAAGGACATTTTAGACTCTTAGCATGCTTACTGCTGTGAAATTGCAAGGAGTTAATCATTGGATTCACATATCAAAGGTTTAATGCCTCCTGAGTCTCCACAGGTGGGGGAGTCTGCCAAACAGACCAGCCCTCCTGCTCCTGTGAACCAGTGAAAGGCTTAAAACGTCTCAAGTGATGAAAAAGTTGAGATGATTAAGGACATCACAAGTCTGTGTTCAGAAATGTGTATTCTGTTTTATTTTTCTGTATACCTTCATTTCTTTAAGGTAGTGGATGAGAACAAAATATTCTTAATTTCCCCTAAACCATTGCTGCAAATGAAAAATTAGAAGATTGTTGGCTACATCATGTACCTCTTAGAAAGTTAGAGAAGTGACTTTTCTTTGCCACCCAACCTCCCATTGATTTCACTCATTGATTCATGGAAGACCTGATCAATTGAAAAAACTGATTTCCTTTGAAATCTCTTTATCTATTAAGCCTTTACCATGCTATAATTTCACTGATACTTATAATGAGACTATGGGAATAGGAGCATACAACTTGGATTGTGCTAGTAACTGCAGGCTTGTAGCTCTTGCACAGAAACAGATCACTCATCTGGAATTTCAATATATCCAGCTTCATTTGATCTGTCTCATTGCCAGTGCAACCTAACCCACTGGTGTCCAGCCCAAGCTGGGAATAGACAAGGAATGTGTATCCATTGGATGGGACAGAAAACCATCCCCTGACATAGTAAAGAAAAATCTAGCCTCTCGTAGGGGAAAAGTAGATCTTTTCCAAAGAGGCTCTCTGTCCCCACTTTGCTAGAGAAACCCACTTGGGGACCTACATTAAGCACCATTTTAGAAGAGACCCCCCCAAGAGATATGAGCCCCTGTAGGGGTACTGTGTTTAGGAAAACTAAAGGAAATTGGCCATATTATGCCAATCCAAATGGCAATTACCCAAGGCCTGGAAAGACACGGGCTATACCTTGTATAGACAGTGTTTAATTGTTGAGTCAGTGCACTCTAGAAACCCTTAGCTATGAAAGGCTGCATGTAACTGTGTGGTTTTGTTTGTTTCTTTTTAGATGGAGTCTTACTCTGTTGTCCAGACTGCAGTACAGTGGCATTCTCATGGCCACTGCAGTCTCAACCTGCTGGGCTCAGGTGATCCTTTCGTTTCAGCCTTCCAAGTAGCTGGAACTACAGACATGTGCCACCTTGCCTAGCTTGTTTATTTATTCATTTATATATGTATTTATGTATCTATATAATTTATGTGCTTATTTATTTATTGTAGAAGTGAGGTCTCGCCAAATTGCCCAGGTTAGTCTCGAATCCTTGGGCTCAGGCAATCCTCTCACCTTTGCTGGGATTACAAAGTACTGGGATCATAGATGTGAGCCACCATGCCCGGCCTGCATGTACCTGTTTATAACATAACCAAACCCAGACCCAAGTGAATGCATGGATTAATACTGGGAGGATTGAAGCTGTAGTTGAATTTTTAGTACCATGGAGAAAATCTGCATACGAAACATTACTGTGACTTTGAATGCTCTTTCTCAGTCTAATGGTGATGTCTTAAAAGCTTTATCTAAATCTGTTGATTCACTTGCTAATATAGTATCAGACTAGTATTTGCTTGCTGCACAAGGAGGAGTTTGTGCAGTGATAAATAAAATTTGCTGCATTTATGTTAATGCCACAGAACAAGTTAAGGAAGATTTTTTAGAAATATGATAAGGCTAGGTGGCTCCATGATTTAGGAAAAGGAGTTCCCACTGCAGATTCTATCTGGAACACCATTAAAGGCTCTATACCTTCTTTTGGTTGGATCATTCCTTTTATTGAACCTATTGTGATGATTATACTGTTGTCAATTTTTTGGTCTATGTCTTTATTACTGCACAGTTAAATTTGTTTCTTCCAGAATCAAACCATTTCATACCTGTATGATGATCATGCAAGGATTCTCACTGGAACTTATGGTCAATGCCACCATTGAAAGCAACCTGGATGCATTATGTCCTTTGCCAGCTTAGAAGAAGATAGGCCTTTCTCCCTTGACTCTCCATATGATTATGGGATCAAAAACTCTGAGGAGAGGAAGTTGAGGTAGACATAGCATGTAGCTTAGGTGTAGTTAGGCAAGTTTCCTTAGGCAGGTATAATTTAGATAATTAAGAAACACTGTGGTCGAGCATCCAAGTGCCTTTCTTATCAAAATACAACCTTCTTGAGCAACAGTCCATGGCCAGACACACCAGATCTAATCAATTCACAGGTTGGAATGTGATATGACCAGCGCAGACTAGCACAGTACACCATGGAAATGATAGGGAATTTCCAGAACCACTGAGGCATAATGTTCTAAGGAAAATATTAATCTAGTTAAGCAGTGACTTTCTTTTATCTTTAAGGTCCTTGTAACTCATGTAAACTTTAAAGGTCAATTGATAAAATCAAAAGACTTGTGATTATTTGCATGCAGCCCTCAGATTTTAGTTTAATAGCTTACTTAATCATCATTTGTGAACACTATATAAAGTTTACTGTTACCAACAAGTGTGTGTCTTTTTCTTTAAGACATTCACGCTCTCCCTTGAATGTGTTTTCCTGTTTTCTGCTCTGTAATAGGGCATACTTTCATTTTCTCTGAATTCTTTCTTGCAGCAAAGTCAAGAACCCATGGAGCAACTACCCCCCATGTCCTGAATCATCTCCTTATCTTTTAACCCAGAGCAGTTTCTCTGTTATAGTGACTTTTTGAAGAGTCACACATTCTTTCAGAAAGTCACACATTTTGATATTTCTGATTGTATTTTCATGGTCTGTTTAAATGTTTCCTCCATTTTTTGCATTTACTATAAATTGATTAATGTGTGAATAGTTGATTAAAGCATAGTGAAAACAATTCTACCTAGAGCTGTTCTTAGGGAACTTGTAAACTATTGGAAGGGGCAAACATCTAACCAAGCAAATGAATGCATTATTACAAACTGATGAAAGTTTTGAAAGTAAACTAGAAGGCAGTATTGTTTTCTGTATGTGTATATGGGAGTAGATGAAGGTAAGAAAAATGAGTTTTGTTTAAGCTAAGACTCTAGGAATTAGCCATATTGAAAGGGAAGCAAGTAAGAGGTAAGAAAAATATTGTATGAATTGGTTTATTACATACCTATGGAGAGAGGTCAGTGCAAGGATTCCTAGGTTTGACAATAGTTTTCTTTGAAGGGAAAAAAGTAAGGAATGTATCTAATTTGCAGTGTATAACTACAGAAAAAAATAAGTGATATAGTATCAGATGATGTAAATCAAAAGAAGATAGGAGAAAAGATGAATATGCTTTATTTTTATGAGTAAGAAATAGATTCAGAGCAACGTGGAGAAGACACGAGTGACCTGAGAGCGCAGCTGCCGCCATGAGCCTCCTTAACAAGTCCAAGAGTGAGATGACCCCAGGGGAGCTGCAGAAGCGGGAAGAAGAAGAATTTAACACAGGTCCTCTCTCTGTGCTCACGCAGTCTGTCAAGAAAAACACCCAAGTGCTCATCAGCTGCCGCAACAACAAGAAACTCCTGGGACATGTGAAGGCCTTTGACAGGAACTGCAATACGGTGCTGGAGAATGTGAAGGAGATGTGGCTTGAGGTCTCCAGAAGCAGCAAGGCAAGAAGAAGTCCAAGTCAGTCAACAACGATTGCTGCGTCTCCAAGATGTTCCTGTGCGGGGACTCTGTCATTGTGGTCCTGTGGAACTGACTCATCGCCGGCCTCCTCTGGTTGACAGCTTGCTCCCCTGCCCTACGAAGACCTTCCCTTTGTCATGGGAATAATAAAGCCCTGTGTTTTTTTTTTTTTTTAAAAAAGAAATCAATTCAAATAATTAGAGTTAGTGATTGATTGAGCATTTGAAAAGTTCTCCATGAAAAGTCACTTAATTATCACTCTTAGCAAATGTTTCTGTTCACTTACAGAGTTAAAGCCTCTTGGAGTCATTTTTCAGTTCAACTTGGGGTTCTTCCTATCCAAATGGGTAGTCTCATTTCCCAGAAGGAATGAATGTCCAGAGTAAGCAGTCCTGTGTGACTTCTTGTATAGACTGACTGACACATCTTGAGGGTTTGGAATCACTTCTGGGGTAAATGATCAGAAGACTCACCTCCCAGTGTGGGCTGATAGCTCCCAAGAGACCAGGTGTCTTGAAAGTAGCCTTCAGTATTTGCCTTCAATATGTTACCTTCAGTATTTGCCACTTAGGGGGTCCCAAGGAGCTAGCTGGACATATAGAGAAAATTGATGAAAGTTCTTGAAATTAAAGTTGGTAAGGATGTGCATATATTACTGGTTAAAGCGTTTATTGGAGAAACTGTTGAAAAACTTGGGCAGGATCTACCAAATATCTGCATGTACTTACTCTGTAACATAACAGTAATGGCTGCAATATGCATTAAGGTAACAGTAAACATTTCACCAGTATTTGAATTAGCCCTCAACCAGAAACCACTCAAATGGGGATAACAGAATGGATAAATTGTGACATAATTATACAGTTGGAATACTATACAGAAAACAGAAGGAATAAAATGGAAAGTAGATGCAGTGATATGGGTCAACTTCACAAACATAATTTGGAGTGAAAGATGTTGGATAAAAATGAATGCCTGCCCCCCCAAGATGGATTCAGACCTCTTTTGAGAATATATTTGTTATATATTGATGCCTAACAAATTCAATGGCTTAAAACAACACATGCTTACAGTTTTGTTGAGTTATGAGTCCAGACATAGCTTTAGAAGGTTCTCACCTGGTTATGGTCAAAACATTATTTGGGTTTCATTCTCATCTGGTTTAGCTAGGGAAGATCATGGTTCTACACACACTCTCAGGTAATAGGCAAAATCCATTTTCTTGTAGCTATAGGACTTGTTGCTGCCTGTCAGCTGGAGGCTGATCTCAGTTCCTTGAGGCTACCTGCAATTTTTTGCCACATAGCCTCTTTAAGCCAGCTAGAGGAGTATGTGCATTTCAGAGAAGACTTAGATGCATTTTTTTTTTTGTTTTTAGGCAGTGACTTTAAATGTCATTCAGGCTGGAGTGCAGTGATGAGATTGTAACTCATTGTAGCCTCAAACTCCTGGGCTCAGGAGATCCTCCCGTCTCAGCATCCCAAGTAGCTGGGACTACGGGCACACGCCACCATATCTGGTTTATTTTTTAGAAAATTTTTGTAGAGATGAGATCTTGCTATGTTGCCCAGGCTTCCTAGATATTCTTTAAAATAATTCCACCTGATTAAGTCAGTTGCTGTAGGATAATTTGCCTACTGATAAGCTCAAAGCCAACTTATTTGGGACCTTAATTACATCTACAAAATACTTTTATGTTTACTGTATTTCATTGGCTAGAAACAAATCACACATCTTGTATACAGTAGTCTTCCCTTATCCTCGGTTTCACATTCTATGGTTTCAGTTACCTGTGGTCAACCAGTTTGAAAATATTAAATGGAAAATCACCCTTTTATATATAAAATGAAAATGGAAAGGAGATAGAAGTGAATGGTTTATGTAAATAAATACATATGAACAAATATCTTTGTAAAACAAGGAAGGAAAAAACATGCAAAACTACAATTCTTGTCTTTTCCATTGGTCTCATGGTTGTACTTGATATCCAGGGCTTGTTTCTTTAGTGATCATTTCTCTACTTCCATTTCCCTCAGCCAGAACATCATCCTCTTTCGATTCTGCAGTTTGTGGAGTAACCCAAATCTTTATTACCAAAGAGTCTAAGTCTTCCATTATCCTGCCTTTTTTTCTTTTTCTCCTTTTTTTCCCTGTAGAGACAGAGTCTCACTATGTTTCCCAGACTGGTCTTGATCTCCTGGCCTCAAGCGATCTTCCAACCTCAGCCTTCCAAAGTGCTGGGATAACAAACAGGTGCCACCATACCTGGCTTATTCTACCTTTTTTTTTCAGTTGTAACTTTCCATTAACTTTTTATTCAGCATGGAAGTATATGTTGTTCTAAACTTCTTCCTCCATGCCCCAATTGTGTATCCCAGCTTCTCTTTGATACTTGGGATTGATCACTCCAGTCAGTAGGTTACCACCCCTTTATTCTGCCTCTTGGTTTAGTGTTATATGAGCAGGTGTCAATCTTGTTTTCACTTTTTTTTTTTTTTTTGGTGCAGACAGACAGCCTCAACCTTGCCACAGACAGCCTCGACCTCCTGAGCTCCAGTGATCCTTCTGCCTCAGTCTTCCAAGTGGCTGGGACTACAGGTGCAGCCGTAATTTTTTTAATTTTAAATTTTAATTTTTTTAGAGATGAGGTCTTGCTGTGTCACTCAGGCTGGTCTTGAACTCCTGGGCTCCTAAAGTGCTGTGATTTCAGGCATGAGCCACTGTGCCTGGCCAGATCCCATTTTCTTTTAAATAAAAAATTGTATATTTGTTCTTACATGTTTAAACTTTAGTCCCTTCAACATACTCTCTGTTTGATGCAATACACTTACCAAGATGCTTTTTCCACTGCTCAAAACAGTTTGCGTGTGTGTGTGTGTTTAAAGATTTGGAGTACAATTCAGGGTTGGGTACATATGCGATCATCATACAGGTAAAGTTTGGGCCTCCCTTTGGTCTCCACTTTGCCTGGTTTGAGATCAGGTACCTTTATTGATGTTATGTGCACTCCTCTCCTGACAGTGTCCCACTACTGCCAGTCCCTCCCCCCACTTTTTTTTGAGTTGGAGTTTCACTCTGTCACCCAGACTGGAGTGCAGTGGCACTCTCACGGCCACTGCAGCCCTGACCTGCTGGGCTCAGGCAATCCTTCTACCTCAGTCTTCCAAGTGGCTGGAACCACAGACATGTGTCACCATGCCTGCATTTTTTTTTCTTTTTGTAGAGATGAAGTCTCACCATGTTGCTCAGGTTGATCTCAAAGCCCCGAGCTCAGGCAACCCTCTCACCTTGGCCTCCCAAAGTGCTGGGATTACAGGCTTGAGCCACTGCACCCAGCTGCCAATACTTTTCTTATAGTGTTATGGTAAATGTTCCTTGTAGATCCTAGATCTTAGGCCTTTGTCAAATATATAGTTGGCAAAATTACCCCCCATTTGGTGGGCTATCTCCCCACTCTTTTAATGGTTTCTTTTGCTTGGCAGAAGCTTTTCAGTTTGATAAGGTCTTACTTGTCTCTCTTATCTTTTATGGCATTCACTTTTGGAGAATTGATCAAGAATTGGTTGCCTATTCCAACGTGCCTAAGAATGTTTCCTACATTTTCTTCTAGGATTCTTATAGTTTGAGGTTTTACATTTAGGTCTTCGATTCATTTAGAGTTGATTTTTGTGTATGGTGATAGGTAGGGGTCCTGTTTCAATCTTCTGCATATGATCAGACAATTTTCTCTGCACCATTTACTTAATAGGTTCTCCTCTCACCAGTGGTTGTTGGTGGGGGCTTTGTCAAAGATGAGTTGATTGAGAAATTGAAATTTTGCTTCCAGAATCTCTGTCCTGTTCCATTGGCCAATATGTCTGTTTTTATATCAACACCAGGCTGTTTTGATTACTGTAGCCTTGTCGTAAAGTTTAAAGTCTGCTAGTGTGATATCTCCCATTTTGTTTCTTTTGGTAAGGATTGTTTTGGCTATTCATGGTCCTTTATGTTTCCATATGAATTTCTGTATTGTCATTTCCAGGTCTGATAAGAATGATGTTGATAATTTAAAGGGTATTGCATTGAATCTATAGATTGCCTTTGGTAGGATGGACCTCTTTTTAAAAAATTTTTATTTTAAATATGTGGGGTACAATTCAGGGTTAGGTATACAAATGCTCATTAGGCAGGTACCCTTGTTGATGGGGTGTGTCTCCCCCCCCCTGCAGCCTCCCACTACTGCCAATCCCACCCCCAGTCTTCCCTGGCAGTTTCCTACTACTGCCAATTCCTTTCTTATAGTATTTATGATCGTTGTTCAAAGTCCACATATGAGTGAGAACATGTGATTCTTGGTTCTTTGTTTCTGTGATAGATCACTCAGTATTATAGCCTCTAAGTCCATCCAAGTTGTTGTGAAGTTCACAGTTTTGAGGATGGACATATTAACAATGTTAGTTCTTCCAATCCATGAACATGGAATGTTTTTTCATTTGTTTGTGTCTTCTTTGATTTCTTTGAGCAGTATTTTGGTGGTTATTGTGAATGGGATTGTGCTTTTTATTTAGTTCTCTGTTGTTGGTGTATAAGAATGTGACTGTCTTTTGCACATTTATTTTGCAGATCTCATTTTCAATGAATTCAATTTATGATTATATGTCTCCTGAGGGAAGCATCTTCCATTAGAGTCTAAGATCTAGGTTCCTGGAATTGGAGGCAAAAATTCTGTCTGTGGAGCCAATTCCACCTGCATGCATCTTGTCTGCACTGATGCATTCTGGCTGTGGGGAGACTACCATGTGAGCCTGTGATTCAATACATAGACTGTGTCTTGTGAAACAAAATACCATTTTTTCAGAGATTTGTCTCTCTCTTAGTCCTGTACTGAATCTTCACTAAGCCATTCCACCTTTCATGTAGATTAGCCACTTCTGAGTGATGGGGAATCTGATAAGACCTGTCAATTGCAGGAACATGCCCGCTGTTGCACTTCCTTCACAGTGAAATGGGTTCCTGGACTAGAAGCAGTGCTGTGTGAATCCCAGGACTATGCCAGGACATTTTGTGAGTGCATGGGTGGTGGTACAAGTAAAGGCATTACTGACAGGTAAATGCATATCCAGAACACGAGTCTATTCCAGTGATGTGTCTTTGTTACCTCCCTGTTAGAAGAGATTTTGTGTAATCAACCTGCTACTGGCAGCTGGCTATTCCCCCCAGGTGATGGTGCCATACTGAGCACTCTGTCGATTTCTACTTTTAGCAGCTCAGGCACACAGCAGTCGTGTTAGCTGACTTACTTAATAAGTTACTTACTTATTTACTTACTTAGCTAGCTGTCAGGCTTAATCAGGGGTTGTCCATATTTTTGAGCCATGAATAGTGTTTTTCCTGCCACTGTGGTAATTTTGTTCATGGGCCCACTGAGCAAGCAGTGGGTGACTGGAGAAAGTAACAGATATTTACAGAGTACCCTATTTTAAGAGATGGGGTCTCAGTCCAGGTGCGGTGGCTCAAGCCTGTAATCCCCATACTTTGGGAAGCCGAGGCAGGAGGATTGCTTGAACCCAGGAGTTCGAGACCACCTGGGACAACATAGTGAGACCTTGTCTCTCCAAAAAAAAAAAAAAAAAAGATAAAAATTAGCCAGGCATGGTGGCACATGTACTCCTAAGTAGTCACGGCTACTTAGGAGGCTGAGGTGGGAAGATCGCCTGATCCCAGGAGGTCGAGGCGACAATGAACCATGATTGTGTTACTGCACTCCAGCCTGGGTGACAGAGTACTCTGGGACCCCCAACTAAAAGAGAAAAAAAAAGACAGGGTCTTGCTATGTTGCCTAGGCTGGAGTACAGTGGCTATTCAAAAATGCTATAATAATGCACTACAGCCTCAAATTTCTGGGCTCAAGCGATCCTCTCACATCAACCTCCTAAATAGCTGGGGCTAAGGTGTATGCCAATACACCTGGCTTTCCATCTCATTATTAATGGTCTTGTTTATAGTGGGTTCTCATGGGACACAAATACATTCACAGCCCATGTCCTTTCTAAGAAGGCCATGCATAGTACCTTTTCACAAATTTTCTTGTCACAATGTTGCTTTTCTGCATCCTTGACCATCTAGCCAAACCAATGGCAACTATTCTTGAGCCAATGAGTGATGTTTTTCTTCTCTTCTCTTTTTGTTTGAGTTGATGTCTCTCTCCATCGCCCAGGCTGGAGTGCAGTGGCATGCTCACAGCCACCCCAGCATCGACTTGCTGGGCTCCAGCAATCCTTCAGCATTTCGGCCTCCCAAAATGCCGAAATTACAGGCTGAGCCACCAAGCCCAACTGAGTGATGTTTTTCAAAGTCATCCTTCAGTGGGGCTGTAGTGCTTCAGCATCTCCCCTTTCAAGTGTTACCTGTATCATGCAGACCCATCTGCAAATGAGGCTTTGTCTTAGTTCACTGAGTGGAAGGGAGCCGTGGGCATGAACTGGGGGAGAGGAGGCAGTACAGGTGAAATCAGCACCTGCTCATGCAATGTGCTCATCCTCATTGGAACTGCCTGAGCTCAGTGTCTTATATGCCATCACATGTATCATTGCATATGACGATGTAGTGTACCAGTGAAAATCACTGGCCAGGCGCGGTGGCTCAAGTCTATAATCCCAGTACTTTGGGAGGCTGAGGGGAGAGGATTGCCTGAGCCTGTGTGTTCGAGACTAGCCTGGGCAACATGGTGAGACCTCGTCTCTACAATAAATAAAAAAATTAGCTGGGTGCATTAGTGCGTGTCTGTAGTTTCAGCTCCTTGGAAGGCTGAGGCAGAAGGATCACCTGAGCCCAGTAGGTTGAGGCTGCAGTGGCCAGAAGCATGCCATTGCACTCCAGCCGGGCTGACAGAGTGAGACTCAAACTCAAACTAAAAAAAAAAAAAAAGAAAATTACTGAGAGAGATTTTAAGTGTTCTCTTCACAAAAGGATTAAAAAAATTTTTCAATTTATTTTTATTATTTTTTATTTTAAAGATGTAGGGTACAATTCAGGGTTAGGTATACAAACATTGATTATACAGGTACCCTTGTTAACAAAAGAATGTTAATGGTAGATTACCACTGCACGTGCCGAAGCTTAGGACTTAACGGGTCAGAGAACCTACAGAATCTTCACGAAACAAACTAAATATATCACCCTCAAAAATAATCCAGTCCTCTAAGTTCTTAAACCCAATATTATCATGATATAACACCCACACAACCACAAATAACTCTAACAATAATCCTAATAACAAGACCCCCCAAATAGAAACGCTTGATCCCCAAGCCTCTGGATACTCCTCCGTAGCCATCGCCGTTGTATACCCAAACACAACTAATATACCACCTAAATAAACTAAAAACACCATTAACCAACAAAAGCTCCCCCAAAACTTAACACTATCCCGCACCCCACCACTAATAATTAAACCCAAACCCCCATAGATAGAAGGCTTTGAAGAAAACCCAATGAAACCTATTAAAAAAATTATACTTAATAAAAACACAAGTCATTAGTTCCCACATGGACTTAAACCATGACTAATGACCTGAAAAATCATCGTTGTTATTCAACTACAAGAACTTAATGACAAATCTATGAAAAACTCACCCCCTCATAAAAATTGTTAACCACTCATTCATTGATCTCCCTGCACCCTCCAACATCTCCGCATGATGAAATTTCGACTCCCTCTTAGGAATTTGCCTAGGAATTCAGATCATCACAGGACTATTCCTAGCCATACACTACACATCAGACACAACAACCGCATTTTCTTCTGTAACACACATCTGTCGGGACGTAAACTATGGCTGAATTATCCGATATATACATGCAAACAGGGCTTCCATATTCTTCATCTGCCTATTCATACATGTAGGCCGAGGTTTATATTATGGCTCCTACACTTTCCTAGAAACATGAAATATTGGTATCCTCTTATTATTCACTGTAATAGCAACAGCATTTATAGGCTATGTACTTCCGTGAGGACAAATATCATTTTGAGGCGCTACTGTCATCACCAGTCTCCTATCAGCTATTCCCTACATTGGCACCAATTTAGTAGAATGAATTTGAGGAGGATTTTCAGTTGATAAAGCTACCCTCACACGATTCTTCGCCTTCCACTTTATTCTACCATTCATAGTAACAGCCCTTGTAATCGTCCACCTCCTATTCCTCCATGAAACCAGATCTAATAATCCATCAGGAATCTCCTCCGACTCTGATAAAATTCCATTTCACTCCTACTTCACAATCAAAGATATTCTAGGATTAATAGCCCTAATATTACTGCTTATAACCCTAGTACTCTTCACACCAGAACTATTAGGAGACCCAGACAACTATACCCCAGCCAACCCCCTAAATACCCCACCCCATATTAAACCAGAATATTTCCTATTTGCCTATGCAATGTTATGATCCATCCCCAATAAACTAGGAGGCGTCTTAGCCCTAGTATTATCCATCTTAATCCTTGCCATCATCCCAATACTACATATATCCAAACAACGAAGTATAATATTTTGACCATTAGCCAATGCTTATTCTGAATACTAGTAGCTGACTTATTAACACTAACCTGAATTGGAGGCCAACCTGTTGAACACCCATTCATCACCTTCGGCCAAACAGCCTCCATCCTATACTTCCTAACTATTTTAATCCTTATACCTTTAACTAACCTAATCGAAAATAAGATGCTCAAGTGATCATTTATGTTGGGAAGATGAGGCCATTTAAACATTTGACATACCACAATCGTTCATTTTCTGTCTTATACCAGGGTTGAGCTGTTTCTCAAAAGGAGAATGATTGCCTGAAGAAGATAGGGTGAAGATGTCCTACCCTGCTGGAGGTCTATACTGTGAGTCTGCTATTGGTGCTTGCCAGAGGATGCTAACAGCATCCTACTTGTTAGCATCCTACTATCATGGAGACATCCATTTATGATCAGTTGTGCTACATCATTCAGACTCAGTGCTTTGAGAAGTTTATAGTCAGCCTGAAGCTGAGCAGAGTACTTTCTTCCTGTGGTCCCATGTGAAATGGAAAGTCTCATAGGTGACTTTGTAGATGGATTAAAACATATAAAAAAGTGCATATGTTAAAAAAGAAATAAATTCTCATTTACAACAACAGGGATAAACTGGAGGACATTGAGTTGAATGAAATAAGCCAGGCATAGGCAAACACCACATGATCTCCCTTGTATGTGTCATCTAAAAAAGATGGACTCATTGAGGGAGAGAACAGAGTTGGGGTTACTGGGACTTGGGGAGATATTGGTCAAAAATTATAAAATTTCAGCCGGGCTCGGTGGCTCAGTCTGTAATCCTAGCACTTTGGGAGGCTGAGGTGAGTGGATTGCCTGAACCCGCGGGTTCGAGACCTGCCTGGGCAACTTGGCGAGACCTCATCTCTACAGTAAATCAAAAAATTAGCCGGGTGTGGTAGCGTGCACCTGTAGATCCAGCTACTTGGAAGGCTGAGGTGGAAGGATCGCCGGAGCCCAGCAGGTCGAGGCTGCGGGGGCCGGGAGCGGCCACTGCACTCCAGTCTGGGCGACAGAGTGAGACTCCAACTCAAAAAAAAAAATTATAAAATTTCAGTTAGGAGAGATAAGTTCAAGACATCTGTACAACATGGTGGTTATAGTTTTATTTTATTTTATTTAAAGACAGTCTCAGCTGGGCACAGTGGCACACACTTATAATCCTGGCACTTTTGGAGGCAGAGGTGAGAGGATTGCCTGAGCCCAGGAGTTTGAGACCAGCCTGGGCAACACCTTGTCGCTACAATAAGTGAAAAAATTAGCAAAGTGTGGCGGCACGTGCCTCTAGTACTAGATACTTGGAAGGCTGAGGTGGAAGGATTGTGTGAGCCAAGCAGGTCAAGGCTGCAGTAGCCATGAGCGTGCCACTGCACTTCAGCCTGGGTAACAGAGTGAGACTTTGACTCAAAAAATAAAAAATAAAATAAAGACAGAGTCTTAAGGTGTTGCCCAGGCAGGAGTACAGTGGCCTGTTCATTGCTCACTACAGCCTCAAACTCCTGGGCTCAAGTAATCCTCCTGCCTCAGCCTCCAAGTAGCTGGGATGCTACAGGCTTATACCACTACATCTGGCTAATTTTTTTTTCATTGTGTAGAAATGAGGGTCTTACTATGTTTCCAAGGCTGGCCTCCAACTCTTGGCTTCAAACAGTCCTCCCACCTTGGCCTCCCAAAGTGCTGGTCTTATAGACAGGAGCTGCTCATATGTTCCAAGGTAAGTCCTTATTGAGTCTCTTCTTCAGGTCTCCCTCCACATTGCAGAGTCCAGTGGACTGGGCCTAAACAGTCATGCTGCTGGTTCAGTAGGACTGAAGTGAGACACAATGCTGTCTTGTAATCTGGTTTCCTAGTTTCTGTGCTTCTGGAAGTGGTAGTACATAATCTTCGTGAATCTATCACCACGGACAAATAATGAATCACATTTTTCAGGGCTTAAGTTTCCTTACTTGTAAATTGACAACATTGCCCTTCTCCCAACAGGCAACATGGCTCACAATCTGCTTTTCTGGCTCTGGGTGAGAGAGGACCACTGTGGCATTTCATGGCAGTAGTGTGTATGTGTGTTAGTTTTCTTGAACATGAATGAAGTCACAGCAAAAACAAACCGTATTAATGTAAGGAATGTAGGAAAGACTTTATGAGATCCTCTGGGCTTATTGAACATGTAAGAATTCACACAGGAGAGAAGACTTTTTAATGTGTTAAGTGTGGAAAAACCTTAATTTCTTCCTCCCATTGTACGGAGCACTTGAAAACTCACAGTGGAGAAAAGCCCTTTGTATTCAAGATATGTGGGAAAGTATTTATGTAGTCCTCATTCCTCAATGTTCACATGCAAATAATACTGGAGAGAAACCTTATGTATAGAGAGAACGTGGGAAAGCAATTTGCTATTTCCTCACACCTAAGTAAACACAAAATAATTCACACTGGGAAGAAACCCTGTGACACCAAAGAACATCAGATTAGTCCTGACTCCCTTGTGTGGGTTGTAACAGCCCATAGACTGGCCTTAGACGCCATCCTGGTTGTCTGACATAATTCCTACAGGTTCCCCCAGGAACTTGTTCACAGTTGCCAGAGAATGAGCTCTTGTGAGTCATGGGTGATGAGGTCAGTACTGCAGGCTGACCTCATTCTGATGTTGGGACAATTAGTGATCGTAGCATTCATTAATCAAAAGGTCAGGAAATGAATGCATGTGAAGAACATTGTAAAAATATTAATATAGCATTAATTAATATAAAAGTAATATAGCATTAATAAATGCTATAATTGATCCTAGACCCTGTTGGTTAGTGCCTGTCAGTGTGGCATATTCATGTGAAAATTCACCAGAAGTCAATATGATCTAGGGCTTAATGGTGGATTGTTAAAAGATACTCCTCTGTCTCTTCTGTTCCCGCTAATTCTACTGAGCATGGTGAGAATGAAACCACCCTTCTTACCTGTTCTTAATCTCTGGTGTACTTTCACAACTGATTGGACCTATGTCTCCTTCTTGTAAAATTCAAGTTCAACAGCCTTACCCATTCAGTACCACCTTCTGTGTCCATTTTTGCTCTGGTGGCAGTATCCCTGCTAGTATAATCCAGTCTCTCTTCCTCACCTATGTTGAGATGGCTGATATAGTCCTGAAATCCCAGTTGAGATCTCTTTATTAAATGGTTGTTCAGCCAGATGTCTAGTGTTTTCTTCACTACAAGCTTTCTCATTTTTTGTAATATGGATAGGCTGAGAATTTTCCAAGTCTCTAAGTTCAGGTTCTCTTTTCCTTACTTTCTGCAATTCAACTTTCCCCTTTTGCATTTTACTATAAGTAGTGAGGAAGAACAAGTTTGCTTCTTTAATACTTTAGTTACAAATCTCTGCTTGAATATCTAATTTTATCACTCCCAAGCTCTGACTTCCACAAAGTGCTACAATGCAGTTTTGTCACGTTCTTTCCATTTCTCATAAAGGATTTTTTCTTCATTTTTCAGTAACATTCCTCATTCTCCAGTGACACCTCACCAGAATCATGCTTACCGTTCTTATTTCCAGTATACACTTCAATACTTTTCCAGCCTCTACTCAACTTAGTATCAAAGCTGCTTCCACATTTTTAGTTGCTTTTGTTTTTTAACTGTAACACTTCACTTCTTGATCCAAAATCTGTCTTAGCTTAGTTTGCCATAACAAAATACCACAGACAAAGAGGCTTACAAATTATCTAAATTTAAATAAATGAATTTTAAAATACACAGAAATTTGTATTATTAAGTTTTTGAAGGCTGGAAGTCTGAGATCAGAGTGCTGGCCTGGTTGATTTCTAGCAAGAGTTTGCTTTCTGGCATGCAAATGGTACCTCGTGTCTTCATGTGATGGACACCAAGAAATAGGTCTTTCTCTCTCCCTCTTCTGATAATGCCACAGGTCAGCTGGGTTAGGTCTCCATCTTTCTGACATAATTTAGCCAGAATTACCTCCTAAAGGCCCTATTTTCACATACAATTACACTGGGTTTTAGGGCTTCTGAATTTTGGGGGTCACCATTCAGTCTAGGGTACTAATAGATGGGTTCTACTGATTTTCCACACAATCATTTTTATTTTTCCAGTTCAGTTGTTTTTTTTTCTTGTTTTACTGGAGTGAATTTGACCTCCAACACAGTACTGATTAAAAGTAGTAAAGTCAACACACATATTGTTTCTGCAATTATAATGAGATATACACCCCATTTTATTGATTAGTTTGGTGTAGAATTTTTTTTTTTTTTGAGTTGGAGTTTCACTCCGTCGTCCAGGCTGGAGTGCAGTGGCATGCTTACAGCCACACCAGTGTCAACCTGCTGGGCTCAGGTGATGCTACCGCCGCAGCTTTCCAAGTAGCTGGAACTATGGGTACATGCTACTACGCCCGGCTAATTTTTTTGATTTTTATTGTAGAGATGAGGTCTCGCCAAGTTGCCCAGGTTGTTCTCAAACTGTGGGCTCAGGAAACCACTCACTTTGGCCTCCCAAAGTGCTGGGATTATAGGCTTGAGCCACCGCCCCTGGACAGTGTAGAATTTTTTATTTTCCAGTTTTTGCATGGTGAAAGATTTCCCAGTATTTCATAGGTTGCGAGATTGAATTCCTCTTAGATTAATTAGATGTCTTGTCCTGTATCTGATGTGATGATTACATTCATTGACTGATAAAAATCAAGTACCTTCAACTTCACTTTGCTCATGATGATACTCAGTAAATACTTGAATGAAGTCATGCACAGTGGTACACGCCTGTATTCCCAGCTGCCCAGAATGCTGAGGTGGGAGGATCACTTCAGCTCAGGAGTTCGACACTAACCTGGGCTACATAATAAAACTCCATCTAAAAAAATTTGAATGAATAAATGAATGAATGAAAGGAATATTTTTAATATTATATTATTATTACTATTTATTTTAAAGATGTGGAGTACAATTCAGGATTAGGTATATAAGTGGTCATTGGACAGGAAAAGTTTGGGCCTCCCTTTGGTCTCCACTTTGCTTGGTTTGAGACCAGGTACCTTGATTGATGTTATGTGCACCCACCTTCCTCCCCTGGCAGTTTCTCACTACTGTCAATCTCTTTCTTATAGTATTTTGATAAATGTTCATGGCTTGCTTATGAGTGAGAATATGTGGTACTCAGTTCTTTGTTTCTGTGATAGATCACTAAGTATAATAGATTTTAAATCCATAAAAAGTTGCTGCAAGTTCATAATTTTGTCCTTATTTATGGCTGTGTAATATTCCATCATGTATATGTACCATGTGTATATGTATTTTTTTATACAGTCCGATTTTGATGGGCAGCATGGTTAGTTCCATGTTTTGGCTATTGTGAATAGTGCTGCAATAAACATGTATGCACAGGTATCTTCTTTTGTAGAAAGATTTGAGTTCCTCTGGGTATATTCCTAGAAGGGGGATTGCTGGGTCATATGGAAGGTCAATTTCTAGTTGTTTTAGGAATTGCCACATTGTTTTCCACAAAGGTTGAACTAGTTGCACTTCCACTTACAGTGTAGAAGTGTTCCATTTTCTCCACATACTTGTCAGCATTTGTTTTTTTGTTTTATTAATGATGGCCGTTATTACTGTATTTAGGTAGTATCTCAATGTGATTTTGATTTGTATTTCTCTAATGATTAGTGAGGCTGAGCATTTTTTCATGTGTCTGTTGACTGCTTGTATGTCTTCTTTTGAAAAGCATCTGATCATGTCTTTTGCCCACTTTTTAACGGGGCTGTTTTTTTTTTTTTCTTTTAACATGTTTGAGTTCCTTGTAGATCCTATATGTTAGGACTTTGTCAGATACGTAGTTGCCAAATATTTTTCCTCATTCTGTGGTATGTCTCCCTGCTTTCTTGATGGTTTGTTTTGCTTTGCAGAAACTTTTCAGTTTGATGGGGTCCCACTTGTCAGTCTTATTTCTAATGGCATAGGCATCTGGGGTTTTGATCAGGAATTGGTTACCTATTCCAATTGAAAGGATTCTTTTCTTAAGTAAATGTGGTTGTTGTATTTACTGATTTAAAAAAAATGTTAAACCAGACTTGCATTCCTGGATAAACTCAATTGGGATATAATGGACTTTTAAAAAAATACTTAACTTGATTATGTTTACTAATATGTTATAGAAGTTTTTGTAGATATGTTTGAATAACATTGTAGTATACTTTTTTCTTATATATTGTCCCTGAATGATATTTAGTTGTAGATTATAACAGTGTCATATACACTGGGATGTATTCCCATCTTTTCTAAATTCTTAATCTGTCTCCATGATATAAGAATCATCTATACCTTTTATGAAGGGTATTATTCATTAATTAAATTATCTGGAGCTAGAGTAATGTTATTGTTGTTTCAGGCATATTTTTTCCTGTACTGATTTTAAGCTAGTCATTCAATTTCATTATGATTATAGGATCACTAAGTTTTCCTCTTTCTTCTTTCTTTCAGAAGCAGGATCTCACAGTTGCCAGGCTGAAATGTAGTGGTGTGATCATAGGTCACTGCAGCCTCAAACTCCTAGTTTTTAAATTAAGTTTTAGAGATATGGTCTTGCTATGTAAGTAATCCTCCCACCTCAGTCTCCCAAAGCTCTGGTATTACAGGTGTGAGCCACCATACCTGGCTTCCACTTTCACTCTAAGTATTTCAGGAATATCTTTCTAGGTATGTTTTTATTTTAAAATGTGTAGCAAAAATGTATACTTTTTCTTACATTTTTAATGTTTGCTGGTTGTATAATTAAATTTCCTATTACATTCTATAATGATTTCTTTGTGCATTCTTTCCCTTTTGTTGTGCTAACTTTGGCAGAAAATATTTGGTTTTGTGATTTCTTTCAAATAATATTTGGTTTGAAAAATCCACACTATTTCTAGTATGTTTTCTGTTTCATTAATTCTGTTAGATATTTATGTATCTATATCAGTTGTGCCCTTTAAATTTTTTTTTTTGAGTTGGAGTCTCACTCTGTTGCCCAGACTGGAGTGCAGTGGCCGCTCCCGGCCACCGCAGCCTCAACCTGCTGGGCTCTGGCGATCCTTCCGCCTCAGCCTTCCAAGTAGCCAGAATTACAGGCATGCGCTACCATGCCCAGCTGATTTTTTGATTTATTGTAGAGATGAGGTCTGGCCTGCCCAGGTGGGTCTCGAACCCGCGGGCTCAGGCAATCCACTCACCTCAGCCTCCCAGAGGGGCAGGATTACAGGCTGAGCCACCAAGCCCGGCTCTTTAAATTTATTTTTATTTTTGAGTCAGAGTCTCACTCTGCCACCCAGGCTGGACTGCAATGGCATGCTCATGGCCACCACATCCTTGACCTGCTGGGCTCAGGTGATCCTTCTGCCTCAGCCTTCCAAGTAGCTGGAACTATAGGTGTGAGCGACCACGCCTGGCTAATTTTTTGATTTACTGTAGAGACGAGGCCTTGCCATATTGCCCAGACTGGTCTCGGGCCAACAGGCTCAAGCAGTCCTCCTGCCTCAGTCTCCCAAAGTGCTGGGATTACAGGTGTGAGCCACTGTGCCTGGCTTAGAGTTTTAAAAAAATCTGAATATTTGAAAAACTCCAGAACTCATGTTCTTTGCAGCAACATGGATGCGACTGGAGGCCATTATGCTAAGTGGAATAACAGCATAGAAGCAGAAAATCAAATGCCACATGTTCTCACGTAAGTAGAAACTAAGCAGTGCATACACATGGGCATAAAGATGGAAACAATAGATGTTGGGAACTCCAAAGCGGGGAGGGAGGTAGGAGGACAAATGTAGTGGGTACTGTGTTCACTATTTGGGTGATGGGCTTACTAGCAGCCCAAATCCCAGCATTACGCAATATTCCCATGTAACAAATCACACGTGTAAGCCCAAATCTAAAATTAAAAAAAACACTGCCAAGCCGGGCTCAGTGGCTCAGCCTGTAATCCCGCGCCTTTGGGAGGCTGAGGTGAGTGGATTGCCTGAGCCCGCGGGTTCGAGACCCACCTGGGCAGCGAGACCTCATCTCTACAATAAATCAAAAAATCAGCCGGGCGTGGTAGCGCATGCCTGTAATTCCAGCTACTCGGAAGGCTGAGGCGGAAGGATCGCCGGAGCCCAGCAGGTCGAGGTTGCGGTGGCCGGAAGAGGCCACTGCACTCCAGTCTGGGCGACAGAGTGAGAATTCAACTCAAAAAAAAAAAAAAAAGAAAGAAAAAAACCCTGCCATCACCACCACCACCACCACCACCAAAAATGTAAGGAAAAATTCCAACAAAGAATTCTTTTTCTTTTACCGAGAGCATTTAATCCATTACACATGATGTAATTAGTAATACATTGGAATAACTTTTAGCATCTTATTTTTTCTGTATTTATCTTTTTGTATTGACCATATTTTTCATCTAACTTATTTTACTCTTGATGTTTTTAGTTGTTACCCTGAAACATATTAGATTTTTAAATTTAAGTCTTTGTTAATACCTTTTCTTTTTAACCAACTGTACTAGTCTGTTTGAATAGAGTGATTTCCATCCTATGCCTCCTGAGCATCACACTTTCAGGGACCCCTGGAGTAAGTGCATCATCACACAAGCCACTAAACAGATCTGGTGGCAAAAAGAATAGGCCTCTTCACACATCAGGCACAACAACATCTTGTGATAGATTACAAATGGCCACAAATCCCTTGAAATTATTCTTATCTGAAGGTGAAGTCTGTTCCCTTTTTATGTGGTTTGACCAGTAAAAACTAGCAGAATTGAGCGGTGCAAGTCCATCCTCAAGAGGCTTCTGCTAAATTAGCCGGGCGTGGTAGCACGCGCCTGTAATTCCGGCTACTCGGAAGGCTGAGGCGGAAGGATCGCTGGAGCCCAGCAGGTCGAGGCTGCGGTGGCTGGGAGCGGCCACTGCACTCCAATCTGGGCGACAGAGTGAGACTCCAACTAAAAAATAAAAAAGAGGCTTCTGCTAACAAATGACTGCTGTTTTCAGTTACTAAGATTTGGGATTGTTTGTTAAACAGCAAAGGCCAACTGACACATACCCTTTGGCATACAAGCCGATAATCTGTGACTCATGGTGTACTGGGGAAGCCTCCAGAACCAGGTCCATTGTTGTTAGCAGTGAAGGATTCTGTTAGTGGTCACAGAAGGATTTGACCTGAGATGAGAAAACCAAAATTTAAGCTCATATTCCTCTACTTAGGGTCCCTGGGCAGTCAGCAGGACTGGGGACTCATAGAAATAGCATGAGATACAAGCAGGTTGCCAGGGATTAGGATAACTCCAAGTATTTATTTCAGTGATTCCTCAAAGCACTGTTATATAGGCTGAGGCGGAAGGATCGCCAGAGCCCAGCAGGTCAAGGCTGCGGTGGCTGGAAGCGGCCACTGCACTCCAGTCTGGGTGACAGAGTGAGACTCCAACTCAAAAAAAAAAAAAAAGTCAAAAAAAAAAAAAAAGCACTGTTATATAAATCCTTTAGACTCTAAGATTTCTTCCATTGGGTCCTGAATGTGGCAGGATGGACTGAGGTGGAAGAGCGTGTTAGAAGTCTCCAGAATTGGTTGGTCATGGTGGCTCACGCCTATAATTCCAGCACTTTGGGAGGCTGAGGCAAGGGGATTGTGCCTGAGCCCACGGGTTCGAGACCAACCCGGGCAACTTGGTGAGACCTCATCTCTACAATAAATTAAAAAAAAAAAATGAGCGGGGTGTGGTATTACACGCCTGTAGTTCCAGCTACTTGGAAGGCTGAGGTGGAAGGATTGCCTGAGACCAGTAGGTAAGGCTGCAGTGGCTGTGAGCAGGCCACTGCACTCCAGCCCGGGTGACAGAGTGAGACTCTGACTCAAAAAAAAAAAAAAAAAGTCTCCAGAATGGCTCTCTTCACCTGAGTAGTGATTCCAGCACCATCCAGAGTTCCAGAGGCCCAGATAATTGATGATGTTAGGGTGAGGCTGTTATTTGTTCCCTGTTGCATTCTCAAATAGATCAGAGTAGAAGATTGCATCTGCCTTCTACTCAGGTTGGAGCTTTAACCCTGAGAACTGGGAGAATGTTTACTTCTTGAGAGAGAATGTGTCTGGCAAAGGTTCAGGCAACCCTATGGGCAAATGCCAGGTATTACCCATAGCAGTGGAATGCACTATTGTAAAATACAAATCGGCCTAACCAACCTCACATTCCTGGAATAAATTCCACTTGGCCACAGTTTGTTATTTTCATAAAGTGTTGTTGGGATTTTTGCCAACATCTTACTTAGTACATTTGCACCAATATTCATTGCTGCTATGATTGTGCGGTTTTTAATAATTGTACTGTCTTTATCAGTTTATATATCAATCTTATACTTGTGTCATAAAAGGATTTAGTAAGATCAGCTTCATTTTCAATAATTTGAAAGGGTTTATGGAGAGTTAGAGTCATCTGGACCTTGAAAACTTCATACTATAATTCCTGTGTAAAAAAATGTGTGGATTGGGGCAGGAGCAGAGGTTTATACCTGAAATTCCAGCATTTTGGGAAGCTAAGGCAGGAGAATCACTTTAGTCCAGGAGTTTAAGACCAGCTTAGGCAACACACTGAGACCCTATCTTTACACAAAATAGAAAGAAAAAACTTGGGAGAACATGCACATGTGGAATCTCAATGGAGTCCATATAGCAAAAACAATCTTGAAAAAGAATAACATTGGAGGATTCACATTTCCTGATGTCAAAAGTTACTACAAAGCTGCAGTAATCAAAACAGCATGGTATGGCATAAAGAACCTGGAAATAAATTCTCACTGATATAATACAATGTTTTTGACAACGGAGACAGGACCATTCAATGGGGAAAGGACAGTCTTTTCAAGAAATGGTACTGGGCTACAGCCATTGTGGAAAAACAATATGGAAGTTTTGCTGAAAAAATGAGATAGCATCGTGATCACATGATCCAGCAACCCCATTTCTGGATCTACATCCAAAGGGAATGACATAAGTATCTCAAAGAGATACCTGCATTCCCATGTTTATTGCAGCATTATTCACAATAGACAAGATACAGAAACAACTTAAATGAGCCTCAACAGATGCATGGATTAAAAAAGGTATATACAGTATGTGTGTATTAATATATACTATATATATAATTTAGCATTTTAAAAAAGAAGAAAATCATATATAATTTCAGGCATATGTGAAATCTATAAAAGGCAAACTCATAGAGGCAAAGAGTAGTATGTTGGTTGCCAGGTGGGAGGATTGCTTGAGACCAAGAGTTTGAGACTAGCCTGGGCAACATAATGAGACTCTGTCTCTACAAAAAAAAAAAAAAAAAAAAAGTTGCCAGGGAATAGGAAGCAGGGAAGGGAATAGGGAGAAGTTGGTCAAGGGGTATAAACTTTCAGATACAATATCAGTGAATTCTTTGATTTAATGTATAACATAATGGGTCTTACTCTGTCACCTGATTTTTGTTAATTATACTGTATTGTACACTTGGAATTTTTCTAAAAGAGTAGATCCTAAATGTTCTCAACACACTCAAAAACAGGTAACTATGTGAGGTGATGGATGTGTAAATTAGTTTAATAGTGGTAATCATTTCATATTGTATTCATACATCAAATCATCACATTGTATACCTTAAGTATATACAAATTTTATTTGTCAATGATACTGCAGTAAAGCTGGGTGGGGGGAGGTTGGGAGAAATGGTGGTGGAAAAATTCGATATCTACAAGCAAACTTATGGATTTGTACTCTAACCTTATGTCACATATAAAATTTAACTTAAAATGGATAAAAAACCTAAGTGTAAGCTATAAAACTCTTAGACAAAGACATAGATAGAAAAGTTTCATGACATGAATTGGAATTGATTTCTTGGTTATAACATCAACTACACAGTCACCAAAATAAAAATGATGAATTGGATCTCTTCAATATTACAGGTTGTGCATTGAAGGAGTTACAAGAGTGAAAAGACATCATGCAAATGAGAGAAAACATTTGCAAATCCTACATCTGATTAGGGATAAATATACAAAGGTTATTAAAAAAAAACAAACTCCTACAACTCAAGAATAACAACAACAAAAAGCAAATTCAAATTCAGAAAAAGGACTTAAATAATTTCACCAAATAAGATTTACAGAAGGCCAAAAGATACATGAAAGGATGCTTAACATCATTAAACATTATGGAAATGAAAATAAAAACCACAGTGAGATATTGTTTTACCCCATGAGGATAGTGACCAATATCTAAAATATAGACAGTAAGTGTTGGCAAGGATATGGCAAAATTAAAACCCTTGTGTCTTGTGTCTTGCTAGTGGGAATGTGAAATTATGCAATGCCTCTGGAAAATGTAGTGGTTCCTTGAATTATCATATGATTCAGCCATTTAACTTTATTGTATATGTTCAAAGTGCAGACAGGACTCAAAAAGTTAGCTGATCATCTATATATACTACCATTATTCACAATAGCCCACTGGTGCAAAAACTCAAATTTTAACACATTTGCATCTTGAAACATAGCCCAAATAAGCACAGTTTTAGTTATTTGGAATATGCCTGCTTTGTATACTCCATGAAATTGTGCCCAACATCTGTTAGCCATAGATAACTCCTGGGGCTATGAGAACCTCAGTCCCCCATTGCCCTTCAGAGCTTTCTGATCCAAAGGCAAACTGACAGGCTGCTGAGCAACATCACCAGGTCTAATAAATCCCCTCACTGATTCCCTTCTCTTCTGGGAGTTCTATTCTTCTCCATCCCCTCTGAGCAATGACCCACAAGTGGAAGCCTGTGGACACTCTCATGTTACATGGGACTACCTCCCACTGCTAACCTGTCAAAGCACATCCTGAATAAAGCATGTGTACTATTGCTGCCTTGTGGGCACATCTTTTTCCTTAATCAACTGAAAATACTACTGTAAGGTAAACGAAACCAGACCAGGTGAAACAGCAACAAAGGAGCCAAGAAAAATTTATTAGTGCAATCCTGGGTGAGGTTCACCGGTCCATGTAGCTGTGAGCCGGAGAAGTCGCGCCCAGCAAGATGGGTGATGGGTTTATAAAGGGCACACTGAGAAAGCTGTGAGGGGGTCAGGGAGAGCAATCACTGGTTGGGACAGTTGTCACGTCTGCTGGCGATTGGAACGCTAGAGTTGCTAGATTGCTAGAGTTGCTGTAACAGGTACTGGCTGGCTTTGCGGCTGGAGTCTTAGTTCCGGTTACTCATTTTTGCTGGCTCACTCTCGCCCATTGTTCTCCTGGTCTGGGTTGGAGCCATCTTGTTGAGGTTCGCCCCGCCCTCTGGTACCTCTGGCCTTACAACTACATATGCATATAATTTTATTTTTCACATTTAGAGCCCTGATCCATCTGGACTTCATTCTTACATATGTTGGGAGGTATAGATTTAATTTCATTTTTTCTCAGATGGCTAACCAAGTTAGCTTAGCATCTTTCATTACAAACTGCATTTTTACCCTGTTGATCTTTAATATTACATTTATGAACCAAATTTCTGCATGTTCTAGTGACTTTTTTTTTGAATCAGGGTCTCATTCTGTCACCCAGGTTGGAATGCAGTGACATGAATATGGCTCACTGCATCACTCCTAGGCTCAGGTGATCCTGCTCTTCGCCTCCTGAGTAGCTGGGACAATGGGCATGCATCACAAAGCCCAGCTAATTTTTTGATTTGTTTTTTTTTTTGTAGAGGAGTGGTCTTGATATGTTGCCCAGGCTGGTCTGGAACTTGGGCTCAAGCAATTTTTCTGCCTTGGCCTCTCAAAGTGCTGGGATTACAGGTGTGAGCCACCATACCTGGCTTCTTGTGACTATTTTTAGATATCCCATTAGTCTTTTATCTGTTCATGTGCCCAGTATCACACTGTTCTAATTTCAGAGGCTTTATAGTATGTTTTAGTATCTGCTGGTCAACATTGCTTTGTCAATGTTTTCTTGGTTATTATCAGATGTTTGTCCTTTCACATAAACTTTAGTAACAATGTGCCTAACTCCAGAGACAATTTGTGCTATTTTTACTGGGATTATGTTACATTTCTGAATAAACCTGGGGAGAGTGCCTGGTATTAGTGATATTTTACAACATGGTAACTGTGATCCTGGCCAGTCTGGCAAGACCAGAAAAACAGCAGAAATACATATTTGATGAAGAAAAAAAATCAAAATTTACAGGAAAAAGTATTACATTGAAAATGCAATGAAATCAGCATGCTGTTCTGATAAATAAAAAGGAATGAAGCAATAAAGACATAGAGAGAGACTGAATGAACGAGACAGACCACGTCACTCATTGGCAGGTTTATCACTGCAGAAGAATCATTGAAAGGACTCCAGGAACACAGGGTGGGGGAAGGCATATAGAGAAGTTATTGACTCTCTCACTAGCTGGGAAAAAAGAAAAAAAAAAAAAGACTCTTCTGAAAAGCATCCTCTGGGATGTGTTCCCACGCCCCAGTCTTGCCCTTCCAGCCTGTCCGGCCACCCAAACCTTCCGCAGGGCCTGGTCCCACCTCCAGTCCCGTCCCCGGGTGTGGGCCCCAACCTCCGCACAGCCTCGCCCAGAGGCTTGATTCTTCTAACCTCACCTTGTTCTTTGGGTCTCTTTCTGTCTCCAGCCCCCTCTCCTTGAGAGCTCTCCCGCATTCATGCAGGAGGAAACTAGAATTTCTTAGTCTGACGGCATCCTACGTGGCTAAAACAGCAACCCAGGAGCCCCGCCCGCCCGCGACTGGGAACGGAAGTGACGTCAGCACGGCGCCGCCATCTTTTCCGGCGCTGGCTCCTCATGGTCAGTGCCATTTCGTCTTTATGGTGGCGGAGTCCATCTCTGCTCTGGTGAGTCCCCTGTGTTTAGGGGTCCCGGAGACTGCAGGGGGGCGTCAAAGGAAGGATCGGGCAAGGCCGCCGAGGGGCCTCCGCAGAGCGGCCCAGCGTGCTCCGTTCCTGTCCGCCGGAGCGCGGGTCCTCCCTGCGCAGTCAGTTCTGAGAGGCCGCTCCGCCCGGGGTCCCCGCCAGGCGTCCAACCGGAAAGTGTCGTTAAGCCGCGTCAGCTGGGCGTTTGCATCCCCTGGGCTCTCCTTTTCATAAGTCTCCAAAGCACCTTTGTGAATTTGTTTTTCAAAAGGAAACGCATTTTCGCCTTTCTGGTCAGGTTTCCTCAGCCCCGCGTCCTCCGTTTCAGGAGATTGGTGATTCCAGCCTCCCGGTGAGCACTAGGAGAGAGTGGGGGCGGCGGGAGGGCTCTGCCACCATTTCTTTGGTGAAGAAAGTTGTATGTGGCTTTATCTTGATGACCTTTATTTTTGACACATTACATTCGGGTGGAAAGAGATTTTCAGTTGTCTAGTGTGTATCTATTTCTGTATATAAACACTCGTAGACCACGAGACTTTCTACTAAAGAAAGCATATACCAGGCTGTTGTCTTCATCTGAAGTTCATCCCCACAGAGCTTCAAAACGGGGGTCTCCAGGAATAAAGGATGGAAGCTTTATTACATTGGTACTAGAATAACAGAATTCATTATTAACAGCATATTTGAACTAAGTGTATTTTTTCCCATATGGGAAAAAAAAAAGTCTGAACGTGATGAAAATTTGGATATCCAGTACAAGGAATACCCACTGTAGTTTTTACTCATTTTTAGCATTGTGCTTGTTTGCTCTATCGTAAGATAAGTGCATATTATGTTGAACTGTTTGAGTGTAAGTTGAATATAAATTGCACATGTGATACTTAACCTTTATATACTTGGCAGTGCAGCTCCTAAAGATATAGGCATCGTCCTACTAAAACTACAATTCTAGTATTTCACCTAAGAATGTTGTAAATAATCTAATGTATATTTTGTGTAATTACTCAAATTGTCCAAATCGTTCCAGCATATGCTGTTGGGTATTTTGGATCTAAGATCCATTCAAGAGTTATACATTGTAATTGTTTATGTTTTTTAGTGTCTTTTCACCTAGAGTACTTACTATTGACTATTATATTGACTTTTGAAGACTCACACACATTCTCTTAGAAAATCACACAATCAACTTTTAAAAAAATTTTTAGATATTTCTGATTGTATTCTTATGGTGTGTGTAAATGTGTCTCCATTTCTTGCTATTTCTTATAACCTTGTAATTAGGGCTGATAGTATTTTATGCTTTTGGGGCCACAAGGTCTCAGATTACTCAGTTCTGCCTTAGTTACTTCATGTCCCTTGGTTAGTTCATTCTCTACCATGGTGGCAAGCTACAACTTGTTTCTCAAAAGAAAAACAGTTCCCTGCAGAAGTGGGCATAGATATGGTGTTTGTCAGAGGCTTCCAACAGCATTCTTTTTACTAGGGACACTGAGTATCTTTGGGTCTGCTGGATCCAGTGGACCAAATGCTTGAGAAGCTTGTACTGCAGGCCTGAACTTGTTCTGGTCAACAGTTGAATCTGAAAAGCCTTACAGGTGACTGTGTAGGGTTGAAGCACATCCAGTTTTTGTGTACGCTGCCTCCAAAATTCAAAAGGTCTACAGAATGTTGTTGCCCTTTTTTGGTGATCCGTGGTATGAAGTGCAGCAATTTGCAGTGACATCTTGGAGGGGATATCTTTACATGACCCGGACAACTAAAGCCACAAACTGTGGCCCCTGAATCTCCCACTACCTATTTTACTTGTTTCTTTAAAAATTTTAAAAAATTGTCACACAGTAGATGTATGTAATTTTGAGATGTATGTGATAATTCGATACATTCATATAATCAAATTAGGGTACTGTGGATATCCTTCACTTTCAATATTTATCTTTACATAGGAACATTCACATTATTGTCTTCTAGGTATTTTGAAATGTAGAATAGACTTATCACTATGGTTTCTCTACTAATTTATTGAACATCAGAACTTCTTTTTTTTTTTGAGTGGAGTCTCGCTGTGTGGCCCAGACTGGAGTGCAGTGGCACACTCATGGCCACTGCAGCATCAACCTGCTGGGCTCAGGCGATCCTTTCATCTCAACCTTCCAAGTAGCTGGAACTACAGGTGCACGCCCCCATGCCCAGCTAATTTGTTGATTTACTATAGAGTCAAGGTCTCACCAAGTTGACCAGGCTGGTTTTGAACCCCTTGACTCAGGCAGTCCTCTCGTCCTGGCCTCCCAAAGTGCCGGATTACAGGCTTGAGTCACCATGCTCGGCACAGAACTTATTTATCTAACTGTTTATTTGTACCCATTAATCAACTTCTCTTCGTCCCCTCTCCCCCTACCCTTTCTAGCCTGTGGTAACCACCAATTTATTCTCTTCACGACATCCACTTTTTTAACTCCCACATATAAATGAGAACATAAGATATTTGTCTTTCTGTGGTTGGCATATTTCATTTGACATAATGACCTTCAGTTCCATTTATGTTGTTGCAAATTACAGGGTTTTTTTTTTTTTTCCTTTTTTATGGCTGACTAATGTTCAGTTGTATGTGTATACCACATTTTCCTTACCCATTGATGAACACTTGGGCTGATTCCATATTTTGGCTATGAAAAGTGCTTCAATAAATACGGGAATGCAAATATTTCTTCAATATGTTTTTTTCTTTTGGATATCTGCCCAATAGTAGAATTACTGGATGTATGGTAGTTCTTAGTTTTTGAAAAACTATCATACTGTTTTCCATAGTGGCTGGACCAATTTACATTCTCACCAACAGTGTATGAGGGTTCTCTTTTCTCTACATCCTTACCAGCATCTGTTATACCCTATTTTATAAAAGCCATTCTAAATAGATAATATTTCATTGTGGCTTTGATTTGCATTTCTCTGATGATTAGTGATGAATATTTTTTCATATTTGAGTGTCATTAGAATGTCTTCTTTTGAGACATGTCTATTTAGACTTTTTGCCTATTTTTTGCTGTTTATTTGAGCTTCTTACATTGGTTATTTATTAATCCCTTGTCAAATGGATGGTTTGCAAATATTTTCTCCTGTTTTGTAGGTTATCTTTTCACTTTGATGATTGTTTTCTTTGCTGTGCAGATGCTTTTTAGCTTGATGTAATCCCATTGGTCTCTGTTTGCTTCTGCTGCCTTGCTTTTAAGATCTTACACAAGAAATCTTTGCCCACACCAACCTTGTGGTGGAGCATTTCCCAATGTTTTTTTCTAGTACAGTAGTTTCATAGTTTCAGGTCTTATATTTAAGTGTTCAATCCATTTTGATTTGACTTTTTTTTTTTTTGAGTTGGAGTCTCACTCTGTCGCCCAGACTGGAGTGCAGTGGCCGCTCCCGGCCACCGCAGCCTCGACCTGCTGGGCTCCGGCGATCCTTCCGCCTCAGCCTTCCGAGTAGCTGGAATTACAGGCATGCGCTACCACGCCCGGCTGATTTTGTGATTTTATTGTAGAGATGAGGTCTCGCTGCCCAGGCGGGTCTCGAACCCGCAGGCTCAGGCAATCCACTCACCTCAGCCTCCCAAAGGTGCGGGATTTCAGGCTGAGCCACCGAGTCCGGCTTGATTTGACTTTTGTATATGGCGAGAGATAGGGCTCTCGTTTCATTCTTCTGCATATGGTTATTCAGTTTTCCCAGCACCATTTACTGTTCTTTCCCCATTGTATATTCTTGGTGCTTTTGTTGAAAGTGAGTTGACTGGAAGCATGTGGATTTATATTTGAGTTCTCTATTCGTTTTCATTGATCTATATGTCTATTTTTATGCCAGTACCATGCTGATTTGGTTACTATTGTTTGGAGCATATTTTGAAGTCAGATGATGTGATGCCTCTGACTTTGTTCTTTCTTGGTCAGGATTACTTTGGCTATTTGAGTCTTTTGTGGTTTCATAGAAATTTTAGGTATGGATACAGGCTGCTTAAAAATTTTTAGGATTGTTTTGTCTATTTCTGTGAAGAATGTCATTGTTATCTTGATAGGGATTGCACCTCTAAGATGATGTGTTTTTTTTTTGAGTTGGAGTCTCACTCTGTCGCCCAGACTGGAGTGCAGTGGCCGCTCCCGGCCACCGCAGCCTCGACCTGCTGGGCTCTGGCGATCCTTCCGCCTCAGCCTTCCGAGTAGCCGGAATTACAGGCATGCGCTACCACGCCCGGCTGATTTTTTGATTTATTGTAGAGATGAGGTCTTGCTGCCCAGGCGGGTCTCGAACCCGCAGACTCAGGCAATCCACTCACCTCAGCCTCCCAAAGGCACGGGATTACAGGCTGAGCCACCGAGCCTGGCTAGATGATGTTTTAACAGTATTAGTTATTCCAGTCCATACGCATAGAGTATCTTTCCAATTTTTAGTAGCCTCTTCAGTTTCTTTCATCAGTGTTTTATAGTTTTTTTTGTGTAGATCTTTTACATTTTTGATTAAATTCATCCCTAGGTATTTTATATTCCTTGTAGTTGTTGTAAATGGGATTACTTGCTTGATTTCTTTTTCAAATTGTTCACTCTTGACATGTAAATCCTACTGATTTTTGTATGTTGATTTTGTATCCTGCAACTTTACAGGACTTGCTTATCAGTTCTAATAGTTTTTTAGTGGAGTCTTTAGTTTTTTTGTTTGTTTTTGTTCTCACTCTGTTGTCCAAACTGGAGTGCGGTGGCACAATCACAGCCCACTGGAACCTCAGACTCCTGGGCTTGAAGGGATCCATCCATCCTCCTCAGCCTCACGAGTAACTGGGACGATAGACATGCACCACCATACTCAACTAGTTTTTTTTTCTTTTTTCTTTTTTTAATGAATATAGGTCTCACTATGTTTCCCAGGCTGGTCTTGAGCTCCTGGGTGCAAGCAGTCCTCTTCCCTCAGTCTCCCAAAGTGCTGGGAGTACAGGTGTGAGCCACCACGCTTGACCTAGATTATTTTAAATATAAGATCATGTCATCTGCAAACATGGCGTATCTTCCTTTATGATTTGAATGCCCTTTATTTCTTTCTTTTGACTAATTGCTGTGGCCAGGATGTCCAGTATTATGTAGAATAAAAGTGGTAAAAGTGCCCATCCCTGTCTTGTTCCAGTTCCAGAAAGGGTTTTAATTTTTCCTGTTCAGTATGATGGTGGATGTGGGTTTGTCATACATGGCTTTTATTGTTTTGAGGCATGTATCCTCCATACATAGTTTCTTGACGGCTGTTATTATAAGGGGATTTGAATTTTACTGAATGCTTTTTTCCCCTGCATCTATTGAAATGATCATATGGTTTTTGTTCTTGGTTCTGTTAATGTGATGTATCACATTTACTGATTTGCCCATGTTGGTGTATCCCTGCATCTCTAGGATGCATCCCACTTGATTGAGGTGAGCGATCTTTTCATAGTGAGTTCAATTTCCTAGTGTTATGTTGAGGATTTTTGTATCTGTTTTCATCATTGATACAGGCTTGTAGTTTTATTTCTTTCTCCCCCTGCTCCCTCCCTCCCTCCTTAAAAATGGGTTCTTACTCTGTCTCTCAGGCTGGAGTGCAGTGGCATAGTCATAGCTCACTGCAGCCTTGAACTCCTGAGCTCAAGTGATCCTCCTGCTTCAGCTTCCCAAGTAGCCAGTTTCCTGGTGCACTAGAGGTGCACACCATTACACTTGGCTGATTTTTAGATTTTTTTTCGTAGCGTTTGGGTCTGTGTTACCCAGGCTGGTCCCAAACTTTTGACTTCAAGTAGTTTTCCTGCCTCGGCTTCCCAAAGTGCTGGGATTACAAATGTGAGCCACAGTGCCTGGCCTCTTTTTTCTTTTTTTGAGTTTGAGTCTCACTCTGTCTTTCAGGCTGGAGTGCCGTGGCACTTTCACGGCCACCCCAGCGTCAACCTGCTGAGCTGTGGCAATCCTTCTGCCTCAGCCTTCCAAGTAGCTGGAATTACAGGTGCGCACTACCACGCCCAGCTAATTTTTTATTTATTGTAGAGACGAGGTCTTGCCAAGTTGCACGGGCTGGTCTTGAATCCGTGGGCTCAGGCAATCCACTTGCCTCAGTCTCCCAAAGTGCTGGGATTACAGACTGAGCCACCTGAGCCCAGCCCCAGCCTCTTTTGTGTTCTTGTCTGGTTTTTATGTCAGGGTAATGCTGGCCTCCTAGAATGAGTTTTGAAGTATTCTCTCTTCTTCAATTTTTTTTGAAGAGTTTGAGTAGACTTGAGTTGGTGTTCTTCTTTAAGTGTTTGGTAGAATTCGACAGTAAAGCCATGAGGTCCTGGGCTTTAAATAAATTTTTTTTATTTTGATGAAAGACTTGTTTTAAAAAAAATAGAGACAGGCAGTCTTGCTGTGTATCTCAGGTTGGTTTTGAACTCAAGTGATCCTCCCACCTTAGGCCCCCAAAGTGCTTGAGCCACTGTGCCTAGCCTGATGGAAGACTTTTTATTACAACTTCAGTCTTGTTACTTGTTATTGATGTGTTGAGATTTTCTTTCTTCATGGTTCAATCTTGATAAGTTGTCTGTGTCCAGGAATTTATCACTTTCTACTAGGTTTTCCAATTTGTTGACATAGTTTTTCTTAATAATCTCTAATGATTACTTGTATTTCTGTGGTCTCTGTTATGTCTCCTTTTTTGCTTTTTTGTTTCTGATTTTATTTATTTAGGTCCTTTTTTTCGTTAGTGTAGCTAAAGGTTTGTCAATTTTGCTTATCTTTTCAAAAAACCAACCTGTTTTTTGTTGATTTTCTTTTTTGTCTCAGTTTCATTTATGTTTGCTCTGATTTTGTTAGTTCTAGTAATTTTGAATCTTGATTTTGCATTGCTAGTTCTTTGAGTGTATTGTTAGTTTACTTGAAATCTTCCTGGTTTTTGATGCCAGTGTTTATTGTCATAAGCTTTCTTCTTAGTACTACTTTTGCTGTGTTCCATAGAACTTGGTATGTTATATTTTCATTTGTTTCAAGAAATGTTTAAATTTCCTTTTTAATTTTTTTATTGGCCCATTGACTGCTTAGGAACATGTTTAATTTTCATGTGTTTATGTAGTTTTCAAGGTTCTTCTTGTTACTGATTTTTTTTTTTTTTTTAGTTGGAGTCTCACTCTGTCGCCCAGACTGGAGTGCAGTGGCAGGGTCCCGGCCACCACAGCCTTGACCCATTGGGCTCCAGGGATCCTTCCGCCTCAGCCTTCCAAGTAGCTGGAACTACAGGTGCGCGCTACCATGCCCTGCTAATTTTTGATTTTATTGTAGAGATGAGGTCTCGCCAAGTTGCCCAGGCATGTCTCGAACCTGCGGGTTCAGGCAATTCACTCACCTCGGCCTCCCAAAGCGCGGGATTACAGGCTGAGCCACCGAGCCCAGCCTTGTTACTGATTTTTAATTTTATTCCATAGTGGTCAGGAAAGATACCTGATATGATTTTTGCTTTTTGAATTTGTTGAGACTTGTTTTGTGGCCTAAGATATGGTGTGTTTTGGAGAACGTTCTATGTTCTGGTGAAAAGAATATGTATTCTAATAGCAGTTTGGGTGAAATGTAGGTGTCAATTAGGCCCATTTCATCTAATGTGTAGCTTAACTCTTGTGTTTTTTTGTTGTTGTTGTTGGTTTTTTAATTTGGATGATTACTGAGAGAGGAATGTTGAAGTGCCCTGCTATATTTGTATTGCAGTCTATTTCTCCCTTTAGATTTATTAACGTTTGCTTTATATTCTTGAGTGCTCTGGTGTTGGGTACATAGATGATATAATTGTTATATCCTCTTGCTGATTGACCCCTTTATCATTGTATAGTACCCTCTTGATCTCTTTTTACGTTTTTAAAAATTTTATGTGATAAAAGTTTAGCTACGGCTGGGCTCCGGTGATCCTTCCGCCTCAGCCTTCAAGTAGCCGGAACTACAGGTGCGTGCTACCACGCTGGGCTAATTTTTTTGGTTTTATTGTAGAGATGAGGTCTTGCCAAGTTGCCCAGGTGGGTCTCGAACCCATGGGCTCAGGCAGTCCACTCACCTCAGCCTCCCAAAGCGCTGGGATTACAGGCTGAGCCACCGAGCCCGGCTCTTTTTTTTTTTTATTGTAAAGATGTAGGTACAAGTCAGGATTAGGTACATAAGTAGTTTATGTGCACCTGAGGTTTGGGTCTCCAACTGGCCTTTACTTCCAGTTTAGTACTGGCCAGTAAAACTGGCCTTTACTACTTTCCTTCTAGTTTAGGGTCAGGTACCCTTAGTGATGTTATGTTCTCCCTCCCCACCCCCTCTTTCCCCTGGCAGTATCTTGCTACTGCTGATCCCTCTCTTACAATTTGTAATAAATGTTCAGGACCTGTTTATAAGTGAGAACGTGGTAATCAGTTCTTTGTTTCCTTAGTAGATCACTGAGTATGATGGACTCTAAATCCATCCAAGTTGCTGCGAAGTCAATGATTTTGTCCTTTATGACTGCATAGTACTCCATTGTGTATGGGTCTTATTTCTTTATCCTTTCAACCATTCTGTGTCTTTTAATTGGATAATTGTTATTATTGATAAGTAAGGACTTACTAGTGCCATTTTGTTGTGTTTTCTGATTTGTAACTTTCCTTTGTTACTTTCTTCCTTTGTGGTTGTTACTTTCTCTGATTTTATACACATAATTATTATTATTAATTTATTTTTTTGAGACAGATCACTCTCTGTCTCCTAGACTGGAGTGCAGTGCCACAATCACAGCTCACTGAAACTTCAAACTCCTGGGCTTAAGGAATCCTCCCACTTCAGCCTCCGGAGTAGCTGGGACTATAGGTGCATGCCACCATGCTCGGCTAATTTTTGTATTTTTCGTAGAGATGAGGTTTCACTATGTTGCCCAGGCTGGTCTTGAACCTGGGCTCAAGCTACTCTCCTGCCTTGGCCTCCCAGAATGATGGGATTACAGGCATGAGCCATCCCGCTGACCTACATGACACCTTAAACCCAGGTTTGCCTCTATTCTAACAGAATATTGCCCATCCAGAATTGGAGAGGTCTTAAAGAGAGTATTCCAGCAGTGTGGGAAGGCTAGCTAGGTATTTGTGCCCAGGGGAACTGTGTGTGGAATATCCCCTACAGTATGGTGCTGCTGAACAGCCACTCTGACTTGGTGTCTCCTTTGGTTGATTTACAGAGCAGAGTTCCTAGGTCAGGGATGGTAGTCCAACCTCCTCCTTTTGTCTCTGAATGTCTTCCAGAATATTCCTCCCTTCAGGTACTTGCTATGCTTCCCGTGAGTTGAGACAGGGACTGTTCATCAGCTAGGGGACCCATGATGATGGGGAAGATGGTTGTCCACCTTGATTTCAATGTTTCCAGTGTGGAAACCATGAGTTGGAGGAAATTTTCCTCATGCTTGGTGCTGGGTAGATTCAGGAGAGGGGTGTTGCAGATGTAGAAATCTGATTCTCTTACTGTCTGCTTGGAGTTATTTCACTTCTTTGTGGCCTAGGGAACTGCCTCATTCTCATATTTGAGTTTGGGCATATTGCTGGTGATAATCTTGGCAATATGTATTTGGTTTTGGTTTTCTGTGAGAGGGAGGGAGTGAAACAATCTTGCCTCTGTACTGGTTTCACAACCATAAGTCCTTATATGTTTCTAATAAAGATATCAAAAGTATTTTCAGGCCAGGCATAGTGGCTCACACCTGTAATCCCAGCCCTTTGGCAAGTTGAGGCAGTAGGATCACTTGAGGCCAGGAGTTTGAGACTAGTCTGGATAACATAGTGAAACCCTGTCTCTATAGGAGAAAAAAATATTCACAAGTGTGGTGATGGGCACCTCTAGTCCCAACTACTTAGGAGGTTGAGGAGAGAGGATTGCTGGAGCCCAGGAGTTGGAGGCTGCTGTGAGCTATGATCTTGCCACTGTACTCCATCCTGTGTGACAGAGCAAGACTCTGTCTTTAAGAACATTTTTTTAAATCTCCCGCTCGTTGGGTGCAGTCAGTGTCATAGTGTCAACATCATCAGATGAGATGTTTCATGGAATGCCTATTCTTCTGGGGATTATGTTATGACAGAGACCTGGAGATTTGACAAAACTTAGGGGCGTTACTGTGAAGGTACACTGTTGGTCCTGCTTGGTAAAAGGTAACTAATTTGTCTTTTTCCAGATTGGTGTGGAGAAAAAGGCATTAGCTGTATCAATACCTGCATACATAGAGGTTGTGTTGATTTGTTCCAGTAAAGGTACTACATTTTGAAAAATGGCTGTAATTGAAGTTACCACCTAAGTTCTTTATCAATAGCAGTCATTCTCCACCATCCAGGTGACTTCTGCACTGGCTGCCATGCTGAATTAAATTGTGATGGGCTAAGTGTTATGGTACCTGGTTATTTTACAAGTCTTTGGTGTTGGTGTTTATTTTTGCAGTTCACCTAGGAATATTGTATTATTTCTGGCTTATTGTGTATGGGGGTGGAGAGTTCAGTAGCCTTCATTTAGCTCTTCCTATCATAAAAGCCTTCACCTTCCTATCATAAACTTAGGTGGTCATTCCAATTACAGAATCCCAGTTTAAGGGATTTTGCAGTTGTCAAGAATGTTAATATTCCAATTACACTACAGGCAATCTGGCAAATAATCACAGGGTGGGTCTGTCTGTGAGTTGAACTAACAGTTGTTAAAAGGTAAACTGAGGTTTCATAAAAATTTAAAATTTCTTTATGTGAACTGTGATTTATGAATTGAGTAGCTCCAAACTGGATATGGTTGGGGACTCTGCTGAAGGAATGTAAGAGGAATCCCGTTAAAGGGTGAACGTGAAAGTAAAGCAATGAAAAATTTGATTGGTTACTGCTTATTTTGTTATTTCCTTATTTGGTCTGTCTTGCTATAAGGTCCTTCATTATGTAACTGTAAGTTAGTTGGTGAATTCTGATTGGGTAGTCTTAAGTTTTTCTTATGTTTGCCAACCTAGCCAAGATTAAGGTCACTTATGAGGCCTAAGTAGTTTTTTCTACTCAGGCCTTTTCTCCATTTAATTTACTAACACACTCATTGTGTTACCTGACCACCATAAACCTCTACTTCCATGATGGGCCACTGGAGTATTTTGGGTCCTCAGGAATTAATGTCATCTTAGAGGCCAGTTTGGGTATTTCTTGTCTTCAATGCATAGTCACTCTTGTAAATGACTGCATGTCCCTTTAGGGAAGGCTTGAAGGAAGATTATAGTATGAATTGAGGTAATAGTGTAGGGCCCTTCCTTTGATGAAGAGATTCTGTTTTTTTTTATTGTTGTTGGAATCTCACTCTGTCACCAAGGCTAGAGTGCAGTGGTATGCTCATGGCTACTGCAGCTTCAACTTCCTGGGCTCATGTGATCTTTCTGCCTCAGCTTTCCAAGTAGCTGAAACTATAGGTGTGCACCACCATGCCTGGCTAATTTTTAGAGATGAGGTCTCACTCACCAAGTTGCCCAAGCTGATCTTGAACCTTTGGGCTCAGGCAGTCCTCTCGCCTCTGCCTCCTACACTGCTGAGATTTACAGGTGTGAGCCACTGTGGCTGGCTCCAGGGGCTCTGGTTTTGAGTGGACTTGGGGTGGTAATTGGGTCAGTTTTTTTGGCTATTATATTTTAGATTTGTTTGTCACATAGATTGAGCAGTATTCAAATACCGAGCTTGGCACACTATGGCCCATGGGCCATGTCTGTCCCTCCAACTGTTTTTGTATGCAATGTTTTATTGGAACACAGTCACCTTTGCTGTCTTTCACACTGCAACATCAGAGTTTAGTTGCAGCAGCGATCATTTGATCCATAATGCCTAACTTGTATTGTGTGGCTATTTAGAGTAGGATTTGTTAACTGCTTATCTATTTTGTTTCTAGGGACGCTGTGATGAGGCATTGTGTGTCATCTGATTACTGGAACATTTCCACCGTCCTTGATAGTTGATTTGCCTATTTTGTCTTTGGAGGTTACTTACTACCCACTTGATTTCTGCTACCCTGATTCCCCATAATCACCACGAAAGTCAGGGAACTCATCTCAGTGATGGTATTCCTTACAGTTTTACCTATCCTGTAAAGGAGAATACCCAGAGAGCTTTTCAAGGATTGCGATACTCCCCCCCCACTACTTTCTTAATAAGTTTGTGAGGAGTGTGTCTTCTAGGTACTCAGCATAGGCTGGGGAAGAGAGCTATGCAGATGACATATAATAAATCAAATGCAGCGCTCCTGTCTTGGAAGCTCTGGCGTATGAACCTCATTAATTGTAGCTCATCACTATGCACAAGTTCCCATCCTCCAGCCAAGTACTAAGTGAGCTGTTGGAGCCTATCCTTATTCCTGTGTCCGTGAGATAATATATTAAATTCAGTGTCTAATAATGAACCCCTATAAATAAGTTTGGCCTAATCTGATCCTCCTTGGTCAGATACCCTTAGTATCTATTCCTACACACATTCTCTAGTTTCTTATGGTACATATCATCAGAATTAGAATTATTTTATTGTGTAAGTTAATTCCTTTTTCATTACATTGTGTACCCGTCCCTCTGAATTCTGCATTAGTCATGACTCCAGTGGCAACAGCAGGTTGTTGTGGTGGGACTTAAGAATGTGTGTTTTCTTCATATACCTTGTGAAATTATCACAAGATTTCCAAACAAAGGAAGGCTAGTCTCTGAAACCATGTTTTTCTGATGAAGCCTCAGAGTATCCTGAGGGTTTCTAGAGTGTTAATTTAATCTGGGTCCCACTAGATGTCTCTTTTCCAAGGTTCAAGCTCTTATTTTTTCCACAGGAATGTCCTTATTTTCAAATGAAAAATCAGTGAGTCTGTGACTTTAACTGTCGTTATGATTTCACTTGTACAATTAGTGTTTGATTTTCAACAGTTTCAACTCTGTGGCCACAAGAATTAGCTTTCTTTAAGGGGTGTCTTAAAGAAGCCCTCTGGTTCTTTGAACTTTACTTGACCTGCAAGGTAGGAGATCTGGCCTTGTCATTTTCCTCACTATAACCCTTAAGGTCATCATTACCGCTGTCATAAAAACTTGCATCATTCACTTGTACTCTTTTCATTGGAGCTTTATAGAAAATCAACCATACTTAATAGTATGATTAATAGGATGCTGCAGAAAGTCTCTCCCACTGTCAAGAACCATAACTCTTTGCTGAACCCCCAAAGCTTTACCAAACCAAAACCATATTTTATCTTCATAAGTTCATCTCCTAGCATCAGTGCCTATCTTAATTCTTATAAGATTGGGTCCAATCAAGAGACAGAAATCACTCCCTGATTATTTTATAAAGAAAAAGTATAATGTAAAGATGTAAAGAAAACTAATAGAGTTTTCATAGAGTCGAACAGAGAATACCTAAAGAAGGCCAAACTTGCTGGGGGTATAGAGGCCTCTCCCCAAACCTCTTAGCTTCAGATCTTGTTGGAGAAGATGCTGTTGCACTCTGTTGGTGAAGAAATTTGCTATATTGTCTGGACCAAGAGATGGTCGGCAGTCATTTGGCAAGCATAGTACAACCCTCCGGAATATAAACCAGCTATAACCGGTGGGGCAGATGTACAGAAGAAATCAGAGTGCCACCATGGTTGCAACCTGGAACATTAAACATCCATATTAGAAGGCCTTGGAAAACAGGTCTTAGATATGCAGGCTAGTCATGGGTGGTGTGTGAGTGCAGAGAGGAGAGTGTTCCTCCCACCATTGGAGTCTTAAGAGTAATTTGATATGTTTCCTGCAAACTGAGGTTTCCAGCTTGTAATGAAGTTATTTAGTTGTAATCTAGGACTACTTTCACAATGCTGAGAAGAATCCCAGCTGTCTGTAAGAGAACAGTCTCAGCATGCCTTCAGTGAGCCAAGCTCTGTCAGCACTGGTTTCTGAAAGAGACATAATGCTACCCAAGATGTGAGAAACAAAACAAAAAACTTTTTAAAAGACAGGTTATTCCAGCTTTAGGCAACATTGTAAAAAAAAAAAAAATGAAGATCTCTTTTTGTGCTTAGGTTATTTCCTATTTGAATTAAAATTTTAATGGTTTTCAAATATATTTAAGCATGAATGGTGAATGTTAGGGGTCAGAGATAACCAAAGTTTTCAGGGCACAGAAAGAGGGAATATATGCAACTTGAGCATGTTTGAAGTAATTTCATTGCTTTCTTTAGGGATGTAGTTCCTGTTTCATAGATAAGTTTTTCACCTCTTGTGTAAGTCTCTTCCACTGGTGTTTCTTTCCCTCTGTACAGGAACAGAGGGATATCAGCTGTTCAAACCCAGTCTGCGCTCAGCTGAGGAGGAAGACTTGAGCACATTGCCAACAGGAGTTCTCCGAGGTCAGTGTTTTGAAAACATCCCTGGTCAATGAGAAGTTCAGTGTGCTTGGAAGTATAATGAGGACATTCTTTTACAGATGTAATTTGTCACGGAACATGAGGCCATTGGACTCATAAGTTTTCAGATATCAACATTTTCCCGTATTTTATTTTTCATCTAGTTCAAACTTTCTTAAGATTTCACAACCAACTCGCTTTTTTTTCTTTTAGTTTATGATTTGATACATGAGGGGGGACCCCAATAAACCCAGAATTCATTTATAAAAAATTGTGTATTTATTCTTACATGTTTAAACTTCAGCCATCCTTAAAGAACTCTCCATTTGATGAAATACACCTGTTGAGATGCTTTTTCCACTGCTCAAGACAGTTTTTGAACTTGTCATTTTTGAAGCCTTTTAGAGCTTCTGTGGCTTTTGCTTTACCTGTTCCAGGTCAGCAAAATGTTTTCCTTTGAGTACTTTTTTCATCTGGGGAAACAAAAATAAGTTGCTTGGGGTGGGATCAGGTGAACAGGGAGGGTGGGGCATGGGTGACAAGCTGTTTTTGGTCAAAAACTGCTGAACACTCAGTGTGGTGTGGGCAGGTGTGTTTGTAACCACCTACCTGAAATAGGCAAGCGCTTTGAAAGAATCTCCAGAAAAAAATTCATTGAAGCCAGATGCAGCCTCTCATAACAACACCAGCAGGTCCACTAATGCAGATGCCTAGAACACTTACCTAGTGGGGGAGGCCTGTACTACAGGAGGCTCAACCTCCAAAAGATATTTCTGAGGTTTTTTTTTTTTGGGGGGTCCCTCCTCTTCTATGTACTTTGTCCTTGTCATTTCTACTTTCCTACTATCCTTTCTTGTTTGTTTTTCCCGTTATGTTTAATTGCCATAGAAACTGTTGAAAAAAATTACCAAGTTTTGACCCTAAGTTCTTATGTAGGAAAAATATTAAACATAGCCATACTAGTCAAATGTTTATTTGCTTAATGTTTTAGTGTATTTAATATGAAAAATACAAATGAGTGTTATCATTTGGAACTTACTTAACCTACCTTTTTTTTCCTGTAAACCCTTATTTTTTTGTTTTATTTCAGAATGGCAACTTAAAACCAAAGTGTCAGCACTTCAGCAGCATTTTTTTTGACTAAAATAAGCATCAGACATCATACAAATGGTAAGACTAAGAAGGAAAACTTCTTATTTACCACACTCAAAAAAGATGGGGAGTCCATTTTAGAAAATTAGTAAAAATGAGAGCTTTTTGAGAGAAGTGACATTCACCCAAGCAGGAGGAATGTCTCTAGAGGGATACTTTAATGAATTTGGGGTACCCTAATTCTATCTTGAAACTTGGTGCTTCAGCCTTTTCATGAGTACATATTACCACATATGTAACTAGGTATTGAGATTTTAAAAATAATTTTATGAAAGTATATAGGTTAGAACAGATGGCACAGGATTCTTTTTTTTTTTTGAGTTGGCGTCTCATTCTGTCGCCCAGACTGGAGTGCAGTGGCCGCTCCTGGCCACCGCAACCTCGACCTGCTGGGCTCCGGCGTCCGCCTCAGCCTTCCAAGTAGCCGGAACCACAGGTGTGCGCTACCATGCCCAACTAATTTTTTACTTATTGTAGAGATGAGGTCTTGCCAAGTTGCCCAGGTGGGTCTCGAACCTGCGGGCTCAGGCAGTCCACTCACCTCAGCCTCCCAAAGGCTGATTACAGGCTGAGCTACCGAGCCCGGCCAGGATTCTTGCAGTAGGATTTTTTCATTAAGCTTGAGAAAAATCCACAAGACAGGAACTGTATCCCTGTAATAAAGGTGGCAAGAATTATAATCGTCAGCAATATGTTTGATTTCAGGTGGGTCAACTCTGTTAAGGTCTGAGCAGTCCTTTAATCATTATTCATTCCTTCATTAACAGGCAGAAAGTGACAATGGAGGGGAACTCTGTGACTGCAATGAAAATGGAGACCTCTTCACTGAACACTCATGCCTTCAGGCACACATGAGAACTCAAAATACAATGAACACTTATGACTGTAATCAGTATGGAGAAAGCTTTCTTAGTCTGCACCAGGAAACCCCTACTGGAGAGACATTTTCTGTGTTTAATCAGTGTAGCCTGCCACGCAATGTTGTTCATCAGAGGATGTGCATGGGAGACAATTCCTGTGATTGCAGTGACTGTGAGAAGGTGTTTGTTAGTCAGTCATACTTTCAGGAAAACAGGATAACTCACAGTGGAGAAATACTTTATGAGGAACAGCCATGTGGGAGAGCTTTTACTTACACAGCAAGTCATGCTGTCTCTGTTCAAATGCGTACTGTAGAAAAACCTTACGAGTGTAAAGAATGTGGAAAATTCTTTAGATATTCTTCATATCTTAATAGTCACATGCGAATACATACTGGGGAGAAACCCTATCAATGTAAAGAATGTGGGAAATGCTTCACTGTTTCTTCACACCTAGCCGAACATGTAAGAATTCATACTGGCGAGAAACCATATCAATGTAAGGATTGTGGAAGAGCCTTTGCTGGGCGCTCAGGCCTTACTAAACATGTACGAATACACACTGGAGAGAAGCCCTATGAATGTAACGAATGTGGGAAAGCCTACAATAGGTTTTATCTATTAACTGAACATTTTAAAACTCACACGGAGGAGAAACCCTTTGAATGTAAGGTATGTGGAAAATCCTTTAGAAGTTCTTCATGCCTTAAGAATCACATTCGAATTCACACTGGAATAAAACCCTATAAATGTAAGGACTGTGGGAAAGCCTTCACTGTTTCCTCAAGCCTACATAATCATATAAAAATTCACACTGGAGAGAAGCCCTATGAATGTAAGGAATGTGGGAAAGCCTTTGCTACGTCTTCCCAGCTTATTGAACATATAAGAACTCACACTGGAGAGAAACCGTATATATGTAAGGAATGTGGAAAAACCTTCCGTGCCTCTTCACACCTGCAGAAACATGTTAGAACTCATACTGGAGAAAAACCCTACATATGTAATGAATGTGGGAAAGCCTATAATAGGTTTTATTTACTAACTAAACATTTAAAAACACACTAAGGAAACACTTTTAATATAAGGAATATGGGAAGTCATTTAGAATTTTCTCATACTATAATCATATTTGAATTCATGCTATGGGAAACCTTATTGGTATAAAGAATTTGGGAAAGCCTTCAAGTATCCTCTTTCACTTAGAATAGTAGATAAGAACTTTTATTTTCAGTATGCCCTGTGATTATGGGAATGTTGTACAATTGGAATCTGTTTTGTTTCGTTGGTTGTTTCAAGAATAGACATTCTTCTCAAGCCATTGGAATCTAATCAGAATCCAGCATTTAAGAACTCACCCTGGATCCATGCAATGTAGGGAACATGGAAAGCCTTCATTATTTCCTTGGGTCTTACTAAATATGTAAGATCTTGCAATGGAGATAAACCCTATTGATGTACATCCAGGCATGCCTTAGACATGTTGCAGGTTTGGTTCCAGACCACCACAATAAAGTGAATATTGCAATAAAGTGAGTCACACAAATGCTTTGTTTTCTCAGTACATACAAGTTATATTTACACTATACTGTATTCTAAGTACACAATGACATAATATCTAGAAAGACAAAGTATGTGCCTTTGCTTAAAAATACTTTATTGCTGCAAAATGGTCACTGAGCCTTTAGTGAGTCGTCTTTTTTGTTGGTGGAGGGTCTTGCTTCAGTGTTGATTTCTGCTGATCAGGGCAGTGATTGCAGAAGGTTGTGGTGGCTGTGACAGTTTCTTAAAATCAGCAGTGTAGTTTGCCAGATTGATTGACACTTCCTTTCACAAAACGTTTTTCTGTGGCAGGTGATGCTTTCTGATAGCATTTTACCTGCAGTGAAACTTCTTTCAGAATTAGGGTTAATCCCCTCAAACCTTGTCATTGCTTTATCAGCTAAGTTTATGTGATATTCTAAATACTTGGTAGACATTTCAATAGTGTTCACAACATTTTCACTAGAAGTAGATTTCATCTCCAGAAACCACTCTTCGCTCATCCATAAGAGCTCTTCACCTGTTAAAGTTTTTCCATGAGATTGTTACAGTTTACTCACATCTGTCTTTAGGATCCGTTTCTAGTTTTAGCTCTCTTGCTATTTCCACCACATCTGTAATTCCTTTCTCTACTTTTTCCTCAAGTCATCCATGAGGATTGGAGTCAACTTCTTCCAAACTTCAGTTATTGTTGGTTTTTCAGTTTTTCTTTCTTTTGTTCTTTTTTTTTTTTTTTTTTTTTACAAATTAAAACACAGTTTTTAGAGACAGAGTCTTGCTGTGTAGCTCAGGCTGGAGTACAGTGGAGATTATTAGCACAATCATAGTGGATTTTGGCCTTGAACTCATGGCCTCAAGTGATCCTCCTACCTCTTCCTACCTCTGCCTCCCAAGTAGCTGGGACCATAGGCACACAGTGCTGTACCTGGCTTAATGTTGATGTCTTGACCTCCTTCAATGAATTATGAATGTTTTTAATGGCATCTAGAATGATGAATTCTTTTTGGAAGGTCTGCAGTTACTTTGTCCAGATCCATACAAAGGAAGCACTGTCAGTGGCAGCTATAGCCTTGTGAAAGGTATTTCTTAAATGATAAGATTTGAAAGCCAAAGTCAATCCATGGGCTGCACAATGGATGTTGTGTTATCAGGTGTGAAAATAACATTAATCTCCTTGCACATTTTCATCAGACCTAATGGTTGACTAAGGTACATTATTAATAAGCAATAATATTTTAGAAAGCAATCTGAGCTGTAAGTCTCAACAGTAGGCTTGAAATATTTAGTAAATCATCCTGTAAATTGATGTGTTGTCATGCAGGCTTTGTTGTTCCATTTATAAAGCACAGGCAGAGTAGATTTAGCATAATTCTTATGGGCCTTAGAATTTTTGTAGTGGTGATTGAGCACTGGCTTCCACTTAAAGTCACCGGCTGCATCAGCCCCTAACAAGAGAGTCAACCTGTCCTTTGAAGCTTTGAAGTCAATTGATTTATCTAGCTATGAAAGTCCTAGATGATACCTTCCAGTGTAAGCCTGTTTCATCTCCATTAAATCTCTATTGTTTAGTGTGGCTACTTCCATCAATTATCTAGATCTGGATAACTTGTGGCTTCTCCATCAGCACTTGGTGCTTTTACTTTGTGTTTACGGAGATGACTTGTTACCTTAAACCTCATGAACTGACCTGTGCTAGCTTCAAGCTTCAGGCTTCTGCAGCTTCCTCATCTTTCTTAGCCTTCATAGAGTAAAAAAGTTAGGTACTTGCTCTGGATTATGTTCTGGCTGGTTTGATCTTCTCTCCAGACAAATAAACCTTTCTTCATATCAGCAGTAAGGCAGTTTTCCTTTCTTATTATTTGTGTGTTACTGTAGTAGCACTTTAAATTTCCTTGAAGAAATTTTTCTTTGTATTCACAACCTATCTAACTGGTGTGAGAGGCCTAGATTTGGGCCTATGTTGGATTTTTAATTTTTTTTTGAGATGGGGTCTTGATCTTATTCTGTTTCCCTGGCTGGAGTGCAATGGCATGATCATAGCTCACTGCTGCCTTGAACTACTGGGCTCTTGTGATGATTTTGCCTCAGCCTCCCAAAGTGTTGGGATTATCAGTGTGAGCCATTATCAGTGTGAGCCTTACCCTTATCTTGGCTTTTTTCATGCCTTTCTTACTAAGCTTAGTCATTTTTAGCTTGAATTAATGTGAGAAATGTTTAAGTCTTCCTTTCACTTGTAAATACTTAGTTGTGGAGTTATTCATTGGCCTGACTTCACTATTGTTGTATTTCAGGGGATAGGAAGGTCCAGGAAGACAGGAAAAGATGGGGAAACAACCAGTCAGTAGAGTGGTGAGAGCACAGCATTTATGCTTGTTTTATGCAGGTGTGGTTTGTGTTATCCCAAAGCAGTTATGATAGGAATTGTTGAAATATTCCAGGAATTACCAAAATGTGACATACAAAGTAAGCACATGCTGTTGGAAAAATGGTACGATAGACTTACTGGACACAGGGTTGCTACAGACCTTCTATTTGTCAAAAATGTAATATCTGTAAAGTGCGATAAAAGCAAAATGTAGTAACATGAGGTTTGTAGCTATTGTTGGGGGGAACTGCCAAATATTTTTTAATTCCATAATTCCTTCTGCATTTATTAACTGGACTTTGACAAGGAAGAGCTTCCCTTATTTATTTATAGAAGTATGTATTCTTAAATTCTTATTCTATGGGTTATAGTTAGCTACTGCTAATTTGATGCATAGATTTTTCTGGATTTGGTGAATAGGATCCCCATGAAGCTAGCTTCTGATTTTTTTTTTTTTTTTTGAGTCAGGGTCTCACTCTGTCCAGGTTGAGTGCAGTGGCACAATCATGGGTTACTGTAGCCTTAACCTCCTGGGCTCAGGTGATCCTTGCACCTCAGATTCCCAAGTAGCTGGGACTGTAGGTATGTGCCACCATGCCCAACTAATTTTTTAACTTTTTGTAGAGATGAGGTCTTACTATATTTTCCAGGCTGGTCTCAAACTTCTGGGCTCAAGCAATTCTCCCATCTCAGCCTCCCAAAGGGCTGGGATTACGTGTGTGAGCCACTTTGGTCAGCCATGATTCTTTAAAAAAATGTATTTTTGGTGGCTCAGCCTGTAATCCCAGCACTTTGGGAGGCTGAGGTGAGTGAATTGCCTGAGCCTGCAGGTTCGAGACCCACCTGGGCGACTTGGCGAGACCTCATCTCTACAATATATCAAAAATTAGCTGGGTGTGGTAGCATGCGCCTGTAGTTCCAGCTACTTGGAAGGCTGAGGTGGAAGGATTGGTGGAGCCCAGCAGGTCGAGGTTGCAGTGGCTCGGAGCGGCCACTGCACTCCAGTCTGGGTGACAGAGTGAGACTCCATCTCAAAAAAACAAACAAACCAAGAAATGTATTCTTATTCCATGGGCATGTAATTGTTTCTGGCCCAACAATTTGTTTCCAATATATCTTGTATTTTTTTTGTACTCTAACCCTAGAATGAGAATACCTAAGGAGCCTTGGTTCCTTTTCATGGAGAATACTATTTAGAAGTTGCATTCTGTATACTGGGGGATGTTTCTTGGTATCAGAGTATCCAGGCTCCTAGGTCGTCTCAGTGAAAGAAATAGGAAATTTGTGTGTGTGTGTGTGTGTGTGTGTGTGGTGTGTATGTATGTATAGACCTATGTATGCACACACTGATACATATGTTCCTGTATTAAAACCCTGACTTCATGCCAGTACTTTTAATTCTACTGCAGCACTAGGTTATTTCTAACCTTACAACTTTTTGAATCTGTAGCTCTCTTTCATCATTCACAAAAAGTAGCACTTGCTTGATCCTAGATTAAAATACAATGTCTCAGAGTTGATAACTCATGCTACTAAAAAGTCACTGTTAACCAGAATTTATTTTTTATTCACAGTTCTTGTTTTTAGCTCAGCATATAAAGTAAAAAAGCCAGGTTTAAAAGTTACTTGGTCAATCGCAATCCACTTCTAGTTATATATCCAAAGGAATTTAAGACACTGTCTCAGTAGATAACTGCATACCCATGTTCACTATAGGATTACTCATAAGAGACAGGAGTGTAAGCAAGTAAATGTCAGCGGATGATTGGGTAAAGAAAACGTATATGCATATGATGAAATATTCAATCTTAAGATCCTGCCACATGCTATAACATGGTTGTATCTTGAAGACATGATGCTGTTGGGCTGTACTGCCACTGAATTGAGTAGGGATGGTGTGGGGAGTAAGACATGGGTTTTATTGGGGGACTTACATACAGAAAGTCCAGGAACAGCCACTTGCACAGGATAACTGCCCCCGTTTGCAAAAGACATGCAGTTTATTTTTTATTTTTATTTATTTTTTTTGAGTTGGAGTCTCACTCCGTTGCCCAGGCTGGAGTGCAGTGGCACGCTCATAGCCACCCCAGCGTTGACCTGCTGGGCTCCCCCGATTCTTCCGCCTCAGCCTTCCAGTTGGCTGGAACTAGAGGCGCACCTTACCACGCCCAGCTAATTTTTTGTTTGTTGTAGAGATGAGGTCTTGCCAAGTTGTCTGGACTGGTCTTGAACGGGAGGGCTCAGGCAATCCACTTGCCTCAGCCTCCCAAAGTGCTGAGATTATAGGCTGAGCCATCGAGCCCAGCCAGCCAAGACATGTAATTTATATAGCATCATTACTTGGCAACCTTCACCCAGCCAAAACAGGGCCTTGGTTCCTTGTATGTCCTGTGTTCTGAAGGAATGGGCAGGGGTTCAGATGTGCTTTATAGATAAGAGGTAAACCTTTGGGTTGACAGCTTTGCAGTTTCCTTAGCTTGGAACTCTGAACATTCTTTTTAGGCCATAGGGTCATTCTCAGAGTATGCTGTCCAGCACATCTGCTGTACACTCCATGCTAGCATACCCTTGAATACCCCTCCCGTTCTTGCCATTTGTTAACCGTTTCCCTGGGGCCAGGTATGCAGAGGAACATTGCAACTAGATACCACCATAGTGATACAAACTGCAGCAACAGGAGAGCACACTCATTTTATTATCTCATTTAATCTTCATAACAATCCTCTCAGGCAGGTCTAATTATATTCCATTTTACAGATGGAGAAATCAAGGCCCAGAGAGGTTCTGTTCTTTCTCAATGTCACATGACTGATTAGGACAGAGATGGAATTCTTTTATTTATTTTTTGAGTTGGTGTATCACTCTTGCCCAAGCTGGAGTGCAGTGGCATGATCTGGCTCACTGCAACCTTGACCCCCTGGGCTCAGGCATTCCTTTTGCCTCAGCCTCCCAAGTAGTTGGGACTACAGGTGTGAGCCGCCACATCCAGCTAATTTAAAAAAAAAAATTTTTTTTATAACAGAAACGTCTCACTATGTTGCCTGGGCTGGTCTCAAACTCCTGGGCTCAAGGAATTCTCCTGCCTCAGCCTCCCAAAGTGTTAGGATTACAGGCATGAGCCACTGTGCCTGGCCAGAACCGGGATCCTAATCGGGCCCTGACCTTCTTCTGTGATCTGAACTTCAGTTTCATTTTGTGCTGAGTGAACTCTGAGGCCATTTGGGGGCCTCACAAGTCACAAGTCCATGTCTGTCTCCAGGTCCTTCAGGAGTTCCCTCCTATTCGTCAGTGAGAGCCTGTGTATCTTTGTTGACCTAGGGGAGAGAGGCGAGGCCGGGACCTGGCTTGGGGTGGGTGACTGCACTACTTCCTGCAGGACCAGCTGATGGAATTCTACCTGCAGATGGTCCCCCACAGCACTCCTTGGGGTTTGCTGACTCAGGCTATCCAGGGCATCTGCTGTCCTGTCTGCACTGACCAGCAGGAGCTAGAGAGAGTGAGATCCACACCTCACCCTCGGAGGGAGGGTCAGCTCTGCGCTGCTGCTGGGACAGGATGAAAACTGCACATGGAGGACAGGATGAAAACAGTCACATGTGCACATGGGGGACATGAGGGGAGACTGTCCTAAAGGTCAGTCTTTACAATGGACAGGGGCATTTGCTCCCCACCCTTAAACTGATTGCACAGTACCGTCCAATCCTTGGTGCCCTTTCCCTTATGAGAATAAACTTATGGCTTAGAGAATGACTTGAGAACACATCTTTGGGAACAAAGACTATAGAGAATGACCAGTGGCTTTGCCTATTTCTCTTAGGAATATTTTTAAAACTAGCACTGCTCACGTCTGAGATTACCTCCACTCCACTAACTGTCAGGGTCATGGGCTATGACATCTCCATTCCAAACCAAAACTCCTCAGTGCTTCATGTGCTTTTGTGTCATCAAAATCTGAGCCTTCACTGGATCTGGTCCCACCTGTTCTTTTTCTGACTGCACCTGTCAGTCAGATCTCATGTGGTACAGGAAGCAACATGGATATTCTGAAAAGTCTCACTATCCTCAGAGAGATGAACCTGCAGCTCCACAATTTCAGCATCACCTACTTGTGAGTTGGTGCCTACTAATTCTCATTTAAAGCTCAGACTTTCTTCAGTTTTAGAAGCATATATCTAAACACGGCATCGCCACTGGTGGTGGCTGATATGCAAAACAATTCATTTTTGTTTTCCACTTTCTTGTTCCTCTTCCTGTGCTCCCTAAATCAAAAAGTAGCACACCACCCTTCCCGTTACCTGTCTGAACTCCTCTGCATTCACCTGCTTTGCCAGATTGAGGTGAGGAGAGGAGGGCAGGTGTTGGGAGCCAGTCTTGGAGGCCCACCTGATTGACAGGGTCCTGGTGGGCCGAAGACCCTGGGCCACAGGGCGAGCCTGGGAAGCTGAGGCCCTTCTGTCTTCCACCTTTGCTGTTTGGTACTGCCGAAGAATTCTGTGCAGTTGTGGAAGAAGAAAATGGCATGTTTATGTGAAGTACTCACAGCTAACCTGGAAATGTCATGGTTCATTTTTCCATTTCCCACTATGCCGTTTGGCTTTTTCTAACATATGCAAGGGTTAAACTCTGAAGCACATCAAGAATGCTTTCTTCACTTGGTTATAAGTTACTAGATATTGTTTGAGTAAATATGATATAAGTATATTCACTCCTTATTTGATTTAGGATTATGCAGTTTGGTGTTTAGACATAAGGTTTTTTAGAAGCACAAGTTTATAGTAAGTTCATTATGAATTCATTATAAGTTCTAACACTTATCTAGGAGTTATGTAGGTGATTTATAACACTGTCTTCACAGACTTAGGATAAAGATTAATTGTTAAGGTTTTTACTTAATTCAAAAACCTTAATCGTTAAGGTTTTTACTTAATTCAATTTTTACTTAAAGATTAATTGTTAAGGTTTTTAATCGTTAAAACTCTAAGTTAACGTTTATAGAGTGGGTTTTCACTGAACTCATAATATACTAATTAGATACTTTTATGATAAATTAACTAAAGACAGAAAGCAGCCTTGGGGGCCTGGGAAACATCACTAAAAGCTTCTTTTGAGTTTTCTTTAGAAATAAACACTGCAAGATAAGAGAAAAGTAATGAAGACACCTGGACATGAGAGGCAATTACGAAGCTTTGAAGGTCACAGAAGCCCCAGATGGGAAAACTCCTGACACATGGAGAAATGTGCACTTGGAAACTTTCTTGAGACATTTCAAGGACTGTAATTCGGGACTTTGGACTAAAACTATCATTTTTGGCTTTATGAATAAGACTCTATCTGAATGTTTATAGGGTTCTTGGCTTGTTTGTTGCTAAGACCACTAGATGGTGGTAACTTTTAGAGGATATGTACGTGAAGGAATTTTCTTTGTCTTGCCCGTTTACAAATGGTATAAAAGCTTTCCATTAGCCAACATTAAATGCATCTGTTCAAGAAGCAGGTGTCTGAGTATAATGTTTTCATCTTTTGCCTATCTGTCTTTCATTCAGGAAACCTCACAACCCGGCAGGGGCTGGACCCCTGCAGGCAGGCAAGATAGGAAAGCTGTCTGGTAGGGTGTGCCCTGGTCCAGGAGGTGTTCATCCAGTCTGTGAAACTCACCTCTCCCTCCCCTAGGAAGAATCCCAGGTGGCAGGAAGAGCGGAATCCACAGCCTTGAGGCTGCTGAAACGGCTTCTTCCAGGAAGTAAGATGCCCAGGGAGCTGAGCACAGAGAGTGGATTGACCAGTCAAGTGAGTCCAGAAAGCAGGACACTCAAGGACAGACACACATGGCCTTGGAGGGCCTTGGTGGGCCTGGCAGGAGTTTGGATCCCATTCTAACAGCACTTGGAAGCTTCTTGTGAGTGTAAACTGGGAAGGAACGTGATCCAGTATGAGTTCCCAGAAGCTCAATCTGTCTATGCTGATTGCTTGACAGAAGGTCCCAAGTTGAGATCCCAGAGGTCAGCAGGACTGAACCACTCGTCTTCAGAGCTGGGACATGAGGACTAGGAAAGTGGTAACAGAACTGGGGTGGGGAAGAGGTGTGGGCCCATGTGTGTTTTGGAAAAGTCACCCTGATGGAGGCCACTTCTAAGACAGGTAGGCCAGGCACTAATGACCAGTGGACATGCTAGGGACAGAGGACAGAATGACAGAGAGGGGCAACCCTGCAGACCTTGGTCAACCCAACTTTGGAATGATGGCAAAAGGGAAGTGGGGAGAAAGAGTTTAGCTTCTGGTTAGCATGAGGACCTGAAGGGGCCTGGCTTGTGACCCAGAGACTCAGGGTTCAGCCTTGGGCCAGGGCAAGGCCAGGTCAGGTGCATTGGTGCAGGGTCAGCACTGACAGTGACAGGTGGCACAGAGGTCTCCAGGGTTTCAGTGATGTGACTGTCCCCTGGGAAGGAAGAACCAATCCAGCCCCATAATAGGACCAGAGCCGGTCTCATCTCCTTACAGGCCAACTTTCTCTAATTATCACTCCTACTCTCATGCCTGAGTCTTACCTAAGAGGAGGCTAGTGGGCAGGCCAGCAGTGGTTAAGGGTTAGGGGAGGGAAGTGGAATTTGGGTGCCCCTCTGGTCAGCACAGAGACCAGGATCCGCAACCACAGGAGGGTCGCAGGGCCAGGTGAGGGGGCAAAGAAGTCAGGGATGACCTGGGGCCCCCTGGGAACTCAGGAACCACTGTCCTACCTCATCCCTGGGGTCCTGGAGCAACCGGGAGTGGGGCGGCGGGGGGTGGTAGTGCACTCATGGATTAGGGTGGACACCGTCAGGTGTATAGCCCTCACAGGAACGGCTCCCAGAGTGCCCCAAGGGGCGGCAAGCGACGCCCTGTGGCAGCTGCCGGCGGTGACCCAGGCGGTGGGGGGAGGGGGGAGGTCGTGGGGGAGGTGGGGGATGGAGGGCAAGGGGCGTGGTGGGGGCGGTGCCCCGGGGCCTGCTCCACGCTCTGGGGACCTCGGCCCTACTGCAGGCCGAGCGGGCCTTGCGGGGGAGGATGACTTTGGGGCGCGGCGCCTGCAGCCGCGACGAGGGACCTAAGCCCCCCGGGCGCCAGCGACGACGGCCCGCACAGGCCTCCGCAGCAGCTCGTGCTCTTGCCAGCGAGCCTTCCCCGCGGCGGCAGCCACAGGCTTGCTGGCGCCCTGGGCCCCTGGGCAGCCGCAGGCGACCCGATCCCGTGGCCCTGCAGCCCTCAGGCCCGTTGCTTTGACCTGGGCTCCGGAAGGAGGGAGAGGAGGCTGCCGCGAAGACTCCACAGCGGCCTGGGTTGCCCTCCTCCTTTCAGAACTCCTCCTGCTCCCTGGAGGCCCCACTGGGCCCTGCCAGGAGCTTTCTCAGAAACACCCTAAGCTCTCCTGTCTTCTTAACTGAACTTTCTGGGGTCTGCAATGGAGGAGAGACCCTGCTCTGTCCTGGCTCTCTGTGGAGCCGAGGCCTGAACCCCGGCGGGTCCTCACCCGCACAGTCTGTTCCCTCCCGCCATGCCAGTTCTTCCTTGTGAGCGACTGAAGCCGGTTTTAAGATGTGACTCTCCCAGAGGGGAAACCGCTGGCTCTGCCTTTGTGACAGTTGGCAGCACGCTCGTAAGGGGTCACCCTCAAACTTTAAGGTGGCGGTACCGATCTTGTAAAGAATCAATGGTTCCTTTTATCCTCTGGATGTAGCTCCTGATGCACCCTAAACAATGGGAGCGGCTGAAATTGTGATGGTTCTGATGTATAGGATTTCTTCGTTAAAATGTCAACTGAATTAAAAAAAATTGACAGTAAATACTGTGGTTCAGGCACTTAGGGGGGCCGTGGTTCACACTACGAGGCCAATCATCAACTTGAAGGAAAGTTATTGAAAGGGCGACGCCATACCGGGTAACTGAACTAGAGAACAGCCCTGTTAACGTTGCTTAAGCCTTCTCACACTTTGCTAGCTGCCTCTCCCGCCTCCAGTCATTAGCCAAGGACAGAAGCAGCTTTCTGGAGGGAGTTATTGACAATTGTTTTTGCACCTCCTAAGCATGTCTGTTCTAGGTCTTTGTTTATCAACCATATAGGACCGAACTGACCTCATCATTATCAGCATTTCGTGACTGTCCACCAGCCCACCAGAGACTCAAGGCCCTGGGGTCACAGGCCTAGTTGCCCTGACAACGCCAAGGATGCAAGGCCTGTGTTATCAGTACTCAGGATTGCAACTGCTGGAGGTTGCTTTTGCTTTCACGGCTTCCTTGTTGAAACTTTAAGAGCCCTCCTTCCTCAACCCCCCTTGTCGCTCTGCCTCTTAGTGTCACCCTGCTCTCCTGTGGGCAGAATAAACTCCTTTGCTTTTCCTTTGCAAATATTTGCTTTTTTCCTGTGGTCAACCTTGTCTCAGTTCAACCTAAAAGTTATGAAAGACCAAATGTCTGACTGTTCATACCGGTGTTTCTTCTACTTATTTTACTGGGGATCAGTCTCTGAGTTTGGTTTACTGACTTTCCTTCTGGTTCTAACTGGTAATCTAAAAAATTCCACAGCAAAACATGGGCAAGGCCAAGGTGGTGAGTTGATTTCAGGGCTATGAGCATCCACCTCTGTTGTCCCACGGGTGTGGGCTACATAGAGAAATGCCTAGACCGGATATTTCTACCTTTTACAAAATATAGAAATCTTCTTCACTGTGTCATAACACAGGAGAGACATTCTCTCTTTGACCTCATTGTTTCAACTGGTGGATAACAGATAAAGTTTCTAAAAACAACTAAAATGTAGAAAATAACAGAATGTTCTTGTGAAATTGAAGACAGTGTTTCAAAGTTTTGTGCATGCTATCTTATTTGTAGTTCTCTATGTTTATTTTTTTAATTTTAATTTTAAAGTTGTGGGGTACAATTTATGGGGTTAGGTACTTAAGTGGTCACCATACAGGTGAAGTTTAGATCTCCCATGGCCCTCACTTTGCCTGGTTTGAGATCAGGTACCCTTATTAATGTTATGTGCCACCCTGCCCCCTGGCAGTGTCCTGCTACTGCCAATCCCTTTCTTGTAGTATGCTAGATGTTCAGGGTCCACTCCTGAGTGAGAACACGTGGTACTCAGTTATTTGTTTCTATATAGATCACTGAGTACGATAGACTCTAAATCCATCCAAGTTGCTGCAAAGTCCTTAACTTTGTCCTTCTTTATGGCTGTGTAATATTCCATTGTGTATATGTACCACTTTTTTTTTAATCCAGTCCGGTTTTGATGGGCAGCATGGTTGGTTTCATGTGTTTGCTATTGCGAATAGTGCTGCAATAAATATACATGTGCAGGTATCTTTTTGTAGAATGATTTGAGTTCCTTCAAGTATATTCCCAGAAGGGGGGTTGCTGAGTCATATGGAAAGTCAGTTTTTAGATCTTTTAGAAATCCCACACTTTTTCCACAGAGGTTGTACTAGTTTATACTCCCACCAGCAGTGTAGACGTGTTCCCTTTGCTCCACGCCCTCTCCAGCATCTGTTGTTTTTTTGAGTTTTTAATGATAGCCATCCTGATTGGAGTTAGTTGGTATATCAGTGTTGTTTTGATTTGCATTACTTTAATGATTAGAGAGGCTGAGCATTTTTTCATGTGTCTGTTGGCTGCACATATGTCTTCTTTTGAGAAGTGTCTATTCATATCTTTTTTTTTTTTTTTTTGAGTTGGAGTCTCACTCTGTGGCCCAGGCTGGAGTGCAGTGGCATGCTCACAGCCACTGCAGCCTCAACCTGCTGGGCTCAGGTAATTCTTCCAAACCTCAGCCTTTCAAGTAGCTGGAACTACAGGCACATGCCACCATGCCCGGATAATTTTTTGATTTATTGTAGAGACGAGGGCTCACCAAGTTGCCTAGGCTGGTCTCGAACCCTTGTACTCAGGCAGTCCTCTTGCATCAGCCTTCCAAAGTGCTGAGATTACAGGCTTGAGCCACCATGCCCGGCCTTTTCATTTTTAAAATAGGATTGTTTGTTTTTTCCACTCAACATGTTTGAGTTCCTTGTTGTTCCTGGATGTTAGGCCTTTGTCAGATATGCAGTTGGCAAACATTTTTCCCATTCTGTGGGTTGTCTCCCCATCTCCTAGTGGTTTCCTTTGCTTTGCAGAAGTTTTTCAGTTTGTTGAGGTTCCCACTTGTCTGTCTTATCTTTAATGGTATGGGCTTTTGGAGGTTTGATCAGGAATTGGTTGCCTATTCTAATTTTCATAAGGATGTCTCCTGTGTTTTCCAAGATTCTTATAGTTTGAGGTTTTATATTTAGGTCTTTGATCCATTTAGAGTTGATTTTTGTGTATGGCAATAGGGGTCCTGTTTCATTCTACTGCATGTGGTCAGCCAGTTTTCCAGCACTGTTTACTGAACAGGTTCTCCCCTTTCCTCCCTGGTTGTTGGTGGAGGCTTTGTTGAAGGTGGGTTGGTTGAGAAATTGAAGTTTTGCTTCTGGAATCGCTGTCCTGATTCTGTTGATCTGTATGCCTGTTCTTGTACCAATACCAGGCTGTTTTGATTATTGGAGCCTTATAATAATAAAGTTATTATTTATTCCATTATTTGGAAATATGATACCTCTGGCTTTGTATCTTTTGCTGAGGATTGTTTTGGCTATTCATGGTTATTTATGTTTCCATATGAATTTCTGTATTGTCATTTCCAGGTCTAAGAGAATGATGTTGGTAATTTAATGGGTATTGCATTGACTCTGCGGATTGCTTTGGGTAGGATGGACATCTTAACAATGTTGATTTTTCCAATCCATGAGCATGCAATATTTTTCCATTTGTTTGTGTCTTCTTGGATTTCTTTGAGCAGCGTTTTGTAGTTTTCATTGTAAAGGTCTTTCACTTCTCTGGTTAGGAAGATGCCAAGTTATTTCATTTTTGTGTGTGTAGCTATTGTGAATGGGATCATGCTTTTTATATGGTTCTCTGCCTGTTTGTTGTTGGTGCATAAAAATGCAACTGTCTTTTGCATGTTGATTTCATACTCTGAGACTTTGCCAATGTTCTTTATCAGTGCAGGAAGGTGTTTGACAGATTCTCTTGGGTTTTCAAGGTGTAGGGTCATATCGTTAGCAAAGAGGGATAACTTAACTTCCTCTTTTCCTATTTGGATACCCCTGATTTTCTTCTCTTGTCTGATTGCTTTGGTTAGGACTTTCAACACTATGTTGAACAGGAGGAGGGAGAGTGGGACAGCCTTGCCTTGTTTTGGTTGTCAGGTGAAATGCTTCCAATTTCTGTCTGCTTAGCAACATGTTGCCTGTGGGTTTATCATAGATGACTTTTACTATTTTGAGATATATTCCCTCTATGCCAAGGTGTTCAAGGATTTTTACCTATAATGGATGCTGAATTTTGTTGAAAACCTCTTCTGCATCTAATGATATAATCATGTGGTTCTTGTTTTTGCATCTATTGATGTATTGAATTGCAGTATAATCTTGTAGATGTTGAACCAGCAACATCTGGGGATGAAGCTAACTTATTCTTGGTGGATGATTTTTGAGATGTGTTGTTGGATCCTGTTTGGTAGAATCTTGTTGAGTATTTTTGCATCTATGTTCATTAGGGATATTGATCTGTAGTTCTCTTTTTTTGTTGGATCTTTACCCAGTTTGGGTATTAGTATGATGCTGGCTTACAAAATGATTTAGGGGAGAGTTCCATCTTTCTTGATTGCTTGGAATACTTTCAATAGGATTGGTGTCAGCTCCTTCTTGCATTTTTGTAGAATTCCGTTGGAAAGTCGTCTGGTCCGGGACTCTTCTTTTGTAAGTAGCCAATTTCCTGGGTTGTTATTGGTCTCTTTAGGGTCAGAATTTCTTCTTGTTTCACACTTGGGAGGTTGTGTGATGTCCAAAATTCCCCTGTTTCATTTAGGTTTTCGAGTTTGTTTCCATACAGATGTGCATAGTAATCTCTGATAATCTTTTGCATTTTTTCAGGATCAGTTGTGACTTGATCTTTTGCATTTCTGACAGTATTTACTTAGACTTTTTCTGTCTTTTTCTTGTTCAATTTGGCTAGGGGTTCATTAATCTTGTTTATCCTTTCAAAGAACCAGCCTTTTATTTTGTTAATTTTTTCTATGATATTTTTGTCTTCTATGTCCTGTATTTGGACTTTTACTTTGGTGATCTGGATTCTTCTGCTGAAGTTAGAGTTTTAGTGGTCTTGCCTCTCCAACTCCCTTAGGTAATTTTTTAGGCTTTTAATTTGTGAACTTTCTATTTTCTGATGTGTATGTGAAGAGTTATAAATTTCCCTCTTAGTATTACTTTCATGGCACCCCATAATGTTTGGTAGGATGTATCTTTGTTTTCATTTGTTTCCATGAATCTTTTCATTTGTTTTGATTTCCGTGTTGATCCAGGAGTTGTTTAGCATCATGCTGTTTAGTGTCCATGTCTTTGGGTGTCTTGGAGGGATCTTGTTTGTTGTGATATTTATTTTATTCCACTGTGGTCTAAGAAGGTGCATGGCAGTATTTTTATCTTGTGAAATTTGTTTATGCTTGATTTATGGCCGAGGATGTGGTTGATCTTGGAGTATCTTCTATGTGGTGATAAGTAGAATGTATATTCAGTGATTGTTGCATGGAGTGTTCTGTAGGTATCTATTAAGTCCATTTGGTCAGGCATCAAGTTGAGGTTCTGGATCTCCTTATGGATTTTTTGCCTCAATTATCTGTCTAGAGTTGTTAATGGGATATTTAAATCTCCAGTTATGATAGTGTTAGAGTCAATGTCCTTTTTTAGTTTACTTAATAGTTGCTTTATAAATCCTGGTGTGCCTGTGTTGGGTACATATATTTTAAGGATGGATTTTGATGGATTGAGTCTTTTGTGATTATGTTGCGTCCTTCTGTATCTTTTAAAATTTCTGTTGAATGTTGTTTTGTCTGATATTAAAATCAGGACTCTTGTCTTTTTTGTTTTCCATTCTCCTGCTTTAAGCCTGTGGGTGTCCTTTGTAGTGAGGTGTGTTTTTTGGAGGCAACATATTGTTGGGTCATACTCTTTTATCCAGTTTGCCATTCTCTGTCTTCACTGGTGCTTTTAGTTCATTCATGTTCAGGTTGATTATTGTCCCTGTCACAAGGCTCCTATAAGGCTGTTTTGTTTTCTTTTAGCTTTTGTGTTAATATATGTATGTGTTTTAATGTTTGTGGGTGTGCTGTGTGTGCTATTGCTTCTGTTTGTTTGTTATCTTGTGAAGTGTATGGTCTTTCTTTTGATTATTTTTTCTTTTGTACACGGTCTCTTTTAAAGCATCTCCTCTAGAGCTGATCTGGAAGCAACATATTCTCTTAGGGATTGGATGTCTGGGAAGGATTTTAATTCTCAATTGCTGATGAAGTTTAACTTGAGTGGGTGGGAAATTCTTGGCTAAAATTGTTTATCTTTGAGAACATTAAATGTTGGGGTCCAATCCCTTCCTGCCTGTAGTGTTTTTGCAGATAACTCTGGAGCAATTCTGACTGGTCTTCCCTGGAAGGTAGTCTGATTTTTTTTCCCTTGCTGCCTTTAGGAATTTTTCTTTTATACCTACCTTTTGTAGGCAAATTACTATGTGTCTATGGGTTGGTCTTCTCATAAGATATCTTATATGGGTTCTCTGAATCTCTTGTGCTTATATAGTTGTCTCTCTGGCCAGATGAGGAAAATTTTCTTGAATGACCTCATGGAATGTTTGTTCCAAGGTGTTTTCCATTTTTCTTTATACCAGGTTTACAAATCAGACATAGGTTTGGTTTCTTGATAAAATCACACAACTCTTGGAGAATTTCTTCTCAAGTTTATTTTCTATATTTTAAATTGATTGGGTTAATTCCATATTTTGATCTTCCAGCTCTGAGAGTCTTTCTTCTGCTTGGTCAATTCTGTTTCCTATGCTTTTCAATTTGTTATTTATTTCCTGGATAGAGGTTTTTATTTCTGTTATTTCTAAATACACTTTCTTGAGTCTGACCAACTCCATTGCAATTTCATTTAGTCTTAGCTCTTTCATTTCTTGACTTTTATTCATTCTATCCAATGATTCTCTGATTTCTGTCAGTACCTTCTGGATATAGTCATTGTTGGAGATAACCATTGTTTGTGCTCCAGTAACTTATCTTTCAAGCACTGTCTCTTTGTTGTGGCTCTGGAAATTTCCAGTGATTTTTCATTGGTTTTTCTTCATTTGTAGCAATTTTCTTATCCTTCTCTTTAATTCTGTTTCTCAGTGGGAAATGGAGAAGCAATCACTTCTGATATTTGCTCTACTTTCTGTTCTTCCCGCACCTCTGAGTTTGTTCAATTATAAAATAGGGATGGGGTGGGGCATTGTTCTATCTCTTTAAAATTTTGAGCATTTACTAAGGGGTGAGGGAGGGGTTGCAAGGATTCAGAACCTACTGATGGGTCACAATGCTTGCTGCCTGTTGAATGGGCAAGTTGGGGCTTGCTCTCCATCTCCACACAATATGACCTTATGGGTATGCTTGTGTAGCTCCTGAGTACAAGATAGAGTACAAGAGAGCAAAGAGAGGGAAGAAGGAGAGAAAAAAGAGAAAGAAGAAGAAAGAGAAAATAACAATGAAGAAAGATCAAAGAGAAAAAAAGAATAAAGAGAAGAGAAAACCAACCAACAAACAAAGCAAACAAATGAGACAAACAACCATGGTGTCTATGTCTTTGTGGGTTTGGGGAGAGTTTTGTTGGTGTTGATATTTATTTTTTATCCACTGTGGACTGAGGAGGTGCATAACAGTATTTTGATCTTATGGAATTTGTTTCTGCTTGATTTATGGCCAAGGATGTGGTCAATCTTGGAGTACATTCTATGTGGTGATGAGTAGAGTGTATATTCTGTGGTTGTTGGGTGGAGTGTTCTGTAGGTATCTATAAAGTCCATTTGGTCAAGTGTCAAGTTGAGATTCTGGATCTCCTTGTTGATTTTTTTTTTGAGTTGTAGTCTTACTCAGTCACCCAGACTGGAGTGCAGTGGCTGCTCCTGGCCACTGCAGCCTCAATCTGCTGGGCTCCGGTGATCCTTCTGTCTCAGCCTTCCAAGTAGCTGGAACTACAGGCACGCGCTACCATGCCTGGCTAATTTTTATGATTTATTGTAGAGATGAGGTCTTGCCAAGTTGTCCAGGCAGGCCTCGAACCCACGGGCTCAGGCAATTCACTCACCTCAGCCTCCCAAAGTGCAGGATTACAGGCTGAGCCACTGAGCCCGACCTCCTTGTTGATTTTTACCTTGATGATCTCAATATCATTTTTTAGTTTACCTAGAAGCTGCTTTATAAAAGTTGGTGCTCCTCTTTTGTGTGCATATATATTTAGGATGAATATTTCTTGTTGATAGATTGAACCTTTTGTCATTATGTAGTGTCCTTCCATGTCTTTTAAATTTTTGATAGCATAGCTTAAAGGTTATTTTGTCTGATATTAAGATCACAACTGCTGCTTTTTTGTGCATTCCATTTGCTTGAAAATTTGTTTTCCATCCTCTAACTTTGCGTCTGTGTATGTCCATTCTGTTAAGATGAATCTCCTGGAGACGGCTTATTGTTGCATCATTTTTTATCCAGTTTGCCATTCTATGACTTTTCAGTGGTGCATTTAGTCCATTCACATTCAGGCTAATTATTGAGATGTTGGAGTTTATCCCTGTCATGAGGTTCTTATAGAGTTTGTTGTTGTTTATTTGTTTGTCTGTTTTCTTTTGAATTTTTGGTTGATATATGTGTGTGTTTTCAATCTTTTTCCTGCATTTCTGGAAAGAATGTGGTCATTCTTTTTTTAAAATTTCTTCTGTGCTTAATAATTCTTAAGTATCTATTGTAGGGCTGCTCTGGAGGTAGCATAAACTCTTAGGGATTGAATGGGAAGGATATTAATTCTCCATCACTGATGAAGCTTAGCTTAACTGGGTAGGAAATTCTTGGTTGGAATTGTTTATTTTTGAGAACTTTGAAGATTAGACTCCAGTCTTTTCTAGTCTGTAGCATTTCTGTATATAAGTCTGTTGCTATTCTAATTGGTCTTCCCTGGTAGGTAGTCTGACCTTTCTCCTTTGCAGCCTTTAGGATTTTTTCTTTTATACCTACTTTGAGTAAGTGAATTCCTATGTATCTGGGAGTTGGTCTTCTCATTTGGTGTCTTGCAGGTGTTCTCTGAATCTCTTGTGTTTGGATGGTTGTGCCCCTGAGATGCAGGAAGTTCTCTTGGATGACCTTGTGGAATGTTTGTTCCAGATTGCTCTCATTCTCCTTTTCTACTTCAGTGATTCCTATCAGATGTATGTTTTGTCTCTTAATATAATTACACATCTCCTGAAGGCTTTGTTCTGTCTTTTTAGGCTTCTCTTCTATGTTTTTAACAGATTGGGTTAGCTCCATAATTTGGTTTTCAAGCCCTGAGATTCTTTTTTCTGCCTGGTTAATTCTGTTTTCCATGCTTATCAGTTTATTGTTTATTGCATTTACTGTATTCTTTAAAAACAATTTTCTTATTTTAAAGATGTGGGGTACAATTCAGGGTTAGGCATACAAATATTCATTATTCAGGTACTCCTTGTTGAGGAAGTTTGCCCCCCAACTACTACCAATCTTGCCCCCGCCAGCAGTTTCCCGTTACTGCTAATCCCTTTCTTATTGTATTATGATAATTGTTCAAGGTCTGCTTATTAGTGAGAACATGTGGTATGGCTTGCGTCTCAGTAATTAATTCTTTCATGTTTCTTCTTGCTTTTCTTGGTTCTTATTCATTTTTTCCAACCATTCGTTGATCTCTGCACTTGTGGTCTGAGTTCAGTCAATTTGGGTGCTCTTCATTGTTTGAGGTCTGCTGTCTGTATTGTCATTCACTATCCTTTTTGGACTTTGTGGACATGTATTTTTTCTTTGATTTCTCTTCATTTGTGGTGTGTTTTTCTTTTCTCTTTACTTCTGTTGTTCTGAGAGAAAGGGAGTAGTTTTCACTTCTTTTTGTTCAATCCCTAATTCTTCCTTTGGTAAAGTCTCCAGATTAGTTTGATTTGAAGCAGGGTTGGAGGTGGGAAGCTGTACTATCCTTTTGCAGATTTGAGATTTGAGTAAGGTGTGTTGGGGGTGCTAAGATTCAAAAGCTGCCTGTAGGCACTCCTCAAATACCTTTATAATATTTAGTGTTTCTTAACACAATATTCAGTTACCATAGTCTCCTTTATAAGCTTTCTTGTCACCAGCAGGAAAAACTAAATTTATATCATCAGTAGCCTTTTTTTTCTTCTTTAGAGAAGCTTAAAGAATTGTAATAAAGCATTTGTTTTTAATAATAGTGATGAAAGAATTAGTCAAGGTAGATGATTTATCCTTTCACACCAAGAGGAGATGAATCATATGTTTATTTATATATGGAATTGTACGGAGACACTGAAGAAGCTAGAGATGTTAAATGGGAGGAAAGACAATTATTCTTTTTTTTTTTTTTTTTTGAGTTGGAGTCTCACTCTGTCACCCAGACTGGAGTGCAGTGGCTGCTCCTGGCCACTGCAGCCTTGACCTGCTGGGCTCCGGTGATCCTTCCACCTCAGCCTTCCAAGTAGCTGGATCTACAGGTGCATGCTACCACACCTGGCTAATTTTTTTTATTTATTGTAGAGATGAGGTCTCACCAAGCTGCCCACGTGGGTCTCGAACTCATGGGCTCAGGCAATTCACTCACCTCAGCCTCCCAAGGCGTGGGATTACAGGCTGAGCCACTGAGCCTGACTGACAATTATTCTTGAAATATTATCTCTTCATTTTAAAAGATCTACTTGGAGAGATTAAATTCTTTTTTTTTTTGATAGAAAAGAAAATCTGCACCTGGCTCAATGGGAACATGCTATTTCCTCTCTGGAAGCAAAATAATATCAACATGGTGACTGGGGTAAAGACTCAGCAGCTCACATTGACTACTGCATTTGGATGTGCTTTATAACCTGGCATAAGTGTGTGTGTGTGTGTGTGTGTGTGTGTGTGTGTGTGTGTGTATTCCCTTCTTTGTGATAAGGGTAATTATAGTTTCTTTTTCTAACCATTTAGGTGGCAAAGGATCCTCAGTGTGTGTGTGCTCCATGAGTTTCCATTAGAGATGCAAAATGTGGATGTGATCTGTCTGCCTGTTCACTGATCACTGAGCAGATTCTTCTGATAAAACTATTTCCTTCCCTTTTCTTTGTTTTCCTGTCCATTTGGAAGTTGCCTACTTGGTGGAAAAAGAACAACATCACTATAGTGGTATAATTCAATTTACTTTGTGCCACAGATATCCTTATTCTTCTGTCACTTTGATAATATAAGTTGAATGCATTTATATCCTATTTCTCCAAAAGAGGATTTGAGGTAACAAATGTTTACAATAGCTACGTGAAACTCTCTATTACATGAGAAAGCTAATGAAGGCGTAAGAATGTATATAGTTACTAAAGTGACTTTACACCAAAAGCATGATATTGTTGTCATTGCCTCAGTAATTAAATAGATTGAATTAATCAATTTCGCAAACATGTACTTAGTATATATGCGTTTTGCTTGGTACTCTGTTGAACACAAAGGTGAGCATTTACTATTATGAGTGATCCAGATCGTGGAAAGTATGTAATATGTGTATTAAAATTGGTACAAAGAGCTAAAGACATTCAAAGAGTAATCTTCCAATTATGGTTATCAAGAAAGATTTTATAAAATGTAATTTACAGTGGGACTTAAAGAAGTGTAGGATTTTGATAAATGAAGATAGAGAGCAGGTCACTTTGAGCTGAGAAAATTGGATACAGAGAGGCAGAGATGTGGGAAAGGTAATTTGTGTCTTGGTAATGGTCAGTAATCCAATTTGACTAAACAACAAGATAAATGAAGCTCTTTCTGTGTGCTAGAACTTTTGTGCTCTTTACAGGAAGTATTTAGGAGTATTACCTTTGTTTTTTGGATGATAAAACTGGCTCAGAGAGGTTAAGTAATTTGCTCAAGTCATTTCATGGCTAGTAAATGATAAAGGAGGACTTGGACTCCAGCAATCTGGCTCCGAAGCCTGTGCATGTCATTCCTAGATCATAGGTGCCACCTCCAAGATGCCTTGTAAAATAAAGCTAAACACTGAGGTGAAGATTGAGCTCTAGATGCTGAGGAATGTTTACCTACGCAGTCTGAGTTTCATTTGATAGCTAACATTTTGGGGGGCAGGTGAAGAAACCCTCAAACCAGAGTTTTCAAGTGTATTTAAGCAGCAATGCACTAGTGGATTTGAGATAAGTAAAAATAAAAGCCAACAGAAGTTAGCAAATTACTGGAGTGACACAGGGACTACTGGAGTGACTTAGAAATAAGGTTGATGGGACACTATAATAACTGAAAGAAAAATGTTAGTTTTCTTTCCTGATACTGTACAGTTGCAGATACTTAAAATAAGTCCATCTTTTTGCATCCTGGTCATGAAATTTTAACTAATGTCAGGAAAGAAAAATTCATGTTAGTTTGATAATGTTATAAATAAATGGAGCTGGTAGAGATTGGGCAGAGCAAAGGCATTGCTCTCTACTTTTTCCACACTTTCTTATTTTTTCTGTTTTCTTTCCTTTCTTCCTTCTTTTTTTCTTCTTCTCTCTCTCCCTCCTCCCTTTTTCTTTTCATTTTTTATTGGTATGGTCTGTTTTTACTGGTTGGTAACATAATAGAACACCGCACTGACATATAATAGCAATTATCTTACACACATGTTTTTAGAGTTTCAGTAGTTATTTTAGGCATAGAGAAGTTGGTCAGAACTGCATACAATATAGGCAAGCTTATCTCTTGATTCAATTGATTGTTTCCAATTGTCAGTGTTATAATTTTTATATACATGTCTAATTTCAACTAATTTGAACTATCTTATGGAAGTGCCTTGAACAGTGCCTGACACAAAGTGGGTGACAAGTATTAGTACACAGAGTATTACAAAAGGATTTTTTACATGGATAAGCATTTCCTACTTAGCTACATCATCTTTTAATGTTCTCACATTTGAATTGTGTTATAACTTGTCCTCTGTATTTAAATGTATTTCCCCCCCATATCTTTTACTTAAAAGTTAGTATGTACTTTTCTTTGGGTAAATGGTAAAGCATTTTTTTCTCAAAAAGGGCTTGTTTTTTACAATATTAAAGAAAATATTGGGTTGATGCATAAATTCACAGCGTTTCTTTGCTTGCCCATGTGTTGGGAGCCAGCCTTGGAGGTCCACCTGATTGACAGGGTCCGGGTGGGCCGAAGACCCCGGGCCGCAGGGCGAGCCCAGGAAGCTGAGGCCCTTCTGTCCTTCACCTTTGCTGTTTGATACCGCCGAAGAATTCTGTGCAGTCGTGGAAGAAGAAAATGGCATGTTTATGTGAAGTGCTCACAGCTAACCTGGAAACATCATGGTTTATTTTTCCATTTTTTCCACTATGCCACTTGGTTTTTTCTAATATATGTAAGGGTTAAACTTTGAAGTACATCAAGAATGCTTTATTTCACTTGGTTATAAGTTACTAGACATTGCTTAAGTAATAAATGATATGAGTATATCCACTCCTTATTTTATTTAGGACTATGCAGTTTAGTGTTTTGACATAAGGATTTTTTAGAAGGCAGAGCTGTTTAGGCAGAAAAGGCCTTAATTTTAGTAGAAAAGGCCATTGAATCTCAAAAGTTGAAAACAGTAAATTATAATTTACCATAGGAATTAATTGTGTTGGCTACTTTTCACACCCCAACAGGGTGCTTGTGGCAGGAAGGACCTATGGAATGGTTACATTTACCAGTTTCTTCTAAGAAGGTTTTGGCATCTTATCCATATTTAGTAGCCTTGTTAATAACTCCTCTCAAGGGGGCAGCCTTGGTTCTTACTGATGGTTCTTCTAATGGGAAAGCAGTGGCAATAATTGATGATGAACCCCATATTTTAAGCACTTCAGAATCATCAGCCCAAAGAACAGAACTAAAAGCAGTCCTATATGTATTTTCTGTTTTAAAGAATAAAAGATTTAATTTGTATACTGACTCTTGTTATATTAAAGAATTATTTCCTCATATTGAGACAGCTACTATTCCTACCAATAAAACTACAATTCTGGAGTTGCTCATTCAGTTACAACAATTAATTCATGACAGAACGGAGCAGTTTTTTGTTGGCCACATTAGATCTCATTCTGACCTTCCGGGACCTCTACATAAAGGCAATCAATTGGCTGACAATTTAACTAAATCAATAGTATGTGCAGCCATTGAAACAGAGGCAGTTGCTCAAGCTCGGCTATCTCATGATATTCATCATCAAAATGCCACTGCTTTACGATATCAGTTTCAGTTGCCTAGAGAAGTAGCTCGGCAAATTGTTAAAAATTGCCCGGCATGTCCCACTTTTAACAATGCTCCAACAGGGGTTAATCCCCAAGGATTGAAGCCCAATGCTTTGTGGCAAATGGATGTAACTCATTTTTCTAACTTTGGAAAATTATCTTACCTACATGTAACTGTAGATACATTTTCTCATGTTATATTGGCTTCTACCAGAACAGGAGAAGCTTATAAGGATGTGATACAACATCTATTTTTTTGTTTCTCACAGTTGGGCATCCCGAAACAACTGAAAACCGACAATGCTCCTGCTTATACGTCTAAAGCTTTCAAACAGTTTTGTAATAAATTTAACATTTCTCATTCTACAGGAATTCCTTATAACCCCCAAGGTCAAGCCATAGTCGAGAGAGCTCATCAAACCTTAAAAAATCAAATCATTAAATTACAAGAAGGAGAATTTAAATATAGTTCCCCTCATCACATTGTAAGTCATGCTTTATTTGTAATCAATCACCTGAATTTGGACTCTTTGGGTCGCTCGACTATGGATAGATACTGGAACCCGGAAGAAGCCATTAAACCTATGGTTAAATGGAAAGATCTTCTTACAGGTCAATGGAGAGGGCCCAATATGTTGTTAACTTGCGGGAGAGGCTATGCATGTATTTTTCCCCCAGAATTCCTCATCGCCCATTTGGATCCCGGGACCGACTTATTCGATATGTCCAATCCGACACCTCGGCCAAGGCGGAGAGATGCAGACAGGAACCCAGACCATATCAGAATAATTCGGAATCAGAAGAAGAAAGAGTCTTGGTCCCTGGGATGAGATGCCTCACCCTTCGTATGCATCGGAGGTCTCGTCCCCGCCCCCGTTTTTCTTCTTTTGTTTTGCGTCCTCCCCCCTCTCCATTTCTTTATAGCCCAAAGCGATTGGCTTCTTCCACTCGCCGTCGGCGCCTCCCCACATGGGGACAGCTTAAGGCTTTAACTGTTGAAGCGCGTAAATTAGTTCATTCACAGAACATCTCTCCAACACCATCTACTGTTTTAGTTACTATGATGGCTATTCTCACCTTTCAGGTAAGTCACATTAACACTGATGATAGTACAAACAGAACTTATTGGGCTTATATGCCTAACCCTCCAGTTTTTCAACCTGTTACTTGGGATAATGAAGTGATAACAATTTTTACTGACACTGCTTCTTTGGTAGGTGGCCCCACTATTTTCTCCTCCCAAACTAAAACTGTTATTAATCATAATTTTTCTTTCTTAGGGAGTTCAAGCTCACCCCCAATTTGTTTTAGTTTACCTACTGGTTCAGAACACTCTCCTCTCATACCAAAATGTTTGCCTTCTCGTATTAAGGGGATGATAACTGACACCCCCTCTGGTCAAAAGGAGACTCGAAATATCTGGTCCCTTATCCTATTAATGCCTGGATATTTTGAACCCAATAAAAAAATAGAGGAGCAGCACTCCTCTGAATTTCCTACTTGCACAGCTCACAGGGAACAAACTTCAAATACCGAAAATGATTGGCTTACGATGCACCCTGAATTTGGATTCCCTCCTTGGAAAAAATGTATGTATTCCTCCAAGATGACTCTCCCTATTTCTAATACTAATGTATCCATAAGTGACTGGAATTGTCATGACCCGACTACAGATCTCCGCCCTTATGTGGAACAGAGTCCTAATTTTTTGTGGAAGAACTCCATACCTAAACCTATACCCATTACTAGATGGGACATTAATGAATGGGTTCCCCCAATACTAATAATGAATGATGGTAATAAACAATCCATACAACCTTATATTTGGAGAGCCTTATCTGCTACTAAACCCATAGTTTTACATCGTCCACAGGGACAAATTATATATATTATAAGAGCTTGTTTGCAATCTCCTTATGCCTTTTTAATAACCACTGATTATGAATCTTTAGTAATTTCTTTTGATGGGCAGAAATACCAAATTTCTTGTAAAAACTGCAAATTAACTAATTGTCTTACTTTCTCTAATTCATATAAAGGATTTATTATTCTCCGCCGACCTCCTTATTTGATGGTTCCTGTAAAACTTCCATCTCTTTGGTATAATGAATACAGTCTAAGAACATTATATGAACTTAACTCACTGTTGTCACGACCAAAAAAATTCATAGCAACTTTAATTTTAGGAATTACAGCTTTGATAGCCATTGCTACTTCAGCTTCAGTTTCAACTATAACTTTAGCTAAAGAAGTACATACTGCTACATTTACAGATCAGTTATCCAAAAATGTCTCATTAGCTTTAGCAGCTCAAAAAATTATTGACCAAAAATTAGAAAGTAAAGTTAATGCATTAGAAGAGGCTATTTTAATTATAGAACAGGAACTTGTAGCCTTAAAAATTAAATTGGCTTTGAGATGTCATTCAGAGTTTAAATGGATTTGTGTCACACCTCTACAAGTAAACAAGTCTATTCATACCTGGGATAGGATTAAAAATCATATCTCTGGAATTTGGAACCATTCCAACATAAGTTTGGATCTTTCCAAACTTCATCAGGAAGTACAAGACATTAGCTCTGCTGAAAAACAATTTGAATTCACCCAATTGGCTCAGTCAATTTATAATAATTTCTCTTCATTTGTCAATCAAAAATCATTATTGTCTATATTAATCAATGTGGAAATTTGTGGAAAAATAATCTTGCTACTATTATACTTACTTCCAGTACTCTTCAAATCATTGAAAAATAACATCTCTCGACTAAACACGGAATTTCACGGCTTTGTATTAAAAAACAAAAAAGGAGGATATGTTGGGAGCCAGCCTTGGAGGTCCACCTGATTGACAGGGTCCGGTGGGCCGAAGACCCCGGGGCCCCAGGGCGAGCCCAGGAAGCTGAGGCCCTTCTGTCCTTTACCTTTGCTGTTTGATACCGCCGAAGAATTCTGTGCAGTCGTGGAAGAAGAAAATGGCATGTTTATGTGAAGTGCTCACAGCTAACCTGGAAACATCATGGTTTATTTTTCCATTTTTCCCACTATGCCACTTGGCCTTTTCTAACATATGCAAGGGTTAAACTCTGAAGCACATCAAGAATGCTTTATTTCACTTGGTTATAAGTTACTAGACATTGCTTAAGTAATAAATGATATGAGTATATCCACTCCTTATTTTATTTAGGACTATGCAGTTTAGTGTTTTGACATAAGGATTTTTTAGAAGCACAAGTTTATGATAAGTTCATTATGAATTCATTATAAGTTCTAACACTTATCTAGGAGTTATGTAGGTAACTTATAACACTGTTTTCACTGACTTAGGATAAAGATTAATGTTAAGGTTTTTACTTAATTCTATAGTTAAAACTATAATATTAATACTCTAAGTTAACATTTATAGAGTAGGTTTTCACTGAACTCATAATATAATAACAAGACACTTTTTATGACAGATCAGCTAAAACAGAAAGTAACCTTGAGGGGCCTGGGAAACATTACTAAAAGCTTCTTTTTAGTTCTCTTTAGAAACAAGCACTGCAAGATAAGAGAAAAGTAACGAGGACATCTGGACAAGGGAGGTGATCACAGGACTCTGAAGAACACAAGAGCCTAAGATGAGAATATTCCTGACACATAAAGAAATACACACTTAAAGAAACTTTCTTGAAACATTTGTAATTTGGGACATTGGACTGAGAGTGTCATTGTTGGCTTTATGAATAGGACTTGTCTAATGCCTATGAGATTCCTGGCTTATTTGCTACTAAAGCCTATGGGAATCTTGGTTTGTTTGCTACTAAGACCACTAGCTGGTAACTTTTAAAAGATATGTATATGAAAGAATTTTCTTTGTCTTGCCCCTTCAAAAATGGTATAAAAGCTCTGTATTAACTAGCATTAAATTGTCATCTGTTCAAGAAGCAGGTGTCCGGTATATGATCGTTGTCGTCGCCTATCTGTCTCTCCTTCAACATATCTCACGACCCTTGTGGGACGGGACCCCGCACCCATGGAATGCAAATGTCACATGATGGTTGACTGATCACAACTCACATTTGCCAGTTCTCAGGTTGACTGATGTGGGTTATCATGGATTAAAATGTTTAAACAGTCTTCATCAAAGCCTGGTGGTCTTCCTGAATATGGAGAATCACTCGGATTAAAGTGGCCCTCTTTGAAATGACAAAATCATTCTTCTTGCTGTGTTTTCCCTGATGGCGTTCTCCCATATGCAACACAAATGTTTTGTGCTGCCTCCATGCCTTTACCCCTCGGTTGAACCCAAACAAAATATGTTGGACGTGTTAGTTTTTTCAACTTGATGCTCCATCTTCTTTGGTCCACAGATAGCATTAACTTTCCTCAAATCTGCAAAATTCAAGATGTATTCACAAGTACAACATGGTCACTCCAAATGACAAATGATAAACAACTAACACCACAGTGGTGCCATGCCAAAAACAAACGCTATGAACTTATGCATCAACCTAATATATTAGTTAATATCAATTTGGCATTTAAAAACGCAAATACTTGTTAGTCCTCTTCAGTACTCATCTCTCTAAAATTATAATAGTTTGATGCATGGGAGATTGATATAATATTTTTTATTTTTAAACATAGTTTTTATTTTAAAATTGTGGGGTACAGTTAAGGGTTAGGTATACAAATATTCATTGTTCAGGCACCCTTGTTGATCAGGGGTGTCTCCCCATCCCGAAAGCTCAGTGGTTAGGAATATAAAGTCTGGGCTCAGATAATTGAATTTGGATGTTAACCAGATCCTGGCTTTGAAAACTCAAATAAGGTCCTTGACATCTCTGAACTACAGCTTTTCCATCTGTAAAATTATGTTAAAAATAATATTACCTAATAGGACTATTGAAAGTATATTAAAATGCTGATGGAATGTTTAAAAAAATGCAAATATTTAAAATGTGACGTATATTGGAAATGGACAATCATTTCTGTCTTGTGACTTGAAATGTTCTAAAAGTGAGAGAACAGTAAGGGGCAAATTTCCATGTGATGAAATACAAATAATACTCATATATCTAACACTTACATTAAATTTAACTCACTGCACACCATCAAGGAACTAGTCCAATTTCTGATCAGATAGAATCTCTTACTTATAGCTATGCTTGTGAGTTTGATCAATTTCACAATAATTTTGAATTCCTGAGGGCTTAACCAAATATCACTGAGGCCCACCAGAGGAAAAAATAAAATAATGCTTAAAACGTGACTTCCCTTTGTGAATCTCTGGGTATTATGGACCCTGGATGTACCAGAAGGGATATAACTACACAGATAAAGAACCCTGGAGGCTGGGCATGGTGGCTCATGCTTATAATCCCAGCAGTTTGGGAGGCTGAGGTGAGAGAATTGCCTAAACCCATGGGTTTGAGACCAGCCTGGGCAACTTGGTGAGAACTCATCTCTAAAAAAAAAAAAAAAAAAATAGTTAACAGGCATGCTGGCACATGCCTGTGCTTCCAGCTACTTTGAAGGCTGAAGGCTGAGGTGGAAGGATCTTCTGAGCTTGGCAGTTTGGGACTGCAGGCTGTGGTGGCTGTGAGTGTGCCACTGCATTCCAGCCTGGGCAACAGAGTGAGACACTAACTTAATAACAAACAAACAAAAAAACCCCAGAGATTCTCAAAGCCTCCTATGGAGTATTTAGAAAATAGATTGGCACACATATAAATAAACTACCCAAGACCACTGAAAACACCTTTCTAAAAGATTAGAGAAAAGAGTTATTGGAACTTACCTAGGGATGGAAATCAGATCTATTCTCAAAAGATACACTGGAAAAACTCCATGAGTCACAAGACATTGGGTAAAGTACTAAGATGGGTCTTGTCTCAAAAGCAGTAGAGAATAACTAGACACAGAATAAAGAGAAAGACCTGCAGGATCAAAATTATCTACATCCAAAAAAGTGAAAAAATAAGTCTAAGAAAATAAAAATATTCTGTACACAAAGTGAAATTCATAATATCTGACATACAATCAAAGAAAATCAGGAACTTGAAGCATGGAGATGTGATCCATAAAAAAGGTAAATAAATCAATCAAAATTGACTCAGGAATGACATAAATGTTAGAATTAAAGATAAGAAGGTAAATAAAGTTAACTGCATTTTGTAGAGATACAGAAGATAAGAAAAAGGACCAAATGCAATTTTCTAATATGTGAGTTGAGTGGAGTGATACAATGGGTGTATTAATGGCAGAGTAACATTGCAGAAAAGATTAGTGAATGTGAATTTAGCTACAGACTATTCAAAAGAAAACACTGAGAGGAGAAAAAATAGAAAGATTTCACTGTGATGTAGGATGATTTCAAGCAAGCTTACATACCAGCAGAAAGAATATAGATGATAAAAGAAACACTGTATACAAATAACCCAAAATATTACAAATTTGATGAGAACCATAAGCCCGCAGGTTTAGAAAGCCCCAAAAACCAACACACAGGAAACAAGGAAAATTTCACAAATGCATCTAGTAATCAAATTTTTCAAAATCAGTAATAAAGAAAAATATTTTAAAGTTGTCAGGAAAAAGTTATGTTACATATTGAGAAACAAAGTTAAGGACAACAGATTTTTTATTATAAACAATGTAGGACAGTGGAACTGCATCTTTAAAGTACTAAAAGAAAAACAAAAGTTGACCGAAAATTGTGTACTCAGTTGATATTAACCAACACATACCCAAAGAAAATATTTTTAAAATGAAGGTAAAATAAAAACTTTTTCAGACATACAAAAGCGAATTACACTAAGAGAAATTGAAGAAAGCCCTTCAGAAAGAAGAAAAAAAAAGCGATACCAGAGAAAAATAGGGGTGTACAAAAAGAAATGAGGAGCATCAACAATTGTAAGTACATGACCACATACATAACACTTATTTAAATCATGTTAAAAGGTAAGTGACTGTTTGGAGAAAATTGCCAATGTACTGTGAGATTTATAACATATATTCAAGTAAAATGAATAAACAAAATAGCACAAAGGTCAGAGGGGGGAAAATGAAGTATATTGCAATGCTTTTATACTATGTATGGAGTAGTATAATAGCACTTTAAGATCGATTCTAACAAGTTAAAGATATATACTATAGTTCCTAAAGCAAACACTAAATTATAAAACAAAGAAATTAAGTGTATAAGCTAACAAAACATAAAAATCAATCATTAAAAATTTAAGGGCATAGGTGAACTTGTGAGATTCTCCGAACGTGAGTTCCCCAAAAGACTCTTACTTTTCTTCCCCCACCCCCAGCCCACCACCAGACGTGCTGGTCCGAGACCTGGGGACCTTCGGTCCCATGCAGGGCTGGATATTGCAGCCCCCTGCTGCGGCTGTTCCACCATATGTGACTCTCACCTGCGTGGGAGTCTCGGGTCTCAGATTCCTCCCTAGCAACATTGTCTCATGCCCAGCACCCAGCACCAAGCCACCGGTTACTCAGGGAGGCTCTGGGTGCCTACCCCTGAAACACCAGTCCCATTCCTGGCTGAAGTACCCTGTGGGGGGCTCAGGGCCACTCTCGCCGCTCACTGCCTGCCCGTTGGAGCTTTGGAGCTCTGGAGCTCTGGGCCCACCCTGGCTGAGGCACTCAGCATGTGACACCAAGCTTGGGGACCTAGACAAGCAGAGAGAAATGGATCTACAAAAAAGAATCTGCCTCTGCCATTCTCCAGGCAGAGATTTCTATTGCTCCGCTCACCTATCAATAACCCCCACCTCGATTCCTAAGGTAACATGGCTAAACAGGAGACAAAGTCCCACCCCTACGCTGAATCAGACAAAAGCAACTCCCAGGCAGCCAAACCCAAACTGCGAGTAAATCTAGCTGCCTGCAACGAAAAACAAAGGGGAGAGGCCAGAGATCAGAGCTGAAGTGACTTTAGTCTGATCTCTTATTTTAACTTATGATTTTATCATTTTGACTGTTTGCTTTGATCACCTTTGTTGTTTGCCTTCTGACTTACACTGTCTCATGATTTAATTAGTCTGTCTCTGTGTAGCTATCAGTATTCTTTAGGGAATCTTTCTTATGTGTCTTTCTTCACTTCTCTCTGGCCTTGTGTCTCTTTCTCACCTGATAGTTGGTATGTATGTCTGTTTTCCCTCTCATTCTTTTCTCTTTCTAACTTCCTATTGACCCCCCTTCCTCCATTATTTCCTCTTTTATACCCCTTTTTTAATCTAGGGACTAAGCCCACATACTACTGCATGGACAGATTGTAAGGCAGAGGGAAATAGGTTCCAGTGTGCTCATACACCTGTTCGTGGATGCTAGAATCAGCATATACATTCTAAACCACAGCTTCTACCTCAACTAAACCTCAAAACTGCAAAAAGTACAGTGTGCAGCCCACACTCCAACCTCAAAAGTGAACAAAGCCAGAAGACACTCATAAGGAAGAAGAGGATATTGCAGAAGTAAAACAAAAGCAACCCCACCATCCCTCAAAAACAGAATTAAAAAGGGGAGGGAAAGGGGGAGAGAGAGAAAAATCTGCACAAATGAAGAAAAACCAAAAGAACAGTATGGGTCTCTCCCAGACCCCTGGGAGGGCAGACACTGAGAAAACTGACTTCAGAATGCAAACAATGAAGAGCCCCCAGAATGAAGGGTCTCAAACTATAAACCTAGATATCAAGACATTAATGGAGAGATTAAAAAGAATTGAAGAGACACAAGAAGAAACTAGGAAGGAGCTGATATCTGAGATAACAGTAATAAAGAATACTGTGAATGAAATAAATAACAAACTGATAAGCATGAAAAGCAGAATTATCCAAGCAGAAGAAAGAATCTCAGAGCTTGAGGACCAAAATATAGAACTAACCCAAACTCTTAAAAACACAGAAAACAAGCTAAAAAAGACAGAACAAAACCTTCAAGAGATGAGCGATTACTTCAAGAGACCGAACCTAAGAGTAATTGGCATTCCTGAGGCAGAAAAAGAGACAGAGACCACACTGGAACAAACTTCCCATAAGATCATTCAAGAAAACATCCCTTATCTAATCAATGATGCAAAAATTCCAACACAAGAGATTCAGAGAACCCCTGCAAGACAACAAATGAGAAGACCAACTCCTAGACACATAATAATTCACCTAAACAAAGTAGGCATAAAAGAAAAAATCCTAAAGGCAGAAAGAGAAAAAGGCCAGATTACCTACCATGGAAGACCAATTAGAATAGCAGCAGATTTATCTACAGAAATCCTGCAGGCTAGGAGAGCTTGGAGCCCTATCTTCAAATTCCTAAAAGATAAACCATTTCAACCAAGAATAACCTACCCAGTCAAGCTAAGCTTCATCAGTGAGGGAGAATGAAAATCTTTCCCAGATATCCAATCTCTAAGAACTTATGCTGCCACCAAACCACCTCTACATGAAACACTTAAGAAAGTACTAAACACAGAAGAAAAGGAAAAAAGAACAATGTTCTTCACAAGAGTACAGGAAAAAGCATAAAATATACATGAACCAACCTCAAAATCAAAAGAAAGACAAAAAAACCAAGTGAAAGAATAACAACTCTATAAGAACTCTATGATAGGGATGAACTCTCACATTTCAATAATTAGCCTGAATGTGAATGGACTAAATGCACCACTGAAAAGACATAGAATGGCAAAATGGATAAAACATCACCAGGCAACAATATACTGCCTTTAAGAGACCCATTTCACTAGAAAGGAAATACACAGACTCAAAGTAATAAGATGGGAAACAAATTTTCAGGTGAATGGAACACAAAAGAAAGGAGGAGTCGCAATCCTAATTTCAGACAAAATACCATTTAAGCTATCAAAAGTTAAAAAAATACAGAGGGCCACTACTTAATGATAAAAGTTCACTCCATCAACAAGAAATATCTATCCTAAACATATATGCACCCAACATAGGTGTGCCAACTTTCATAAAGCAATTTCTAGGAAAGCTAAAGAAAGATATTGACTCTAACACCATCATAACTGGGGACTTTAATACCCCACTCACAACCCTAGACAGATCATCGGACAAAAAATCAGCAAGGAGATCCGGAACCTCAATGTGACTCGACCAAATGGACTTGATACCAACAGAACACTCTAACCAAAGACCACAGAATACACATTCTACTCATCACTGCATGGAACGTCTTCTAAGATTGACCACATAATTGGCAATAAATCAAGCATAAGCAAATTTAAAAGGACTGAAATTCTACCATGCACCATCTCGGACCACAGTGGAATAAAAATAAACATTGACACCAACAAGGTCCCCCCAAAGCCCACAAAGACATGGACACTAAACAGCATGATGCTAAACAACTCCTGGGTCAGTGATGAAATCAAAACAGAGATCAAAAGATACCTGGAAACAAATGAAAATGAAGAAACATCTTACCAAAATCTCTGGGACACCTTAAAAGCTGTAGTAAGTGGGGAATTTATGTCCCTGCAAACACACATGAAGAAAATGGAAGGAATACAAATTAACAGCCTAATAAGCCACCTAAGGAAGCTGGAAAAGCAAGACCATAAAAACCCTAATTTCAGCAGAAGAATCCAGATCACCAAAATAAAAGCCCAAATCCAGGACATAGAAGACAAAAAGATAATACAAAAAAATCAATGAAACAAAAAGCTGGTTCTTCGACAGGATAAAAAAGATCGATGGTCCCCTACCTAGACTGACCAAGAAAAAAGAGAAAAAACCCAAATAAGCACAATCAGAAACACAAAAGATGAAGTCACATCTGACCCTGAAGAAATACAAAAGATCATTAGAGACTACTATGTACACTTGTATGGAAACAAACTTGAAAACCTTACAGAAATGGAGGACTTTCTGACACCATATTACCTACCTAGGTTGGAACAAGAAGAAATTGAGACCCTAAATAGACCAATAACAATCAAGGAAATCGACTATGTAATAAGAAAACTACTTACAAAAAAAAAGCCCTGGTCCAGATGGCTGTCCAGCAGAATTCTACAAGACATTTAAGGAGGATCTGATACCAATCCTACTGAAAGTATTCCAAGTGATTGAAAAAGGTGAAACTCTCCCCAAATCATTTTATGAAGGCAACATCACATTGATACCTGAGCCAGGTAAAGATCCAACAAAGAAAGAGGACTACAGGTCAATATCTTTGATGAACATAGATGCTAAAATTCTCAACAAGATCCTAGTAAACCGGATTCAACAATACATCTCAAAAATCATCCATCATGACCAAGTAGGCTTCATACCTGGGATGCAAGGCTGGTTCAACATTTGTAAAACCATAAATGCAATTAAATGCATCAACAGATGTCAAAACAAAAACCACATGATTATATCATTCGATGCAGAAAAAGCTTTTGATAAAATCCAACACCCTTTCTTGATAAAAACCCTTGAACATTTAGGCATACGGGGAACATACCTCAAAATAGTAAAAGTCATCTACGAGAAACCCACAGCCAGCATACTCCTAAATGGACAAAAATTGGGACCATTTCCCCTGAAAACTGGAACAAGACAAGGATGCCCACTCTCACCCCTCCTGTTCAACATAGTATTGGAAGTCCTGGTTCGAGCAATCAGAGAAGAGAAGGCAATCAGGAGTGTCCAGATAGGAAAAGAGGAAGTCAAGTTATCTCTCTTTGCAGATGATATGATTGTGTACCTTGAAAACCCAAGAGAATCTGTCAAGAACCTCCTTACACTGATAAAGGCCTTTGGCAAAGTCTCAGGATACAAAATAAATGTGCAAAAGACAATTGCATTTCTTTATACCAGTAATAAACAAACAGAAACCCAAATAAAAACCACAATTCCTTTCACAATAGCCACAAAAAAATGAAATACCTTGGCATCTTCCTACCCAGAGACATGAAAGACCTTTACAATGAAAAGTACAGAACACTGCTCAAAGAAATCAAAGATGACACAAACAAGTGGAAAAATATCCCATGCTCATGGATTGGAAGAATCAACATTGTGAAGATGTTCATCTTACCTAAGGTAATCTACAAGTTCAGTGCAATACCCATCAAATTACCAGCAACATTCATCTCAGACCTAGAAAAAACAACACAGGAATTCATATGGAAACACACAAATGACCAAGAATAGCCAGAACAATCCTTAGCAAAAAAAACAAAACAAAAAACAAAAAACAAAGCAGGAGGTATCCCATACCAGACTTCAAACTTTACTATAAAGCTATAATCATCAAAACAGCTTGGTATTGGTATAGGAACAGGCATATAGGTCAATGGAATAGAATTGAGATTCCAGAAGCAAAACCTCAATTTCTCAAGCAACTCATCTACGACAAACCTCCATCACCTACCACTGGGAGAGGAGAACCTATTTAGTAAATGGTGCTGGGAAAACTGGCTGACCACATGCAGAAATTGAAACAGGACCCCCATCTATCCCCATACACAAAAATTAACTCCAAATGGATCAGAGACCTAAATGTAAAACCTCAAACCATAAGAACCTTAGAAAATGAAGGACATATCCTCATGGAAATCGAAACTGGCATCCAATTCCTGAACAAAACCTGAAACCCACAGGTCATAAGAGAGAAGATAGACAAGTGGGACCTTATTAAACTGACAAGCAAAGCCAAAGCCAAAGAAACCATCAAGAGAGCAGGGAGACAGCCTACAGACTGCGAAAGAGTATTTGCCAACACCAGGTCTGACAAAGACTTAACGTCTTGGATCTACAAGGAACTCAAACATGCTGAAAAGAAAGAAACAAACAAACCCATTATAAAATGGGCAAAAGATATGAACAGACACTTCTCAAAGGAAGACATCCAAGCAGCCAACAGACACATGAAAAAATGTTCAACCTCACTAATCATCAGGGAGATGCAAATCAAAACCACACTGAGATGCCACCTAACTCCAGTCAGAATGGCAATTATCAACAACTCAAAAAATAACAGCTGCTGGAGAGGGTGTGGAGAAAAGGGAACACTTCTACACTGTTGGTGGGAGTGTAAACTAGTGCAACCTCTGTGGAAAGCAGTGTGGTGATTCCCAAAAGCTCTAAATATCTACCTCCCATAAGACCCCGCAATTCCCCTACTGGGAATATATCCTGAAGAACTCAATTCACTCTATCAAAAATATACCTGCACACGCATGTTTATCACAGCATTGTTCACAATAGCAAGAACCTGGAAGCAACCATGCTGCCCGTCAAAAGAGGACTGGATTAAAAAAATGTTGTACATATACATGATGGAATACTACGCAGCCATAAAAAAGAACAAAATCATGGATTTTGCAGCAACCTGGTTGGCACTAGAGTCTATAATACTGAGTGACCTCTCACAGAAACAAAGATCCGTGTATCACATGTTGTCACTCATATAGTGGACCTTGAACATCCAATGTAATACTATAAGAAAATGACTGACAGTAGTGGGAAACTATGGGGTGGGGGGAGAGGGGATTAATGGTTGTAAATATCTGTCTGGGGATTGGGAAACACCTCTTATCAACAAGGGTGCCTGAACGAAACGTACTTGTATACCTAACCCTTAACTGTACCCCACATTATCGTAATAAAAAATATTGATTATAAAAGAAAATTTAAAAAGAGCAGAAAATGAGGAAGAGAATAATAGATGAGACAAGTTGAAAACAGATGACAGACACAAAACTAATCATCTTAAAAATTACATTAAATATCAGTGCTACAAAAATTTCAAAAGCAGAAACTGCCAGAGTGGAAGTAAAATCCATTTATAAATAATAATTACAAAAAAACTCCCTGAAAATAAAGATCCAAATATAGTATTCAAAGTAAAACAGCAAATGATATGTCTTGCTAACATTAATCAAAAGAAAACTGGAGTGGCAATATAAATATGGCACAATGTAATATTAGAGAAGAATAACGTTACTGGGGAAAAGATGTTTTTGTGATAATCAAAAAGTCAAATCAGCAACAGATACAACAATCTTAATGATGTATGCACCTAATAAATGAACTACAAATAAACAAAACAAAAACTGAGGTAACTGCAATGAGAAGTAGACAAATCAAAAAATATAGTCAGAAATTTAAATAACTCCTCTCAGTTATTAAGAGGAGTTATGTAACTGTTAAGATGATTAGTTCTATGTCTGTCATCTGTTTGTTTTCTACTTGTCTCATCTCTTCTTTACCATTCCCAAATATGATCATTCTTGGTAAATTGCAATGTACACTTGAAAAATATTTGTATTCTACTGTTGTTGGGTGGAATATTTTATGATATCTTTTCTCTAGATATCAAGTTCATTGATAGAACTGTGTTAAAATCTAAATCCTAGTTCAAGTTCTCTATTTTGGGATGATAAAACAAGTCTCAATATATTTAAAAGGATTTGTGAAATACAAATTATGTTCTCTGATCACAATAGAATTGCAATTGCAATTCGTAACAGAAACCTTTTGGAAATTCTTCAAATATTTAGAAACAAAATAACACACTTCTAAATCACTAATGCATCACAGAAGAAATAAAAAGGAGAATTAATGTATTTTAAATGGAGTAAATAGAAAAACACAGCATATTTAAAAAATCTGTAGACTCTTGATAGACCAATAGTTAAGGAGAAACCTATGGTCTAAATTTCTAAATTAGGAAACAACAACAACAAAAGTCTCAAATTAATGACTTCTATCTAAAACTAGAAAGCGTATTAAGTAGAAAATAAGTGTGTAACAAAGATCAGAACAGATAGCAATAGATGAAAAAAAAAATCAGAGAAATTCTTTGAAACTAAGATTGAGCAGTTTGAGAAAATCAGATATAAAAATAAATAATATCAATTCTAAACAAACTCTTCTGGAAATCTGAAGGGGGAATGCTCATCAATTTATGGTATAAGGCCAGAATTACACTGATACCAAAATTTGAAAAAGACATTGTGGGAAAAGAAAACATCTCTAGTGCAAAATTCTAACAGAATTTTGGCAGAGTTAATCCAATAATACATCAAAATTATAATGCAATCTGATCAAGTGGATTGGTTTAATGGCCATGCACTCATGATTAATTTAACATTAAAAATCCAATTGATATTATTCAGTGCTCAATGAAACACAAAAGAAAACCTATATATGAAGTCAACAAAACCACAAAAGAAAATGTTTGACAAAACTGTATGTTGATTCCTGAGAAAAATTTTCAGCAAACTAGAAATGAAAGACAATTTCTTCAATCTGATGAACATCATCTATTAAAAACCCACATGTGGTCAGCTAGTTTTCCTAGCACTATTTACTGAATAGGTTCTCTTCTCCCCAGTGGTGGGTGGTGGAGGCTTTATCGAAGATGAATTGGTTGAGAAATTGAGGTTTTGCTTCTGGAATCTCAATTCTATTCTATTGGTCTATATGTCTGTTCTTGTACCAATACCAGGCTGTTTTGATTATTGTAGCTTTATAGTAAAGTTTAAAGTCTGGTAGTATAATACCTCCTGCTTTGTTTTTTTTTTTTTTTTTTGCTGAGGATTGTTCTGGCTATTCTTGGTCATTTGGGTGTTTCCATATGAATTCCTGTGTTGTTTTTTCTAGGTCTGAGAAGAATGTTGCTGGTAATTTGATGGGTATTGCATTAAATCTGTAGATTACCTCAGGTAGGATGGACATCTTCACAATGTTGATTCTTCCAATCCATGAGCATGGGATATTTTTCCACTTGTTTGTGTCATCTTTGATTTCTTTGAGCAGTGTTTTGTAGTTTTCATTGTAAAGGTCTTTCACGTCTCTGGTTAGGAAAATGGCAAGGTATTTCTTTTTTTTTGTGGTTATTGTGAATGGAATTGTGCTTTTTATTTGAGTTTCTGTTTGTTTATTACTGGTGTAAAGAAATGCGATTGTCTTTTGCACATTTATTTTATATTCTAAGAATTTGCCAAAGGCCTTTATCAGTGTAAGGAGGTTTTTGACAGACTCTCTTGGGTTTTCAAGGTATACAGTCATGTCATCTGCAAAGAGAGATAACTTGACTTCCTCTTTTCCTATTTGGATACCCCTAATCTCCTCTTCTCTGATTGCTCTAGCCAGGACTTCCAATACTATGTTGAACTGGAGGGGTGAGAGTGGGCATCCTTTTCTTGTTCCAGTTTTCAGGGGAAATGGTTCCAGGTTTTGTCTGACCACATGCAGAAGATTGAAACAGGACCCCTATCTATCCCCATACACAAAAATTAACTCTAAATGGATCAGAGACCTAAATGTAAAACCTCAAACCATAAGAACTTTAGAAAACGCAGGACACACCCTTATGGAAGTTGGAACTGGCATCCATTTCCTAAGCAAAACCCAAAGCACCCGGGTCATGAGAGATAAGATAGACAAGTGGGACCTTATTAAACTGACAAGCTTCTGCAAAGCCAAAGAAACCATCAAGAGAGCAGGGAGACAACCCACAGACTGGGAAAAATTATTTACCAACTCCATGTCTGACAAAGGCCTAACAGCAAGGATTCACAAGGAACTCAAATGTGCTGAAAAGAAAAAAACAAACAGCCCCATTACAAAGTGGGCAAAAGATATGAACAGACACTTCTCAAAAGAAGACATATGAGTGGCCAAAAGATACATGAAGAAGTGTTCAACCTCACTAGTCATCAAGGAGATGCAAATTAAAACCTCACTGAGATACCACCTAACTCCAGTCAGAATGACCATTATCAATAATAACTCAAAAAATAACAGATGCTGGAGAGGATGTGGTGAAAACAAAACACTTCTACACTGTTGGTGGGAGTGTAAACTAGTGCAGCCTCTGTGGAAATCAGTGCAATTCCTAAAAGCTCTAAAAATCGACCTCCCATATGACCCTGTAATCCTCCTACTGGGAATATACTCTGAAGAACTCAAATCACTCTATATAAAAGATACTTGCGCACATATGTTTATCGCAGCATTGTTCACAATAGCAAGATCATGGAACCAACCATGCTGTCCATCAAAAGAGGACTGGATTAAAAAATGTGGTACATATACACGATGGAATAATATGCAGCCATAAAAAAGAACAAAATCGTGAATTTCGCAGCAACCTGGATGGAATTAGAGTCTATAATACTGAGTGATCTCTCACAGAAACAAAGATCTGAGCATCACGTGTTCTCACTTATAAGTGGACTTTGAACAACTACCATAATACTATAAGAAAAGGATTGACACTGGTGGGAAGCTATGGGGAGGGGAAGGGAGGTGGGGTTAATGGTAGTCAATATCTGTCTGGGGAAAGGGGGGCACACCTCATCAACAAGGGTACCTGCACAATGGATATTTGTATACCTAACCCTTAACTGTACCCCACAACTTTAAAATAAAAAATATATATTAAAAAAAGAAAAAACCCCTCCATGTGTGTATATACCACATTTTCTTTATCCAGTCCACTTTTTGATGGGCAGCAGGGCTGGTTCCATGTTTTTGCTATTGTGAATAGTGCAGCAATAAACATGCATGTGCAGGTGTCTTTTTGTAGAATGATGAAAGCTTCTCCAGGTATATTCCCAGAAAGGGGATTTCTGGGTTGTATGGAAGGTCAATTTCTAGCTCTTTAAAAAAAATGCCACACTGCTTTTCATAGAGGTTGGACTAATTTGCACTCCCACCAACAGTGTAGAAATGTTCCCTTTTCTCTGCACCCACGCCAGCATCTGTTGTTTTGATTAAAATGATAGACTTTGCAGCAAACTGGATGGATTTAGAGTCCATCATACTTAGCGATCAATCATAGAAACAAAAAACTGAATACCACATGTTCTCACTCATAAAGTGGGTTCTGAACATTTATCATGATTCTACCGGTGGGGGTGGGTAGTTTCAAGACACTGCCAGGGGAGGGAGAGTGGGGAGAGGGCATATAACATCACAAAGGGTACCAGATCGTAAGCCAGGGGAAGTGAGGACCAGTTGGAGGCCCCAAATTCGCCTGCAGGTAAACTACTTGTGTACCTAATCCTGACTTGTACCCCACATCTCAATTAAAAAAAAAAAAACCATAGCTAGCCTTGTAATTAATGGTGACAGACTTAATGCTTTCCCCATGAGGTCTGTAAGAAAGATAACCACTATCGGACAAATAGCCAGGCAAAGATAGCACTAGAATGGCTTCTATCAAAATTGTACTGGAGGTTCTAGATATGCAGTCAGGTAGAACAAAGAAATAAAAGGCATTTGCATCAGAAGAAATAAAACTACCTTTATTTGCAGATATGATCATCAATGTAGAATATCAATTGACATCTAGAAAAAAAACAACTAGAACTGATCATTGATTTTTAACAATGCAATAGTCAAGGTGAATATACATAAATCAGATGCGTTTCTATGTAGTAGCATTAAGTAATCAAAATTTGAAATAAAAATATAGATTACAATAGTATAACAATTATGAAATATCTAGAAATGAATACATTTCAAAAGATACATAAACACTTTACACTATAAACTACATAGCACTGACCAGTGAAATTAATGCCTATAGGCAAAATTCTTCTTTCTCTTTATATCAACTTATACGCTAAATCACAAAATATGATGTTATTTAGGCTAAAAAAGAGAACAGTTAAGCTTTAAAAAATTAACTGGTGAGAAACAATTTAGAGCTTTTACCAAAAAAGTTCTGGTTCTGAAATAACTTTATTCTTTATTTTGGTAAAAATTACAAATACAGTTTATAGTATGAAAATACAGTCAATAGTAGTTATATCACATAATAGGGCAGTACTTTTTATATATTCAGTCAAAATTTGATATAGTCAAAATATAGTAAAAATGTTCATAACTCAGTTTTGTATCACACATATCATTTGGGATAACCTTTTTTTTTTTTTTTTTTTGAGTCGGAGTCTTACTCTATTGCCCAGGCTGGAGTGCAATGGCACACTCACAGCCACCACAGCCTTGACCTTCTGGGTTGTTCAGGCGATCCTTCTGCCTCAGCCTTCCAAGTAGCTGGAATTACAGGCACATGCCAACACACTCAGCTAATTTTTGGATTTATTGTAGACTTGAGGTCTTGCCAAGTTGCCCAGGCTGGTCTTGAACTTGTGAGCTCAGACAGTGCTCTCACCTCAGCCTCCCAAAGAGCTGGGATTATAGGCATGCGCCACCGTGCCCAGCCATTTTTTTTTTTTTTTTTGTCAGAGTCTTACTCTGTTACACAGGCTGGAGTACAGTGGCACAATCATGGCTACTGCAGACTCAATCTGCTGGATTCAGGTAATCTTTCTGTCTCAGCCTTCCAAGTAGCTGGGACTACAGGTGCGTGCCACCACACCTGGCCAATTTTTTGATTCATTGTAGAGACAAGGTCTCACAAAGTTGCCCAGGCTGCTTTCAACCCTATGCTTAGGCAATCCTCTCACCTTCGACTCTCAAAGGGCTGGGATTACAGACTTTAGCCACTAAGCCTGGCTGTGATTTTGCTTTTAAAAATCATAACTAACAAAACTTTCTCTTCAAACAGTCCAAGTTAGAGGTTAAAGCTCACACTATCCTCCTGTCACACTCTACTCTGTGTTGACACTGTTGTTCTTCTCTCCTCTGTTTTCTTTTAACATCTTTGCCAGTCTTTGTCTGAAGCTATCTCTTTTGTCTTCCACTCCCAGAAAGCACAATGTTACTGTACTTGTGTGTTCCCTTCACAATAATACTTTTGTATTTTGTCCCACCAACAAGAAATTAGATGAGTCAGGACCTAACAGAAATCAGATCAAGCATAATAAAAGTCATACATTAGGTTTAGAATGGGCTTTTCTTTTTCTTTTTTTTATAATCAATATTTTTTATTATGATGCTGTGGGGTACAGTTAAGGGTTAGGTATACAAATACGTTTCATTCAGGCACCCTATTGATAAGAGGTGCTTCTCCATCCCCAGGCAGATATTTGCTACCGTTAATCCCATCTCCCTCCGCCCCATAGTTTCCCACTACTGCCAGTCATTTTCTTATAGTATTAGGTTGGATGTTCAAGGTCCATTATATGAGTGAGAATATGTGATACTCGGACCTTTGTTTTTGTGAGAGGTCACTCAGTATTATAGACTCCAGTTCCATCCAGGTTGCTGCGAAATTCATGATTTTTTTTTTTTTTTTTTTTTTTGAGTTGGAGTCTCACTCGGTCGCCCAGACTGGAGTGCAGTGGCCGCTCCCGGCCACCGCTGCCTCGCCTGCTGGGCTCCGGCAATCCTTCCGCCTCAGCCTTCCCAGTAGCAGGAATTACAGGCATGTGCTACCATTCCCAGCTGATTTTTTGATTTATTGTAGAGATGAGGTCTCGCTGCCCAGGCGGGTCTCGAACCCGTGGGCTCAGGCAATCCACTCACCTCAGCCTCCCAAAGGCACGGGATTACAGGCTGAACCACCGAGGCCGACTTGCGATTTTGTTCTTTTTTACGGCTGCATAGTATTCCATCGTGTATATGTACCACATTTTTTTAATCCAGTCCTCTTTTGATGGGCAGCATGGTTGCTTCCAGGTTCTTGCTATTGTGAACAACGCTGTGATAAACATATGTGTGCAGGTATCTTTTTTATACAGTGATTTGAGTTCTTCCAGATATATTCCCAGTAGGGGGATTGCGGGGTCATATGGGAGGTTGATATTTAGAGCTTTTAGGAATCTCCACACTGCTTTCCACAGAGGTTGCACTAGTTTACACTCCCACCAACAGTGTAGAAGTATTCCCTTTTCTCCACACCCTCTCCAGCAGCTGTTATTTTTTGAGTTGTTGATAATTGCCATTCTGACTGGAGTTAGGTGGCATCTCAGTGTGGTTTTGATTTGCATCTCCCTGATGATTAGTGAGGTTGAACATTTTTTCATGTGTCTGTTGGCTGCTTGGATGTCTTCCTTTGAGAAGTGTCTGTTCATATCTTTTGCCCATTTTATAATGGGTTTGTTTGTTTTTTTCTTTTCAGCACATTTGAGTTCCTTGTAGATCCAAGATGTTAAGCCTTTGTCAGACCTGGTGTTGGCAAATACTTTTTCCCAGTCTGTAGGCTGTCTCCCTGCTCTCTTGATGGTTTCTTTGGCTTTGCAGAAGCTTGTCAGTTTAATAAGGTCCCACTTGTCTATCCTCTGTCTTATGACCTGCGGGTTTTGGGTTTTGTTCAGGAATTGGAGGCCAGTTCCGATTTCCATGAGGGTATGTCCTTCATTTTCTAAGGTTCTTATGGTTTGTGGTTTTACATTTAGGTCTCTGATCCATAGAATGGGCTTTTCTTATTGCACTCCTATGAGAAATAAATATATGATTATTTTTTACTAAAGCTAAATTGAAAAACTTTTCCTCTCTCCATTGAAGGCTGTAAAGGAGTTAAATAATATCTAGTAAGTTTGCTAAACTGCTCTTTAAGAGCATAAATTGGCATATATATATTATATGTATGTATAAACTCTGTATATATAAATTTGGTTAAAAGTATTTACAAATAAAATAACTACACAGTTTTTCTCTCAATACTTTAAGGTTGTTAACACTCACGTCTTTAATTTACTATGAGGAGCAAGTTTTCTTTTTGTACACTCCCTCTGTTGTCTTCCTTCTCTATCCCTCAGGAGTAGGTGTCGCTCTTCTGCTTTGTGGTCAAGTTGTTCTACTTCCCTACTTACCGTATCCAAATATCTGAGCAAGACAGCAAATGTTACTGAAGGTGAACCGGCCATTTCCTTGATGATGGCATCATTTGCTGTGATATTCTTAAACCACTTTCTGGCTTGCCTTTCATCTCTTAACCTACAGGAACTTTATGGTTTTTAAAATCAGTTCTTCTCATGAACCTTTAGTATTAACTGATTAATGGGATTTTGCATAATAAGCATTCATAATTCAAGACTAAGTCTATGAGTTTGCAAAGACGGCTGAAATAGCAAACTAACTTCAAATGTGGGGAGAAATAGTACATTTGAATTTTCTAAGAAAAAGTTGTGTACTGGGTTCCTTGTAAGTTACAAGTCTTTGAACAAATCTCCCCTTTGTGATCTGCATCTCTGGTACATTAACGTGCATGATGGCAAAGCCATGAAATGAAACCATAGAATATAAACATCAGATCAAGCAGCCCTATTCTTCACCTCACCCCAGTGAAGAAAAAAAGAACTTTAACATCTCTTCACTTTCTGAGAAATGGTCTTGACCATAAAATGGCAATGATTCAATGTGACTGGGTCATATCTGAGTGAGATTACAGTTTTTTTTAGAGACAGCACATTTATACTGGCATTAGATGAAGTTATATCAAAGCCCCTCTTTTTGATTTTGCAACAGCTTCCTCAAACTTAGTGCTGTCAGTAAAGATGAATCATGAAAATCTGTTATTGTTTGAGACATGCTCTAAAAATACTTTTTCTTTCCATAGAAAGAATTCTAGATCTGATTTTTCCTTTGGTTATCAGTTTGGCTTATGTCTTGGGCTCCCAGCAACCCTGACTTCTCTGGTAGAAACTCCCCTTTATAGCTTTGGCACCATGGTTACCAATTCCTGTACCTTTTGGTCTCCCTTCTGTTATGACCGAGTAAGCAAGAAGTCATGCCAGCAAGCTGAGTCTAATTAATTATGAGTCCTTTATTAATGCATGGGTCAAGAGCAGGCAAATGCCAGAAAAACTCTTGATGAACTAGTGCAGTTTGTGACAAGCTTTTATAGGTAATATTTGCAGTACTGGCTACATAGCAGCTTAGTGTCCATAGCAACTATTAACTAACAACTTGGCAACCAAAATGGGAACTTTGATTGTTAGGGAGTTTTGATTAATTTTATGTCCCAGGTATAGCCGGTGCCCAGAAAGTCCCTGGAGTTCTGCCAACAAGATATAGTTTAAGGCAGTTACATAGAGACAAAGTCGAAGAATCATTACACAATGGAGTTACCTTGGTTAAGCCACTAATAGAATATAAGAACAAAATATGAAAATGTAACAATGGGGTTTTGCAAAGTGTAACATTTGATTTCAATTAACAAAGCATACAATTACATGGAACTTATGGCTAGGGAGTTTTATAACAGTCAGCAGGAAATGGTTAGCATGACCTGCCCAAAGGAGACAAAACTGGGGGGTCTGTGGTCACGGGAACATTACTGTAATTACACGTAGGCATTGAGGAGTGATTCTTAGGTCAGGCAGGCAACTAAGATGGAAGCTTTAAACAAAATGGAGGGAAACTATGGGGGGGCAGGGAGGGGAAGGGAGGTGGGATTAATGGTAGTCAGTATCTGTCTGGGGATGGGGAGACACCCCTTATCAAAAAGGGTGCCTGAACGATGCATATTTGTATACCTAACCCTTAACGGTACCCCACAATGTTAAAATAAAAAATTTGTTAAAAAAAATGGAGTAAGCTGGTTGATACTATTATTTTGCTAGCAATTTGATTTTATTAACTGATTTAGCTCATTTCACTTCCTTCCCCTCTATGGGAGGGCTACTGGGAAATTAAATAGTGTCTAGTACTTAAAAAATTCTGGTTTAAATTCTTTCTCATATTTTTCTAATTTATTTTGGTCATATATGTATATAAAATATACACAACTTAATCTTACCTGTGCCTTGTTAACTCTTTTGGTTCTTAATAGATTGAGCATCCTCCTTTAACAACCACTTTTGGAAATGTGCAACATTGTTTTTCTGCAGTTTGTGTATTTGTTTTGCAAGAATTTCTGCCTAAGAAATGTGTGTAATGCACATATAGTATGTGAAATGTGTATATATATAATAAATAATATATTTTACATTTTCAAGAAATAAAACCATTTGAATTCATATTTTATAGAGAGATAATTCTGTCTAATTTTGCATTTAAATTTATTTTGACTCTATTAGAGACACAGCCAACTCAAACAAAAATAAAGATTTATCTTTCTGAAAATAAATTGAGTTGATTTGTCTACCTATTCGGAAGAGATTTTTATTTATTTATTTATATTTTTAATATTATTTATTTATTTATTTATTTTGAGTTGGAGTCTCACTCTGTCGCCCAGACTGGCCACAGCAGCCTCAACCTGCTGGGCTCCGGCGATCCTTCCGCCTCAGCCTTCCAAGTAGCTGGAACTACAGGCACGCGCTACCACGCCTGGCTCATTTGTTTGTTTGTTTGTTTGTTGTAGAGATGAGGTCTCGCTAAGTTGCCCAGGCGGGTCTCGAACCCGCGGGCTCAGGCAGTCCACTCACCTCAGCCTCCCAAAGTGAGGGATTACAGGCTGAGCCACCGAGCCCGGCTGAGATTTTTAAAAATATGTAAGAAGTAGAGGAGGAACTGTAGGCACAGAAAGGATAAGTGGGAAAAATATAGAAGACTTAGAAGCAGAAGGAATTTATTCTCATTTTTATCTAATATTCTTTCTTTAGAAGATCAATTTGTAGGGTCGGGCTTGGTGGCTCAGCCTGTAGTCCCAGCACTTTAAGAGACCAGCCCAGGCAACTTGGCGAGACCTTGTCTCTACAATAAATACAAAATTAGCCAGGTATGGTAATATACACTTGTAGTTCTGGCTTCTAGGAAGGCTGAGGTGGAAGGATCGCTGGAGCCCAGCAGGTCAGCATGAACATGCCATTGCACTCCAGCCTGGGTGACAAAGTGAGACTCCGACTAAACAAAACAAAACAAAACAAAAACACAAAAAAGATCAATTTGTAGAAAGGCACATATATTGATTCAATGCCTTGACTTTAAAACTTGAATTCATATGCACATGCACACACACGTACACACACCCCTTTCCAAATTTTGAGTCAAAAATTGAAAAGAAGTCACTGTTTATAACCACTCTACAAGCAATCATTCCACTTCACCTCTAAAAACAGTATTTTCCTTACTATATGAATGTGGGTTCAAGCGCAGGTTACACATGTTCTTTTTTTTAAAAAATTTTTATTTTAAATATATGGAATACAATTCAGGGTTAGGCATACAAACGTTCATTATACAGGTACCCTTGTTGATGAGGTGTGTCCCTCCCTCCCCTGGCAGTTTCCCACTATTGCCAATCCCCTTTTTATAATATTATGATAGTTGTTCAAGGTCATGTTCTTTGAGTCACCCAGTCACACTACAGCTATTCATTCTGTTCTACTATTGCTCAAACTGTGTTTGAGTTCCAGCTTAAGAATCTAATTGCCACAGGAGATATTTCTTATTGGCACCAGCTCAGGTAGAATAAAAATATCTGATTATCAATTTAATTACTGAATGATGCAAGTTTCCACTGTTATATTGTAAGTTGACCCAGTCCTTTCCCTCTTCTTGGCCAAATATAACAGCCTCCAAATATTGTTTATTCCTATTCTAAATTTTCATTTTAAAAAATATTTAATTACTTTGTCAATAATTAGAGGGCAAAATATGATTTTAAAAATATGCTCTACATAGAAACAAATCGTTCTTTCAAATCTTATGTAAATAAACCAATTTTTTTTTTGAGTTGGAGTTTCACTCTGTCGCCCAGACTGGAGTGCAGTGGCATGCTTCTGGACACCGCAGCCTTGTCCTCTGGGCTCCAGTGATCCTTCTGCCTCAGGCTTCCATGTAGCTGGAACTACAGTTGCGCACTTCCATGCCTGGCTAATTTTTTTGATTTATTGTAGAGACGAGGTTTCGCCAAGTTGCCCGGGTGGGTCTTGAACCCATGGGCTGAGGCAATCCACTCGTCTCAGCCTCCCCAAGTGCTGGGATTACAGGCTGAACCACTGAGCCCAACCAATAAGCCAAATTTAAGTAGCGAATTTACTGTTCTCTTATATAGTATCTTTCAAAGTGTAATTTTAAGCTAGTAAGATATTGTCTGTATTACTTCTCCAAAGAAGATATATGGAATGGGCAGCCAACAGACACATGAAAAAGTGCTCAGCCTCACTCATCATCAGAGAAATGCAAATCAAAACCACACTGAGATACCACCTAACTCTAGTAAGAATGGCCATCATTAATAAACAACAACAGATGCTGGTTAGGGTGTGGAGAAAAAGAAATGCTTCTACACTACTGGTGGGAATGCAAACTAGTGCAACCTCTCTGGAAGACAGTGTGGTGATTTCTGAAAGAACTAAAAATTGACCTTCCATATGACCCAGTAATTCCCCTATCGGGAATACACCCAGAGGAACTCAAATCATTCTACAAGAAAGAAAAATTCTTAATAAAAAAGTTAAGTTAAAATGAAAGGGTACAAAAGAAATGTGGAAAATAAGTTATAGGAAATTAGACTACAAGCATGATAAGTAAAATTATGCTGTTATCTACAGAAGTCATTACTGCAGAGACAAGAAAACATTTAGTTTTCACACCTATTCAGTTTTCTAAAACACTTCTGAGTTCTGGGGAAAACCTTGTAGCAATTAAGAACAGTGAGTCATTTCTGAACCCTTGGTTTTATGACAGGTGTCTTATTAAGCACTTTATGTGCATTAAATAATTGATGCTCTACAAAAATTCTATGAGATAGATGCTTTTATTCACCCTATTTACAGATGAGTAACCATGAAATAGAGATATTAAGTAACTTGTACAAAGTTGTATAGCTAGTAAGTGTCAGTGATGAGACACAAATCCACATTCTTAAATACAGTGCTATAATATCTTAAATAAATACATTGAATTCCAATCCATTCTTAAATAACCTACAGATCAGAAAAATGGGATGCATGTGCAGACATAATGGGTTAGACCTTTTATATAATATAGCTTTCAAGATACTTTTAATATATCATTACATTAGTTCATGCATTTAAAAAAATAATAGCGTCTGTTTCAAAAGTGCTACTCTTCATTAGATTCTCATTTCAACTCTGTGAAATAAGGGAATTCAGGTATCAGGGTAAAATAAGCTATTTGTGATAAATTATGATAAATTAATCCTTAAACTTCAGTGACATAATTCAACACAAGTTTAAATATCACTCAGAGAATGAGTCATGCCTGCATGGATCAGAGTGGTTAAGACGCTAGACCACGGTTACCATTTGCAAATCTCAGTCCCAGTCCCTCTATCTCAAACCAAGACTACTGGGTTTGGGAAAGCACAGTGAAGAGATATGCCACATGATAACACCCTCAGTCTACTCATTTCTGCTCACATCTTCTTGACCAGAAATAGTCATATCACCTGAAGGCAAATCCAAAAAAAGTTGGAAAATATTGCGTTCCTGTGGATTCACAATTTAAATAAAAATTTCCAGGAGCAGTGGCTCATGCCTGTAATCCCAGCACTTTGAGAGGACAAGCCAGGAGGGCTGCTTGAGCCCAGGAGTTTTAGACACACCTGGACAACATAGTAAGGCCTTGTCTCAAAAAAACCCCAAAACAAACAACTACAAAACCTGGGCATGGTGGCATGTGCCTATAGTCCTAGCTACTTGGGAGGCTGAGGTAGAAAGATTACTTGGACCCAGGGGGTGGAGGCTGCAGTGAGCCATGTTCAGGCCATTGCACCTCAGCCTGGGAAACAGTGAAGATTATGACTAAAAAAAAAATCATGTAATAAACAAAAAGCATTGTCTCTGCCATGAGCATTGGTATCCCTCTTTGTCAGGTCAGTATAATGAGGTACATAAAGGTAGATTGGTCTGCTCTTGGCCATTCAGTTGGTAAATGTAGGAGTAGAACTTTAAATAGGTTTTCCATACTTGAAATGAATGGTTATTATGGCAAGTGCCAGAAGCACACAGCTAAAATTGTATAAAGAAAACAATATTTTCTGTTGGAGATTTATGAAAAGACCTATGGAAGAGGTGTCATTGAAATTGTTGCTGAAGGAGAGAGGGAATTTGTGTATGGGGGTATGGGGAAGAGAATCTTGAACACAGCTGCATAAGCAGAGGATGACAAAGTAGATACAGGAAATAGGAAATAGCTGAGTCCGACCAAATCAGGAGACTGATCCTGCCTGAGTAAAAAAAGTCACCTTGATTTGATTGATATAATAATGTAATGGCTTAATGGTTGGTTGACATTAAGACAACTTCTTGTTTCAGGTTTTATTCTTTTTTATTTTTGAGTTGGAATCTCACTCTGCCGCCCAGACTGGTGGCATGCTTATGGCCACTGCAGCCTCGACCTGCTGAGCTCAGGTGATCCTTCTGCTTCAGCCTACCAAGTAGCTGAAACTACAGAGGGCACGCCACCCCACCTGGCTAATTTTTTAATTTATTGTAAAGACAAAGTCTTCCAAGTTGCCCAGGCTGGTCTAAAATCCATGGACTCAGGCAATCCTCTTGTCTCTGCCTCCCAAAGTGCTGGGATTGCCAGTGTGAGCCACCACTCCTGGCTTTTCTTCTTTCTTAAATCTTAGACATAACCTTGGGATCTGAATGATACCTGTAAACTCACAAGATGAATTTAAAATTAAAATGTGCTAATGTTGAAATGTATTCTTCCAACTACCTGTATTATCATTAATGATAAATATTGATATGTACTTGAAAAACTAATCAGAAGGGCTTCTGTATGGAAATATTAAATTAAAAACACCTAAGTCACATTCACTTATTTTGGGTATTCATATGACATTTACCTTTCAAGGATTTGGTGTGCTCCAGGCAAGGTACTAGACACACGTGAGAAATAATTGGGATAGTTCACTCTCATTCTTTTAATGAAAAGCACAGGCTGATGCACTCAGCATAGAACTAGAATCAACAGGCTTTGCAATCATAAAGATATGCTTTATAAGTACCTGAATTTTTCCTTTTTAAAAATAATTCAAATGTTAAACAAGCAATAGAAAATAAATTGGGTAAAATTATGCTGGGATATAAAATAACAAAGTTTTATTTTATTATATCCAGAAGTGTTTCACCAAAGTAGAGAACCACCTTTTTGTCTCTTTGTGTGTATAATATCCTAGAAAGACTCTGAAGCTATGGCAGTGGAGTTTGAAAAGAAGCAAGAAAAATTTCCCTAGGAAAAATGCCAATAAGAATTTAAGTGTTTTTTTCCATGAGACATGCTATGTGTGATAATACTAGGATGAAGTAGCCAAGAGCACTGAAAAACAATACAAATAATCCAGATTTCTATTTGTGTACCTCTTGCAAATTAGGCAAAGAGGAGTCACCCAAGGAAAAATAAACTACACAAAATGACACATGTATCCAGTTGGAGGGAACTTTCTTGTGTATATTCTGTACAGAGGTGTCAGAGATAAGTAGATAGAATATCAAAGGATGACAATTATTTTATCACAATTTTCTGTAGAAAATTGAAAATATAAATTTATTTTAATCTTTGGGGTATAGCCAGCCATGGTGGCTCACACCTGCAATCCCAGCACCTTTGGAGGTGAAGGTGAGAGGATTGCCTGAGCCCATGGGTTCCTGACGAGCCTGGGAAACATGGCAAGACCTCGTCTCTACAATAAATTAAAAAAAAAAGTTGGGTGTGGTGGCATGTGCCTGTGGTTCCAGTTACTTGAAAAGCTGAGGCAGAAGGACCACCTGAGCCCAGCAGGTTGAAGGGGTGGTGGCCATGAGCATGCCACTCTGCATTCCAGCCTGGGTGACAGAGTGATGCTCTTACTAAAAAAAAAAAAAAAAAAAAAAAAAAAAAATTGGGGGGTATAGAAAATTGATGGATTTGGTATAAATTACAAAGTGTTAGAATTTAAAACCAACTATATATTCCAGAATGCACTCTGGGATTAGAGGAAGTTTCAATGGTGAATTAAAACATATCTCAATAAAATATTAATGTTCCCTTAAAGTTACATTTTTATAAATTCATTATTTAGTGGAAACTTTTGCTGTAGAACAAAATACATATTGGAGATAGGTAGTGACATAAGATATTTACAAGAGACTGTATATCCTTATTTTATTTAATTTTAATTTTTTTCTTTAAAGATGTGGTATACAGTTCAGGGTTAGGTATACAAATGTTCATTATGCAGGTACCCTTGTTGATGAGGTGTGCTCCTCCCTCCCCTGGCAGTTTATATACTAGTAGTAAAAAAAAAAAATCGACTATGTATGAAAGCCTATACAGTCCAACTTAGAACAGGACTCTGTAGTCAGAGTGCTTGGATTTGAATCCTTGGGTTTGAACTCCATTTGTGCCTCTTACTAAACATAAAAGGTTTGGCAAGTTATTTCACACTTTTATGATCAAGTTCCTCAACAATAAAAAGGAGTGAGTAATAAGACATATATCTCTTTGGGTTGTAGTGGATGATTTGACACATGGAAAGCATATCTGGAATTGAAACAAGGGATTCAGTATTTCAACTTGCTGTTGGCTAAAATGAAAATAAAACACTGAAAAAGTGATAATACTTTTTTATGATAGTTGAGATAAGTTTTATTTAAATTTCTGGTTTATGCTTATTCACCAGATGCTATGGAACCCTTCAGTTTTTTTTAGTTCTCTCTCTTTAAGATTTTAATCATCTGTGAACAAACACTTGATAAGGTGCTACATGAAAGAACATGAAAGAATTCTGTGATTTTTTTCTTTAAATATTTTTATTATTTTTTCCAAATTTTAAAATATATATAACCAGTCTGATGCATAATATTTGTGTTTATTCCTATGATCTCCCTCCCAAAGCACTTTGCTTTGCTGCGTCAATTCTTTTAAATTTTTTTAAAATTTTAAAGATGTGGGGTACAATTCAGGTTATGTATACATATGTTCATTATACAGATACCCTTGGTTTCCTTTGCTTTGCCAAAGCTTGTCAGTTTGATGAGATCCCACTTGTCTATCATTTCTCTTATGTTATGGGCACTTGGGGTTTTGATCAGGAATTGGTTGCCAGTTCCAATTTTTATAAGGGTGTCTCCTGCATTTTCTAAGATTATTATAGTTTGAGGTTTTACATTTAGGTCTCTGATCCATTTGGAGTTAATTTTTGTACATGGGGATAGACAGGGGTCCTGTTTCAATCTTCTGCATGTGGTCAGTCAGTTTTCCCAGCACCATTTACTGAATAGGTTCTCCTCTCCCCAGTGGTTGGTGGTGGAGACTTAGTCAAAGATGAGTTGGTTGAGAAATTGAAGTTTTGCTTCTGGAATCTCTATCCTGTTTCATTGGTCTGTACGCCTGTTCTTGTTCCAATATCAGGCTGTTTTGATTATTGTAGACTTATAGTAAAGTTTGAAATCTGGAAGTGTGATACCTCCTGCTTTGTTTCTTTTGCTAAGGATTGTTTTGGCTATTTGTGATTGTTTATGTTTCCATATGAATTTCTGTATTGTCCTTTCCAGGTCTGAGAAGAATGATGTTGGTAATTTGATGAGTATTGCGTTGAATCTGTAGATTGTCTTTGGTAAGATAGACATTGTAACAATGTTGATTCTTTCTATCCATGAGCATGGAATATTTTTCCATTTGTTTGTGTCTTCTTGGGTTTCTTTGAGCAGTGTTTTGTAGTTCTCATTATAAAGGTCTTTCACGTCTTTGGTTAGGAAGATGCCGAGGTATGTCATTTTTTGTGTGGTTATTGTGAATGAGATTGTGTTTTTTATTTGGTTCTCTGCCTGCTTGTTTTGGTGTATAAGAATGCAAGTATCTTTTGCACATTTATTTTGTACCCTGAGACTTTACCAAATTTTTTTTATCAGTGAAATCAGGTTTTTGACAGATTCTCTTGGATTTTCAAGGTATAGGAGCATATCGTCAGCAAAGAGGGATAACTTGACATCTTCTTTTCCTATTTGTATACCCCTGATCTCCTTCTCTTGTCTGATTGCTCTAACTAGGATTTCCAGTACAATGTTGAACAAGAGGGGTGAGAGTGGGCAGCCTTGTATTGTTCCACTTTTCAGGGGTAATGTTTCCAGTTTAAGTCCATTTAGCAATATGCTGGTGGTGAGTTTGTTGTAGATAGCACTTACTATTTTGAAGTATGTTTCTTCTATGCCTAGGCATTTGAGGGTTTTTATCAAGAAGGGATGCTGGATTTTATCAAAAGTTTTTTTCTGCATCTAATGATATAATCATGTGGTTCTTGTTTTTACAGCTGTTGATTCATTTAATTACATGTATGGTCTGTGGATGTTGAACCAGCCCTGTATCCTGGGAATGAAGCCTACTTGGTCATGGTGGATTATTTTTGAGATATGTTTTTGGATCCAATTTGCTAGAATCTTGTTGAGGATTTTTGCATCTATGTTCATAAGGGATATTGGCCTGTAGTTTTCATTTTTTGTTGGATGTTTATCCTGTTTGGGTGTCAGTGTGATGTTAGCTTCATAAAATGATTTTGGGGAGAATTCCATCTTTCTCAATTGCCTGGAATTCTTTTGATAGGATTGTTATCAGCTCCTCCTTGTATGTTTTATAGAATTCTGCTGGAAAGTCATCCAGTCCAGGGCTTTTTTTTTGTAGGTGAGACTGCATATTTCAAGAAGAGCTTCAGGTTTAATTGGAACAGGGAGGGTAACAACCTATAAACCGAAGAAAATGTTTTTCCAAGTTTTCTATCTCAAAAAACAAAACAAAACAAAACAAAAATGAACAAAAATATATTCACAATCAATAGATTACTTTGCTATAGATAATGAGGGATAGTTAAAGGAACATTCAAGAACTTTGTGCCTGCTCCCAGGAGACAAAGATACCATGTAATGAGTACTGCTGCATGTCAGTACTGAAAAGGGTTGAAGGAGGATTGGAGACTAATAATTAGAGAGTGATATAAGTTGGGACAGAATAAGTTGGAACAGAATTTCACTGTTGGTTTTTGTTCTTCATAAGGAATTTTGCAGAAGGAGACTGTCTATATATACCAGAATAGGCAGAAAATTTTCAGGAGAAAAGTGAGGCTTCAGTTGTAGCTTAACTAAAGGGAAGAAATACTACTGAAAAGAAGGGGATAGAGAATTCTAAGAGAAGTGGTGTGGGAAGAAGATGAAGATGACATCTTGGGAGTCAGCATCAAGGAGGGGTGGGAATTAATTGTGAAGTGACTTCAGGAGATCCAGAGAATGGCAAAGAATTCAGAGAATTTAGAAAAGGGTTCAGATAATGTAGAATTGCTATGTTTAACATAGAATCCATTAGAAGTTATTTTATAAAATGTGTGATGTCATAAACTCAGTCTCCTCTGAAGAGCAGTTTGGAAGGATTAGAAAGGATGAACAGGAGGGTGAGATATGGAATCAGGGAGGCTACAGATTGCAGTAACTCAAGCATAAGTTGATATGAGGGACTTCTGGGAAGAGGGCGGCAGAGCCAGTCAGACTATGCGAGTCACAGTGTGAGTGAGTGAATGTATGGAAATTTTTGCTTACATATCTGTGAGTAAGTGGGTGTGTGAGTGACTGAGTGGGGTCTTGGGAGCAAGCGTTCAGGGCTGTACTGGTGAGGCGGGTAGTGTTACAGCTGCTCTGCTTGGACCCTTATGCTCCCTGGGGCACAGAATCTGAGACCCATTTTTTAAAAATCAGCAAAGTCTTTCCCAGGAAGAAGCTGCTGGGAGTGATTGCCGGCTCCAGGCTCTGCCTCATTACTGCAGAGCCTGATCCAACTCTGGCAGCAAGAGCTGCAGAGGAAGCACAGTGATGGAGCCAGAGGCAGAGCCCCATCGGAGAAGACAAAGGAGACACCCTGCCACCATCTTGAAAACTGGGTAGGAAAGTGCTCCAGCTTGTTCACCATGGAGCGACAGACCAGATTACTGTGACCAGCAGATTAACAAATTAGGGGTTATCATGATTCAGAGGGAATATCCTGAAAGCACAAACTCCGGAGGGACAGGGTGAGTGCTGAGTCTCAGGCACCCTACTCCTTACCTGGATTCAGCTGTGGGACAAAGAGTGTGACCAGAAAAGGATGAGGAAGACCTCAGAACAAATCAGTGGTAAGTCCAGGGCTTACCCAGCCCCTTCCTCCCCAGCAATCCTCTGAATGTCAGACCCACATAGCTGGGACACGACTGAGAGGGATGAACCCAGGCAGAGCCTGGACATCAGCCGTGACAGAGGACTCTACTCCAGCATAAGCCTGGTGGAGGCACCCCCACCACCAGTACCTGGGGAAGAGACAATCCCACACCTCCCCTTTGGAGGGGATCCCCCGACCATATGAAAATTGGAGAGGAGGACTGAAGCCTTATCCACCCCCACTGCCTCTTCTTCCTTCCTAAACTAGACACTGGGGAAATTGTGAATAAGGCCACAGCTCCACAGGAGACAGCAAGGGGCTCACCTGTGAGAGGAACAATTGTAGGAACTGCCACAAAAGGTAGGTTGCTTTTCTGTTTGTTTGTTTTTCTGTTTCTTTTTTTTTTAAATATTTTTTTCCTTTGTGCATGCATGTGTATGTGAGGGTTCTGTCTGCATTGCCCCCCCACTTTTTTCCTTTCTTCTTTAGTTTTCTTTCTGCTTCTTTTTTCTTTCATTTCTTGTTTTCTGTTTATGTGTATACGTGAATGATTGAGTGTCTTTCAGTTTTGTTTATTTGGTTTTTATTTTTTTGTTTCCTTTTTTTAGTTTAATGTATGTGTGAGGGTTCAGTTTGAATTCCTTTTCTTTTGGTCTTCTCCTTTTGTTTTGTGTTGGGCATGTGTTTGTGTTCGGTTTTCCTGGTTTTTTGTTGTTGTTTGTTTTCCTTTATTTTCCAACTTGTTTTGGTTTTTGTTTGTGTGTGTTTAATCGTCTTTTGCTTTGGTTTCTGCATTTGTTTCTCTGTGTTTTTAAAATCATTTTTTATTTTTGTTCATCTTATTTCATTCTACTTTTCTCTGTCCTCCTCATTACTGTTACTGTATCTTGGACTCAGAGGGTACACACACATACCCACTGCCTGGTCATATAGAGTGGTGGTGGGGAGTGGGTCTCAGGGAACCCATACCACAATCAGAGAACATTGCGATTTGCAAGTGGTTTCTGAATCCTGGCTCCACATCCTCCACCCTATTCGACTCTAAAAACTACAAGAGACAACAAAGCTTACCACTCACAGTGCTGTTTCAAAATAGAACGAATCCAGAGCCCTGATCAGGGGAGAACAGAGGGCTGAGTAAACATCAGAAGTGAACCCTCTTCCACTGCCACTGAATAATGGAACTAAAAAGAAAAGAAAGAGATGTAACAATGAGGATAAATCAATGGAAGACCACAGGTACTTCCCAATGTAACATACAGAAAATGCCTGAAAAATCAGACCTCAGAGCCCAAACAATGGAAGTCACCAACAACTGGTCCCAGAATATGACATGGATTAGGGAATGGATGGAAAGTGTGAATAGATTCAAGAAAACCAAGATTCAACACTGAAAGAACTTGTAACAGAGATTATGGCAATAAAAAATTTCATCCAGGAAATAAATAACAAGATGAAAAGCATGGAAAGCAGAATTAATTAAGTAGAAGAAAGAATCTCAGAACTTGAAGACCAAAACATGGAATTAACCCAATCTGTAAAAAAGTATAGAAAAAAACTCAGAAAGAAAGAACAAAGCCTCCAAGACATGTGTGATTATATCAAGAGGCCAAACCTACATCTGATTGGTATCCCAGAAGAAGAAAGGGAAATGAAGAACACCTTGGAGCAAGTATTCCAGGAGGCTATCCAAGAAAATGTTCCCCATATCACCAGAGATGTAACCATCCAAACACAAGAGATACAGATAACCCCCACAAAAACTCAAATGAGAAGACTCACACCTAGACACATAGAATTCACCTACACAAAGTAGTCACAAAAGAAAAAATCCTAAAGGCAGCAAGAGAGAAAGGTCAGACTATCTACTAGGGAAAACCAATCAGACTAGCAAGAGCTCTATTGGCAGAAACAAGAGATCTATTGGCAGACTTTGAAGGGACTGGAGTCCGATATTCAAAGTCCTCAAAGATAAACAATTTCAACCAAGAATTTCTTACCCAGCCAAGCTCAGCTTCATCAGTGATAGAGAATTAAAATCCTTCCCAGATGTCCAATCCCTACAAAAAAAAAAAAAGCCCTGGACCAGATGGCTTTCCAGTAGAATTCTACAAGACATTTAAGGAGGAGCTGATACCAATCCTACTGAAGGTATTCCAGGCTATTGAGAAAGATGGAACTCTCCCCAAATCATTTTATGAAGTTAACGTCACATTGATACCCAAGCCAGGTAAAGACCCAACAAAGAGAACTATAGGCCAATATCTTTGATGAGCATAGATGCTAAAATTCTCAACAAGATCCTAGCAAACCGGATTCAGCAACACATCTCAAAAATCATCCATCATGACCAAGTAGGCTTCATCCCTGGGATGCAAGCCTGGTTCAACATTCGTAAAACCATAAATGTATTAAATACATCAACAGATGTCAAAACAAAACCACATGATTATATCATTAGGTGCAGAAAAAGCTTTTGATAAAATCCAGCACCCCTTCTTGATAAAAACCCGTGAACATCTAGGCATACGGGGAACATACCCCAAAATAGTAAAAGCCATCTATGAGAAACCCACAATCAGCATACTCCTAAATGGACAAAAATTGGAACTATTTCCCCTGAAAACTGGAACAAGACAAGGATGCCCACTCTCACCCCTCCTGTTCAACATAGTATTGGAAGTCCTGGCTCGAGCAATCAGAGACGAGAAGGCAATCAGGGGTATCCAAATAGAAAAAGAGGAAGTCAAGTTCTCTCTCTTTGCAGATGATATGATTGTGTACCTTGAAAACCCAAGAGAATCTGTCAAAAACCTCCTTACACTGATAAAGACCTTTGGCAAAGTCTTAGAATATAAAATAAATGTGCAAAAGACAATTGCATTTCTTTACACCAATAATAAACAAACAGAAACCCAAATAAAAACCACAATTCCATTCACAATAGCCACAAAAAAATTAAATACCTTGCCATCTTCCTAACCAGAGACGTGAAAGACCTTTACAATGAAAACTAAAAAACACTGCTCAAAGAAATCAAGGATGACACAAACAAGTGGAAAAATATCCCATGCTCATGGATTGGAAGAATCAACATTGTGAAGATGTCCATCCTACCTAAGGCAAACTACAGATTTAATGCAATACCCATCAAATTACCAGCAACATTCTTCTCAGACCTAGAAAAAACAACACAGGAATTCATATGGAAACACAAACGACCAAGAATAGCCAGAACAATCCTCAGCAAAAACAAAAAACAAAACAAAACAAAAAACCCATCAGTTGGTATCACATTACCTGACTTCAAACTTTACTATAAAGCTACAATCATCAAAACAGCTTGGTATTGGTATAGGAACAGGCATATAGACCAATGGAATAGAATTGAGATTCCAGAAGCAAAACGACAATTTCTCAACCAACTCATCTTCAACAAAGCCTCCACCACCTACCACTGGGGAGAGGAGAACCTATTCAGTAAATGGTGCTGGGAAAATTGGCTGACCACATGCAGAAGATTGAAACAGGACCCCTATCTATCCTCATACACAAAAATTAACTCCAAATGGTTCAGAGACCTAAATGTAAAACCTCAAACCATAAGAACCTTAGAAAATGAAGAACATACCCTCATGGAAATTGGGATGGCATCCAACTTCTGAACAAAACCCAAAACCCACAGGCCATAAGAGATAAGATAGACACATGGGACCTTATTAAACTGACAAGCTTCTGCAAAGCCAAAGAAACCATCAAGAGAGCAGGGAGACAGCCTACAGACTGGGAAAAAATATTTGCCAACTCCAGGTCTGGCAAAGACTTAACATCTTGAATCTACAAGGAACTCAAACATGCTGAAAAGAAAAAACCAAACAACCCCATTATAAAATGGGCAAAAGATATGAACAGACACTTCTCATAGGAAGACATTCGAGCAGCCAACAGACACATGAAGAAATGTTCAACCTCACTAATCATCAGGGAGATGCAAATCAAAACCACACTGAGATACCACCTAACTCCAGTCAGAATGGCAATTATTAATAACCCCAAAAATAACAGTTGTTGGAGAAGGTGTGGCGAAAAGGGAACACTTCTACACTGTTGGTGGGAGTGTAAATGAGAGCAATCTCTGTGGAAAGCAGTGTGGCGATTCCTAAAAGCTCTAAATATCAACCTCCCATATGACCCCGCAATCTCCCTAGCCGGAATATACCCTGAAGAACTCAATTCACTCTATCAAAAAGATACCTGCACACGTATGTTTATCACAGCATTGTTCACAATAGCAAGAACCTGGAAGCAACCATGCTGCCCATCAAAAGAGGACTGGATTTAAAAAATGTGGTACATATACATGATGGAATACTACTCAGTCATAAAAAAAGAACAAAATCATGAATTTCGCACCAACCTGGATGGAACTAGAGTATATAATACTGAGTGACCTCTCACAGAAACAAAGATCTGAGTATCACATGTTCTCACTCATATAGTGGACCTTGATCATCCAGCGTATTGCCATAAGAAAATGACCGACAGTGGTGGGAAACTATGGGGGAGGAAGGAAGGTAGGATTAATGGTAGTAAATATCTATCTGGGGAAGGGGAGACACCTCTTATCAACAAGGGTGACTGAACGAAGCATATTTGTATACCTAACCCTTAACTGTACCCCACAATATCATAATAAAAAATATTGATTATAACAAAAATAAAATAAAAAATGTTTTTTTAAAAAAAAGAAAAAAAAAAACTGGTTCTTTGAAAGAATAAACAAGATTGATGGATCTCTAGCCAGGATGACCAAGATAAAGAGAAAAAGCCCAAATAAACACAATCAGAAATGCAAAAGGTGAAGTCACAATTGATCCTGAAGAAATACAAAAAATTATTAGAGATTACTATTCACACCTGTATGGAAATGAACTTGATAACCTAAATGAAGTGGAGGACTTTCTGGCATCACGCAATCTCCCAAGCTTGAAACAAGAAGAAATTGGTCAATACCAACCTAGGAAATTGACTCTGTCATTTGAAAACTAAATAGACCAATAACAACCCAGGAAATTGACTTTATCATTAGAAAACCACCCACAAAAAAAAAAAAAAAAAAAAAAAAAAGAAATCCTTGGACTGGATGGCTTGCCAGCAGAATTCTACAAAGTGTACAAGGAGGAGCTGATAACAATCCCATCTAAAGAATTCCAGGCAATTGAGAAAGGTGGAATTCTCCCCAAATCATTTTTTGAAGCTAACATCACACTGATACCCAAACAGGGTAAAGATCCAACAACAACAACAACAACAACAAAAAGAAAGAAAACTACAGACCAGTATCTCTAATGAATATAGATGCAAAAATTCTCAAGATGCTATCAAATCGAATCCAACACACACATCATAAATAATCCACCATGACTAAGTAGGCTTCATCCCCAGGATGCAGGGCTGGTTCAGCATCTGCAGACCATACATGTAATTATATACATCAACAGATGTAAAGACAAGAACCACATGATTAAATCATTAGATGCAGAAAAAACTTTTGATAAAATCCAGCATCCCTTCTTGATAAAATGCTTAGGCATAGAAGGAACAACTTCAAAATTGTAAGTCCTATCTACAATGAACTCATAGTCAGCATATTGCTAAAGAGACATAAACTGGAAACATTTCCACTGAAAACTGGAACAAAACAAGGCTGCCCACTCTCACCCCTCTTGTTCAATATTGTGTTGGAAGTCCTAGCTAGAGCAATCAGACAAGAGGAGGAAATCAGGGGTATCTAAATAGGAAAAGAGGAAGTTAAGTTATCACTCTTTGCTGACGATATGATCCTATACCTCGAAAATCCAAGAGAATCTGTCAAAAACCTGCTTTCACTGATAAAGAACTTTGGCAAAATCTCTGGGTACAATATAAATGTGCAAAAAACAGTTGCATTCTCATACACCAACAACAAGCAGGGAGAGAACCAAATAAAAAGCACAGTCCCGTTCACACTAGAGACACACACACACAAATGAAATACCTCGGTATATTCCTGACCAGAGAAGTGAAAGACCTTTACAGTGAAAACTACAAAACATTGTTCAAAAAAATCTAAGAAGACCCAAACAAATGGAAAAATATTCCATGTTCATGGATAGGAAGAATCAACATTGTTAAGATGTCCATCCTACCAAAGGCAATCTACAGATTCAATGCAATACCCATTACATTACCAGCATCATTCTTCTCAGACCTGGAAATTACAATATGGAAATTATATGGAAGCAAAAATGACCACAAATAGCCAAACAATCCCTAGCAAAAGAAACAAAGCAGGAGGTATCACACTTCCAGACTTCAAACTTTAATATAAGGTTACAATAATCAAAACAACCTGCTATTGGTACAAGAATAGGCATACAGACCAATGGATCATGATAGAGATTCTGCAAGCAAAACTTCAATTTCTCAATCAAATCATCTTTGAAAAAACTTCCAACAACAACCATTGGGGAGAGGAGAACCTATTCAGTAAATGGCTGGGAAAACTGGCTGACCACATGCAGAAGATTGAAACAGGCCCCTTATCTGTCACCATACACAAAAGTCAACTCTAAATTGATCAAAGACCTAAACGTAAAACCTCAAACTATAAGAACCTTAGAAAATGCAAGAGACACCCTTATGGAAATTAGAAGTGGCAACCAATTCCTGATTAAAACCCCAGGTGCCCATACCATAAGAGATAAGGTAGACAAGTGGGACCTCATCAAACTGACAAGCTTCTGGAAAGAAAAAGAAACTATCGAGAGAGCAGGAAACAGCCCACAGAATGGGGAAAAAAATATTTGCCAACTATATATCTGACAAAGCCTAACATCCAGGATCTATAAGGAACTCAAATGGGCCAAAAGGAAAAAACAAACAAACAAGCAGCCCCACTAAAAAGTAGGCAAAAGACATGAATAGACACTTCTCAGAAGAAGAGATATGGGCAGTCAACAGACACATGAAAAAGTGTTCATCCTCACTAATCATCAAATAAATGCAAATCAAAACCACATTGAGATAACACCTAACCCCAGCAAGAATGGCCATCATTAATAAAACAAACAACAACAGATGCTGGCGAGGATGCAGAGAAAAAGGAACACTTCTACACTGCTGGTGAGAATGCAAACTAGTGCAGCATCTTTGGAAAACAGTGTAGCAATTTCTGAAAGAACTTGAAATTGACCTTTCATATGACCCACAAATCCGCCCTACTGGGAATATACCCAGAGGAATTCAAATAATTCTACAAAATGATACCTGCACACGCATGTTTGTTGCAGCACTATTCACAATAGCAAAAACATGGAACCAAATGTGCTACCCATCAAATCTTGACTGGATAAAAAAAAATGTGGTACATATACACAATGGAATAGTACACAGCCACAAAGAAGGACAAGCATATGAACTTTGCAGCAACTTGGATGCATTTAGAGTCAATAATACTCAGTGATCTATCACAGAAACAAAGAACAGAGTTCCACATGCTCTTATTCATAACCAGACCCTAAATAATTACCATAATACTATAAGAAAGGGATTGGGGCCAGCCTCAGTTGCTCAGCCTGTAATCTCATCACTTTGGGAGGCTAAGGTGAGTGGATTACCTGAGCTGGCAGGTTCAAGACCTCATCTCTACAATAAATTTTAAAAAAATTAGCTGGGTGTGGTAGCATGTGCCTATAGTTTTGGCTACTTGGAAGGCTGAGGCGGGAGAACTGCTAGCACCCAGCAGGTTGACGCTGGGGTGGCCATGAGTGTGCCACTGCATTCCTGCCTGGGCGGCAGAGTGAGACTGTGTGGAATGTCCTGGCCTGTAGGAATACCCACTAAAATAATAAGGGGGTGATGGCATAATGTCAGCAATGTACTTTCAAATGGTTCAGGGGGAAAAAAGTTCTTTGTACTAAAACCTGCAACATTTTTCTAATGTTAAGGCTGTTTACAAAAAAGGCCATCAAAAATAGATAAATAGAAGTGTGAGACGCCTTAGACAAACCCTATTGTTCTATGATAAAAGATCTATAGAAATCAGTGCTTAAAAATAAAATTATGTAAGTTTGATGGCAGCGTAACAATAGTAATACGTCAAAACATTGATGATGATCACAGTACCAGCATATCAAAATGATGACTGTCTAAACTTAAATCACTATATACAGTGGCAAAAAAAATTTGTAAAATATAAGTAAGTCATTGATTAACTCCACTCACTAAAGTATTAATGACGACTTGGTTGTTTGGTTGTTTGAATGGCTGACATTTGGGTCATTTTGGTCTGTAAAATTCAATAATACTGATTTTCATTTGCAAAATCTACTTAAAAACTAGCTAAAGAGGTCAAGAAACATCACTTAAAATACTACACTAATTTTCACCAGACATATATGACACAAAATTTTTTCCTTTATTAAATACTATATGCTTAATGGGAAACAGTTAAAAAATTATATAAACATCCCATTAAGTTTTATGTTTCAGATCATATGTTTTTTCGTTAAAGATTCTACATATTCTTGCGATGCTTTCTGAAGTCTATCTTCACTTGACCTGGCAGTAGCTCCTAGTGAAGAAGTTTCACAGGATTCACATTCAGCAGCAACTGGAAAGAAACATAATTATATTCTTTATCTAAAATACCTCAAGGTTAACTAAGTGTAAGCCAGTAAAAAAAAAAAAAGTTGAGAACTAGATCAGTGGTCATAAAAAAAGTACATAACACTACAATACAAAATTACTGTTAAATATAACCTGTCCATGGTTGCACACTAAACTAATTATCATTGTGGTTAAGCATCAGAGTTTCTGGTTTTCTCATTCTTCATTCATGTGTTCAACAACCATGTGCTAAAGTACTAACACCAAGCATTGGAATTATAAGGCAAAGATGGTACAGTTCACCCCTCAACAACTGTGTACTATAACCTGAAAAAGCAGAAACATAGGCCATTTATATACAGAGTCACAGATTCCATGACTGGTATAAACAGGGCACTACTGGAACACAAGAAAGGACATCTATCCCAGTTTTGTGTCAATACAGCAGGCTTTTTGGTGGAGAAGATATATCAATTGATACCTTATGGAGAAGGAAAATGTATGCTAGAGACAGAAAAAAAGCAAACAGAAAAAAAGCAAACACAAAAAGCTGGAGGTGAGGAGGAACACTGTGCTATTCTAAGCGTCTCATTTGGCTGGAAGCTAGAGCAACTGAGCAGAGTACAGGAAGTGGTAAGAGGTAATTACGACTGAATTAACTTGACAAGAACCAAACTGATTTGAGTGTTTTTATTCCATGCTAAGGAATTTGGAACTTTCCCTGGGGGTAAAAGTAAAACGATAACAAAGTAAAAGATTGGAGATTTAAAGTGTCACTGGTCAAGTGGCTGCTTGTGACCTGTAATTGCTTGGCTAAGTATTAATATTATGAGTCTGGGGTCTTTGTTTTCTGAGAACAGTTTCAGTGTGCTGGCTGACAGTTCCACAGGGATGACAAAAGTGAAGAAAGTGCAGTCAGAAAAATATGGGGAAACTGTCAGGGGAGGGAGGTGGGATTGGCAGTTGAGGGAAACTGCTAGGGGAGAGAGGGGCATACCTCATCAACAAGGGTACCTGCATAATCAACATTTGTTGATACCTAACCCTGAATTGTACCTCACATCTTTATAATAAAAAAGGGAAAAAAAAGAAAAAGAAAAATATGAGATACATAGGCTTCTTGAGTTTTTTTTAGAGCAATGGAACATGATGAGTGAATGAGGCATAAGTTTATACTTCATTATGAATGCTTGTGTTCTTACATCTGTCATTAGATATCTGTAAGAGAAAATATCCAATGTAGTATTTACTAGCCAAGCAATGAAAAGAGATGAAAAAAAAAAAAGAAAAGAGATGCCATTTGCTACATACAGTTTGTTTCTGAAATCAATTAATTAATCTCTTCAATTTATAAATTGTAGCCACATACCTGTTCTTCCTTCCTCAGGTAGAGTTCTACCAAATTCCTGCCATGTCTGAAATAAGTCAAATATTATTTATAATGTTGGAGTTGAACAAGAGAAATGGAAAGGATATATCACTTACAAAATGTGGACTTTAAATTATACTTTAGACACTAGACCTAACTTGAGCATGGCTTGAATAGCAAAACCATCACATACATCAATACAGTCTTACTAATTTTAAGTTTAGGTAATAGAGAACATGTATATGTCATGCTGTTTAGATTAATATTGAAAAAATGACAATTAATATGGGACTTTTGGATATACATAATTTCAGAAGTGTGGTGTTTTCTCTTATTAGTACAAAGCTTAAACAATTCAAGTCGTATTTTGCAATGAATGCATTTCTTTGTCATTCTTAGCAAAACTCTGACCTTTATACAAGTTTAATCAGTTTTTCACTTTAATGGATTGTTCCTTAAAATGAATTTGCCAGTCTCCACTTTTGAAAACTATAATTTTAAAGTATGGTCTATCCTATTTTTCAGCCTAGACTCTTCAACACATACATGAAAATGGTATTGTCATAATGTCATGCCAAAATTCTGGCAAAAGATTAAGTAAAAAAAATTATGCTATCTATATTATGATTAATATTTCTTTATGTAAATAGACACACAGACTTCAGGATATTTGCTTGAATAAAAGGATAAATATAGGTTAGAATTAGTTTTCAAACTTAGTTTCTTTGATTCCTGACTTTCTAAAATAGAAATAAGAAAAACAATATATAACTATTTAATTGTAATTGATTTGTTTTCAGAAATGTGTATCAATTTTCTGAAATGTCTAATTATAATTATAGTTATTTACTTAATTATGATGTGTGAGACTATCCCAAACTTATTCCAAGTGTCCTTATCAGAGTGTTCGTAAGCCTTTTGTATAAAAGATATTCTCTAATTAAATGCCTAGAACAGGGCCTGAAATAGTATATTGAACATAATAAATACTTTATGATGATAATGACAATGTAGTGTCCAAAGACACTGCAAATTTTAGGTGTGAAGACTTTTTTTTTTACTGAAAGATTTACCAATATTTTGAAAGAGACTGATTTCTATGACATTTCTGTGGCAATAACATTATAAACAATTTTAATAAAATGAGTAACATTTTAATACATTTTTAAAATAAAAATTTATAAACAATTTTTATAAATTAGTAACAATTTTTATAAAATGAGTAACATGACAATAGTATTACTAGCCAAGTTTTCTAAGGGTAAGAATTCCATACTAGATGAAGGGAGAAGTCTTTATTGAAATAATCTTATATGACCATTCATAAACACCATGTCAGCTGTACATTTTTACATAACTGGATTTCAGGAGCTACTCATGTAATGGTATTATTTTTTCTCCCGAAAACTCTTCTCCTAAATATTTATTTCCTTTGTGTAATAAATTTCATTCTTTCTTTATACCTCAGTCGCAAATACTTTCATAATACATAAACTTTAGAGAAAAACAAAGTACTCTTCTTGACAGATTGCTTACTTTTGTATTGAAGAAAATCTAACTCTGTAGAGAATATTATTTTCTATAACAAATGTAATTGGAGGTCAGCTTTTCCTCCTAACTCTTAAAGAGTCCCTGGTGGAAGTAGTTATCTTTATTCCAACTTTGGAGGGGATTCCACCTACAGAAATTCTCCTCCAGCCTTTCACTGGCCCCTGAATACCATATAAATGACTGCTGAGGGCAACTGCCTTTGGGAAAGATATACCAGGTCAGATATGAAAGCTGAGAGGGAAAAGGGACAGACCCAGAATATGGGGTGCTCAAATGCTTAGAAAAGGGTTGTGAGTGTTGACAGCTCCAGTTTTGTCCTGGTTGGCAGGAGCCTGGGAAGTTTTGTCCATATTCATAAGTGAAAACTGCCAAATATTAAATAGCTTTTTGAAAGTACCTTTTATTTATTCTTACCTTTCTATTAACTCACACATTTTTTTCTCGTCCCTCCCTTAACAGAAGTTGAGTTTTTGCCCAAGTTGAAAGACTTAATACAGCATCCGACACACATTATGGAAGAAAAAGGGAGAAAAAAAAGTCTTGGTGACATTCATCACTATTGTATTCAGTTACACAAGGGTGCCACATATGACTTTTGATGTGTACAGAGCAATATTAAGGAGAAACTAAACACTATCAGAGGAAATTTTAAAAGCTTAATAAATTGCTAATCTTCATTTTATGCAAAATGTTCCTAATTTCTCTGTGGTCTTTTTGTTTATTTCCAGGTGGAGATTATGTTTGATGGTGGAGGTAGCTTGAAGTCCATCATCAATAAGGAAGCACATCTGCAACCTCATTTATACTTTTTCATTTTAAATATAAGCAAGTCAGAAAATTATGCACAGGAAAACAAAGTGCCAGGAAATTTTAGCTAATTGGAAAAAAATCGTTCATAACTAGTGGCTTTCAAACTCCATCCCACAGAAATCTAAGGTTCCACAGAAAACACAGCAGGATTAAGGGTTAAGGAAGCTTCCAGCCCCCATCCCTCCTTCAGTCAGACAATATGACTTCTCTCTTATATAATACGGTTTCATGCAATTAAAAAAAAAAGGAAAAGTTGTAATCTTCAAATAAAGCTTTATAAAGGTATAAAAGTCACTAATTTAGTCAAAGTCCCTAATTTCATGTAAGAGGCAACACAGGCATGGAGAGATTGTAGCTTGTCTGAGGCCACAAAGTCAATTAGCTATGGGCCAAGAATGGTCTTGAGTTTTTTCTTACCGAGCCTGGAGTTTTATAACAGCTGCTTTCTTCATATTCAGAAAAGATACATAGATTAAAAAATATAACTGGAAGAAAATCCTTATGTAAAACTGTCATATAGTTCCATAATGTTTAGTCAAGAAACAAAAAGAATAGCTCCCTAAATTATAAGTTCAAAAGTTATGAATAAAAAGTACAGAACAGTTAGTAATACCACAACATCTGTTAGTAGCAGTCCATATATTCGATTTATAAAGAACAAATTTTTTAAATCACAGAAAGAATAACTTGTAGGAGACAATCTTTTGCTAAACCAAATAAGCTGAGGTTGAGGAATTTTTCCTTAAAAGACCTAGGACTCTTTTTTTTTTCCAAATAAGACTTGGTTTATCAAAATCAATCAATAAATTATTATCCATGTTGTGGGTTATTTATAGTAGAATTGAAAACACAAAACAGATTTCTTTTTTACCAACTAGTATACTTCTGTCCAACTTCTCATTCAGATGGCTTTCCAGCAGAATTCACAAGACATTTAAGGAGGAACTGATACCAATCCTACTGAAGGTATTCCAGGCGATTGAAAATGATGGAACTCTCCCCAAATCATTTTACGAAGCCAACATCACATTGATACCCAAGCCAGGTAAAGATCCAACAAAGAAAGAAAACTACAGGCCAATATCTTTGATGAACATAGATACTAAAATTCTCAATAAGATCCTAGCAATCCGGATTCAGCAATACATCTCAAAAATCATCCACCATGACCAAGTAGGCTTCATCCCTGGGATGCAAGCCTGGTTCAACATTCGTAAAACCATAAATGTAATTAAATACATCAACAGATGTCAAAACAAAAACCACATGATCATATCATTAGATGTAGAAAAAGCTTTTGATAAAATCCAGCACCCTTTCTTGATAAAAACCCTTGAACATCTAGGCATACGGGGAACATACCTCAAAATAGTAAAAGCCATCTACGAGAAACCCACAGCCAGCATACTCCTAAATGGACAAAAATTGGAACCAATTCCCCTGAAAACTGGAACTAGACAAGGATACCCACTCTCACCCCTCCTGTTCAACATAGTATTGGAAGTCCTGGCTAGAGCAATCAGAGAAGAGGAGGCAATCAGAGGTATTCAAATAGGAAAAGAGGAAGTCAAGTTATCCCTCTTTGCAGATGATATGATTGTGTACCTTGAAAACCCAAGAGAATCTGTCAAAGGCCTCCTTACATTGATAAAGGCCTTTGGCAAAGTCTCAGGATACAAAATAAATGTACAAAAGACAATCGCATTTCTCTACACCAATAATAAACAAACAGAAACCCAAATAAAAAACACAATTTCATTCACAATAGCCACACACACACACACAAAAGAAATACCTTGGCATCTTCCTCACCAGAGACGTGAAAGACCTTTACAATGAAAATTACAAAACACTGCTCAAAGAAATCAAAGATGACACGAACAAGTGGAAAAATATCCCATGCTCATGGATTGGAAGAATCAACATTGTGAAGATGTTCATCTTACCTAAGGCAATCTACAAATTCAATGCAATACTCATTAAATTACCAACAACATTCTTCTCAGACCTAGAAAAAACAACACAGGAATTCATATTAAAACACAAACGTCCAAGAATAGCCAAAACAATCCTCAGCAAAAAAAACAAAGCAGGTGGTATCACAATACCAGACTTCAAACTTTACTATAAAGCTACAATCATCAAAACAGCTTGGTATTGGTACAGGAACAGGCATATAGATCAATGAAATAGAATTGAGATTCCAGAAGCAAAACCTCAATTTCTCAACCAACTCATCTTCGACAAAGCCCCCACCATCTACCACTGGGGAGAGGAGAACCTATTCAGTAAATGGTGCTGGGAAAACTGGCTGACCACATGCAGAAGATTGAAACAGGACCCCTATCTATTCCCATGCAGAAAGGTTAACTCCAAATGGATCAGAGACCTAAATGTAAAACCTCAAACCATAAGAACCTTAGAAAAGGAAAGAAATACCCTTATGGAAATCGGAACTGGCATCCAATTCCTGAACAAAACCCAAAACCCACAGGTCATAAGAGAGAAGATAGACAAGTGGGACCTTATTAAACTGACAAGCTTCTGCAAAGCCAAAGAAACCATCAAGAGAGCAGGGAGACAGCCTACAGACTGGGGAAAAGTATTTGCCAACTCTAGGTCTGACAAAGGTTTAACATCCTGGATCTACAAGGAACTGAAATGTACTGAAAAGAAGAAAACAAACAACCCCATTATAAAATGGGCAAAAGATATGAACAGACACTTCACAAAAGAAGACATTCGAGCAGCCAACAAACACATGAAGAAATGCTCAACCTCACTAATCATCAGGGAGATGCAAATCAAAACCACACTGAGATACCACCTAACTCCAGTCAGAATGGCAATTATCAACAACTCAAAAAATAACAGCTGCTGGAGAGGGTGTGGTAAAAAGGGAACACTTCTACACTGTTGGTGGGAATGTAAACTAGTGCAACCTCTGTGGAAAGCAGTGTGGCGATTCCTAAAAGCTCTAAAAATTGACCTTCTGCAATCCCCCTACTGGGAATATACCCTGCAGAACTCAAATCACTCTATAAAAAAGATACCTGCACACGTATGTTTATCGCAGTGTTGTTCACAATAGCAAGAACCTGGAAACAACCATGCTGCCCATCAAAAGAGGACTGGATTTAAAAAATGTGGTACATATACATGATGGAATACTACGCAGCCATAAAAAAGAACAAAATCATGAATTTCGCAGCAACCTGGATGGAACTAGAGTCTATAATACTGAGTGACCTCTCACAGAAACAAAGATCCGAGTATCACATGTTCTCACTCATATAATGGACCTTGAACATCCAATGTAATAATATAAGAAAATGACTGACGGTACTGGGAAACTATGGGGGGGAGGGGGATGGGATTAACAGTAGCAAATATCTGTCTGGTGATGGGAAAACACCTCTTATCAACAGGGTTCCTGAATGAAACGTAATTGTACACCTAACCCTTAACTGTACCCCACAAAACCATAATAAAAAATATTGATTAATAAAAAAAAAAAGAAGAGGGTTGTTACTTTTCTCTCGACAGTATATTATTGCAAGATAAGAACAACTTTAGCTATTTTATTATCTGGAGAGGGAGCTGGAGGGGAAGAACTGGAACCTGAGGATGAAGTCAAACACCATAGAAAGCTTTATCTAGTTACTAAAGATAAATCAGGAAGATCTAGTTTCAGGTAAGGCTTTATCTAGTTGCTCCAATGATTTTACCATGGACCCAGGCTGTACAACCAGGTTGTACCAGGTACAACCTGGGTTCATGGTAAAATCATTGGAGCAACTGAGATAAAGCCTTACCTGAAACTAGATCTTCCTGGGTTTTAGGTGCAAGTGTGAATAAACCCCTTTTGTTTTACAGGCTAAGTTGAGTTGGGCTTTCTGTCACTTGAAACTAAAAATCTCCTTAATTTTTAAACATTTGTCTTGATTCCTTACCTCAGGGGCCTCACTTTCAACTCCAGAGCTAATCAAGCCTTTGGGTAAACATAGGTAACTTCTTCCTTAAGAGAAATTATTTTCAAGCTAATACAATAACAAACAAACAAAAACCAACTTGTCTACTATTTAAAAGTAATGTTTCTAATAACTTCTTGTCAAGCAAAATGAACATTCTAGAAAGTTTCACCATATATTGCTTGGGTTCTCAGAACTTGCTAGTACAGGATCATATGATACAGATATGTGTATACTTCAGGTTGAGAAGACTGACACCAGTATATCAAGCTGCTGCTTACATTCCAGGTAGAAACTTATTTTTCAATGATTTGCTGAAACAAGAACTCCTGGATGAATATTCTTGTGTTTTAGGTGGTCACAGAGTAGGATGTTGAGAAAGCTGGATATAGAATGCAGTGGTTTGAGGAAGGTGAAGGACAATGATGATGATGATGATGATGATGATAATGATAATAGCAAAAACTTGTTTAGTACTTATTAAGTGCCAGGCTGTATTCAGTGAGTCCCATGAATTAATCCTCACTGCCATTCCCAATTCACAAGTAAAGGTAGAAATGCTTGCCCAAGGTCATACACATTGGCTCCTGAATCTGCTCTGGTCACTAGGTTGTCCCTGCTTCTTCACTGTGTGCTTAGAATAAAGGTGGGAAGGTGGAAATATTAACCCAGATCCCATCCACAGGAATTGGTGAGTCCAGGTCAAAATCTGCATTTGTGGCCCTTAGAGTGGCTGTGGAGTCCCTGTATTCACAAAAGATGTTTAACCAATGCCAGCAAAGCAGACGACAGACCAAATGCAAGTCATGTAATACTTGAAGGGGGCAAGAGGCAGAATCAGAGAGGCAGCCAAGAGCATCATTTCCACAGTGCATGATAAGGCCGTTGACGTTCAAAGATTAGTGGGCAGAAAGAAGGGAACATTTCAGCCAATGGAGTAGTCGGACAGAAGATACCAGCTCAGGATGGAGACTAAACCATGAGAAGGCACCAAAAGACAATTTTTATGTATCAAATTAGGAGATGCCTGATGATTAAAGACCATGCACTTAGACAGAGGGGACCTGTACTAGCTAGTTATTGTCACAAATTATGCCAAAATTCAATGGCATTCAGCAATAACAATTAATTTCTCGTTTACAGATTTGTGGGCCAGCTGGGTCTCAGTTGCTCTAGTTAGACTATGATCTGTTCTAAGCAGCAGCTAGGTTCAGTTCCCCTCCACATGTCTATCATCCTCTTTGGACCACCAGGCAAGCAGAGAAGGTTTACATCATGGCGTTGACAAAGCAAGTTGAATCATACCAGCATATTTCAAGTCTCCACTCATATCTTGTCTACTAGCAACCCATTGGCCAAATCAACTCACATGGTAAAATCCAAAGGCAAGAAGGGAACACTGTGCATCATGAGGTTATGGCAAGAAGTTAGTTGTCTGATACTATTACAGAAGAAGAAATAATTAAGACCAAGAATTAAATCTACTACAGACCCTGAAAACAAACATTGTTTGCTTTAGTGATATAAGGGTCTGTGCTAAAGAAGGAAGCAAGATGAGAGACAATGTCTTCAGCACTGGAGAAGGAAAATGGCAAAGAATCCATAAAGGTGGCCACATATATAAGAATATGAGGGAGATGAAGAGGAAAAAGGGAGGAGGAGGTGCTTTCCAAGGTCTTGATGGACATTGGCAGATGGACCATGGTTGTTTCTAAGGAGCTCAGTGGAAAGAATAACTCAAGATTCATCTCTCAAAACTGTACACAACCCAGTATAAGCTAGTAAAGGTGCAGTGTTAGAGCTTATAGATGGATGCTTAGTTTCTTTTCTGGAAGGATTCTCAGGCCACCTGACTGTGGATACAACATAGCCAGTCCAACGGATGAT